>JARQOC010000004.1:537088745-537145673 GCA_033576535.1 Allobates femoralis | reverse complement strand
CCTATCCTAGCATCAAATATTTTAAAACCTTACCAGATGTCAAGTGAAATAACCATGATAAGGAATGAATAGGGCATGCATATATTTGTATGCGAGTTCATTTTTTGGTTTTCTTGAAGATTTAAGGATAGACTCACTGGATTCAAGAGTATTACGAGGCAACAGAGAAGAATATTGCAATAGTTGAGGCAGTAGACAAGGAAGGTCTGCACTAATATTTTAGTTGATTTGGGGTTGAGGAAAGGGCAGATTTTGGAAATATTTTGTATTTGGAAGTGGTAAGGGCTTGGATGTGTCGTTTGAAGGACAGAGCAAATTTGAGGTTACACCAAGGCTGTGGACTAGTGATACAGGGGAAAGTGTAATATTTGTTGTAATAATCTATAAGTATATAATTTAAAAGTGATATATGAAGGGATAAAAACTTAATTATTCATTTAAACTCAGTGGAGAAATAAGGTAAAGATCTAAGTTCCATTTAGATCCAGACCACAGTAAATACTTTCGATGGTCACCACCCCTTATGTTGCTAAATATCTTTTTAACTCCCTCAACCTATATGCATTGAGACTTACAATGATGCTGTTGAATAAAATGGCTTCCGTTTGTGTTCATCCATTTTTGCCTGATTAATAGTCGATAGGTGTTTCTGAATTTGTTTCTCAGATCTTGAAATGTTTAACCTATGTATGTCTGACCTTAATACAAGGACAAATAATAGCATAAATGGCATGAGAAGTTTTACAATTGATTTAAGATTTTAATTTGAATCTGCGGGATTGTTTAAAAAAAAGAAGCTATATAAAATATATAATGAAAAGATGCCCCAAAATTTGAAACCTGATTTTGTTTTAAGTTGGTAATTTAAAGTGCCTCCTGGTTAAATGGTCTCTCAAATGTGATGTCTTTATAATAATGAGTAGCGGACTGTCTAAGATTTCATTTTTGAAGGGAATGTGTCAGTAGGATCAACCATCCTATACCATCTACAGTATATGGCAATGTAGGTCATAGGAAGCTGAATAAAATAATACCTCGATATCAGTGATCCAGTGTTTTATTTTTAAAAAATCCACATTTTTTTATTGTATATAAATGAGATGTTCAGGATTAAGGGAAATTCACAAATCTCCATGAGAATCTGTCTCCAGAGCTTTTTTTTTAACTAAAAGGTGGCATTACCAGTGTGATATGTATTAACCTTTCTCCTGATCTCACTGCTGAGATGTGTGTGAATATTATTGACACAACCTGCAAGTGTCAAAGGTAATCTGTGTTTGCGACATAGATGCAATACAGCAGAGCTGTGAGAGCTGCAGCTGCTAATGTTTGTAAGAAGACAAGTTCTGTTCTGCTGTACTGAGGTACTTGCATGTCTCACACTTGTAATGCCCCTTTTTATTTAAAATAAGCTCTGGAAGCAGATTCGTATGCAGATCAGTTTCTAGCCTATAGCTCTGAACAGCTTATTCAAATGTAGGAAACACTAGATTTCTCTGGAATAAAACATCAGATTATGGATATTAAGCTATTTTTTTCAGCTTCCTATGACCCACATGCTCACGTAGACAGTTTAGGAGGGTTGATTCTACTGACAGATTCCCTTTATTCTTTTAATCTGTGACCTCTGTGTACTAGTCCTTTAATCTCCATTTCTTATACAGAAAATCTGCTAGTCTCATTAACATTGACTGCATGTCTTCTGGTGCCCTCTGGAAACTGGTTAGTAATTATACAAATCTTCATACATTAACTCTGCATTATTAAAAAATACCAGTGATTGTCAACATTGCTGTGGATTGGGTAAGCCAATCCTCTGGCTCAAATTCCCTGAATCTGACACCATCTCCATCAAAATGGACACCGACTCCACAGCCTCCATTATCTAAAACTCAATCTTTCCAAAGCTTAATTTGTGTTACTTCCTAAATCCAATATTGCCATTTCTGTGTGTGGTTCTACCATAACTCAAGCTTGCCATCGTGGCGTTTTATTTGATCCATGACTTTTTCACTCCCTTTTTTGGTTTACTCACTTATGTCGCTTCCACCTCATCTAAAAAAAAAATGTACTTTTTTCTTACCATCGACACTGAAAAAACTTACTGTTGCTCTTATTCAATCTCATTTGGATTACTGCAACTCTACTAATTGATCTCCTTCTTACTCAACTCTACAATCTATCCTGCACTAGCCAGGGTCATTTCGTTTGAGCCAATACACTGATGCCTCCATCCTGTGCCAGTCATTGCATCAGTTGCGCATCTGCTGCAGAATAAAATATAGCCTTATCACTCTTCTCCAAAAAACTCAACCCTCAACTCTGTGTAAGGCTAGGGTCACACTGGACATGCGTTTTTTTTGTCTGTTTTAGGCAGCATGCGTTTTTGGGCTGTGTTTTTGCACTTGGGTATGGAGCAGCCTTAAAAAGCGCATGGAAAAACACATGGTACATTTAGACACTTTCAAAAACGCATGCGTTTCCCATAGGGCCCCATGTTAAAAAAACGCATGCGTTTTTGAAAAAGCACCAAAAAAATGCTGCATGCAGTATTTTTTGGTGCTGAGCCAAAAACTCATCCCAAAAACGCATAGTACATTTAGACATGCGTTTTTGCTATTGGGGCATGCGTTTTTTGCATGGGGGCCTATGGATGCGTTTTTGCATGCGTTTTCAGAAAATGCAAGTCTCAAAAACGCATGGAAAATCTGCAAGTGTGACCCTAGCCTAACGCCCTATCAGTTCCTGTTATGATCTAAGACTGTCATGCTTTATAATGCTAACCTCCCACTCTTCTACCCATGATATTTTCATGTGCTGCGCCAATTCTGTGAATGCACTGTCCCACACTATCATGTTAATGCCTAGGATCCACAGTTTTAAGCATGCTCTAATAACACATATCCTTATTCTGGCCTATCACTAATATAACTATTCATTGTTCTCGTTTCCTAACATTTCCAACTAATCTGGTCCATACTATCCTCTATTTCTACACCCTCAATACACTAAACAGTACCTGATGACTAGTTCATGCAGCATTATTTGAATACTCCTATTTCTTATATTGATGACTGAACCATACATTACAAGAACGTTTACTTTTTGTGCCTCCAATATTTCCTCCTAGATTGTAAGCCTTGCGAGTAGAGCCTTCACCCCTCTTGGTATCTGTTGAATTATGTATCACTCTGTAATGTTTGATTTTGTTTGTACATGTTGCCTCTAAATTGTAAAGTGCTGCAGAATATATTGGTTATTATAGAAATAAAATAATTATTATTTATTTGAATCTACCTGAAAAATCCTCCCCGTGATTTTTGAAACTATTACTCACATGACACCATTGATTGTTGCAGTTGAAACTGTTTATTGTCGTTTGCTTTCACAGTCCACTGTTGTAAAAGGAAAAAGCACACGTAGGAAAATGATTGGGTTCTGATTGAGAGAACCGATGCTCACAGGATTCCAGTTGAAGTACAAGCCAAAAAAGAACATATCTATAAACTGGTGTCATTTTAAAAACCTGTTCTGAAATGGTGCAAAGGGTACACATTAACCTCCACCAAGCCAGAAAGATGTTGGCATTAAAAAAAATGAATAATGTACACCCTTTTTGTCCCCGGAGAGCTAACAAAAAAATGCATGTCAAACAAATAGATTATTTTTTTCTGTAAATATATTTATTAAAGTTTCAAACAAGCATAACAATAGAAATAACCAATACAGAATCCAGATCCTAGTACAGTGGCATATTACAGCTGTAAGAAATCAGGTACAAAGGGACACAAGTAAAACCTCTAACAAGAGAATGCATGTTTCATTACCTGAAAATCACGTCTGGATCAAAACTTAGAAAACACACACAGCCAATGAGAAATGTATACACTGAGACATAAGAAGGGAGAAGAAAAAAAGAGAAAAATTAGAAAGGGGTAGGAGGGGTAAGGGGGGGGGAATGGGAAAGACCCAGCAGTCTAGACGCCCAGGTGTTGGAAATTACGAGTAGGTGCGCAACCAAGTCAAGAACCCCTGGCCCTCCTTAAAGGATTGCCAGAGGAACCAAGTGCGCCCCTGTTCATACCCGGCGTCACTATCTCCCGTTGCAAGCGATTCCATACGGTGCAACCTATCCATTTCATATATCCATTCCACTGTAGAGGGGACCTCAGTGGACCTCCAGTGTCGGGGAATAACTGCCCTGGCAGCTATTAGGCAGAACCTCAGAATCCCCTTTTTGATGGAGGTTATCGAGCCGGGTATCAGAGATAACAGAGCTAATTGTGGAGAGGGTTCATGGCGGACCCCAGTCATTAGATGGAAGGCATCGAAAACCGAGGCCCAGAAGGGTTGCAGGAGATCACAGGACCACCAGACATGAAGCATAGAGCCCACAGCAGAACCGCATCTCCAGCAAGTGTCTGAGACTTCCGGATTAATCCTGTGGAGCAGGGTAGGGCATCTGTACCAACGCGTCAGCAATTTATAATTTCTCTCTTGCGCTTGACTAGACATTGTCATCTTGTGCACAAGAGTAAAAATTTTTAAGCTGTCTGCCTCAGAAAAGGTGATCCCTCTCCCAAGCCTCCATAAATCCAAGCGTGCCAGTGTGGAGCGAGTTCAGGATCAGGCTATAGAGCACCGAAACCACATGGGAGGGACCCTCGGTGGGGAGCATCAGGGATTCAAACGGAGTTAGCGCCCCTATTGAAATATTGGAGAGAAAACTTCGCAACTGCATAAACTCCAACCAGGACAAAGGAGCCGCATCGTTAGGACCTCGCAACCCCCCCACGCCGGAGAGCCCCGCAAGCCTATCCCTCACTTGTCCCAGCCCCACTCCATCTAGTTGTGACCAGCACAGATACCTAGATCTATTCATTGCAGGGGGGAAGGCTGGATTGTCAAAAAGGGGACTCAGTCTGCTCAATCGGGAAGTCAAACGTAATTTCACATAGGATCTATCCCAAAACTTCAAAACAATCTGTGTGAGGGGAGGGAAGCCCGTCACAGGTGGGCGTCCAGTCCCCCCCCAGCCAAGGCAGCCAGTACAAGGAGGAGGGTGATAGAAGTTTCTCCAGGAGCACCCACTGTTTATGGGCATCACTGAACCTCCAGTCGACAATCCTAGAGAGCAAGACTGCCTGATAATAACGTTTAAAATCAGGAAGGCCTACCCCCCCTTTAACTTTAGGTCTCACTAGGACTGAAAACCGTGTCCGTGGTTTCCCTGCTCCCCAAATAAAGCTGTTAATGGCCGATTGCAGACGCCTGAAAAAACAATCCGGAACCTGCACAGGAGCTGTCTGAAAGAGATAGAGGAATCGGGGTAAAATATCCATTTTGATCACTCCCACCCGCCCGAACCAAGATAGCTGAGGTCTGTTATACCGTTTAAGATCTGATATGGTTTTCTGCAGGAGAGGGACATAGTTCAGAGCATATGTTGCGTTAAGGTCAGCCGGTATCAAGATTCCTAAATATTTTAATGCAGTGGTCTGCCACCTAAAGGGGAAGGACGATTTGAGTTGAGAGATCAGGTCATCAGGCAGGGAGATGTTGAGCGCCTCCGTTTTGGACAAATTGACCTTAAAATTGGAGACCTCACCAAACTTACGGAACTCTCTGAGGAGTACAGGGAAAGCCACAGCCGGGTTGGAAATATATAACAATAAATCATCAGCGTATAGGGACAACTTAAACTCATGCTGACCAATCCGCAGACCCCTGACATCTGGTACCTTCCGCAAAGCGACTGCTAGATGTTCCATAGCAAGGATATACAGCAAGGGGGAGAGGGGGCAGCCCTGACGAGTCCCATTTCTTATGTCAATGGGCGAGGATAAAGTGCCATTGACCCTAAGACGGGCCGTGGGTCTATGATATAGAGCAAAGATTCTCTCCAACATGGTAGGTCCCACCCCCAACTGCTTCAAAGATGCACGTAGGAAGGTCCAGCCTAGGCGGTCAAATGCCTTTTCAGCGTCAATAGATAATAAACAGGCTGGTATCTTTCCCGTGCGCATGTACGAAGTCAGAAGCAGAGTCTTTACTGTATTATCCTTGGCCTCCCTATGTTGCACAAAACCCACCTGATCGTTGTGGATGGACCCAGGAAGAATAGGGCTCAGTCTATTGGCCAACACCTTTGCGAACACCTTCACATCCACATTGATGAGGGAAATAGGTCTATAGCTTGCGCATAACAGGGGGTCCTTGCCCGGTTTAGGGATCACAGTAATTGTAGCCATCAGTGTTTGGGGGGCAAAGGGGCAGGTGGCCGAAATGGAGTTAAATAGTTTGGTCATAAAGGGGGCCAGGGAAGTCGCATATAATTTGTAGAAGGCGGCAGAGAATCCATCTGGACCCGGACTTTTACCATTGGCCAAGGATCTTATCGTATCCAATATCTCCTGTTCCGAGAGGGAGTCCTCCAAGGCCTCAGATTCTATCTCTGTCATAGGCGGGAGCTCCGTGTCACGAATGTAATCATCCACTCGAGACTGAAACTCGGTAGGGGACATATCAGACAACGGACCCCTCAGGTTGTAGAGAGAGTCATAATATGCTCTGAATGAATCCACAATCTCTGCAGGAAGATGGACTAAATCACCCGTATCAGACCTCATGGTAGGGATGTAAGTGGTGGGAGCGCGAGGGTGCAAGAACCTCGCCAGAGCTTTACCGGGTTTATCAGAGTACTTATATAGGTACTTATGGAAGCGGTCCCGCTGCCTTGCTAACGTCGTATCCAACAGTGCGCTCAACTCACTACGTGTCCGTAAGAGGTCAGCAAGTACTTTGATATCTCTTGTTTGTTTATGTTCCGACTCTAGGGTTTGGACACGGGTCAACAATCCCATAATATTAGTCATTCTTTCTTTTTTCAGTCGGGCCCCCTGTTGGATAAATACTCCTCGTATAACCCCCTTCAAGGCCTCCCATTGGTACGGGAGAGCTGTGAGATCATTCTTGTGAAAATCTAGGAAGTCCGTGATTGCTGTCCGAACGGCCGCCTGACAGGTCATATCTTCGAGAAGTCCAGGGTTTAAGGACCAAGTCCATTCTCTAGGAGAGAGGCTCGGCAGCCGAAGGGAAAGCAAGACCGGAGCATGGTCTGACCATAGCATCGTATCAATATCAGACTTTGGGTTAAGGGACAAAAGCCCATGGCTAATCAGGAAATAGTCTAATCTGCTATAAGAATCATGTACCGTGGAGTAAAAGGTATAATTGCGAGCAGTGGGGTGCAGTAGTCTCCAGACATCAATTAACCTCGAGTCCCTCAAGGCCCGACGCAGGCTCTCCAGCTGTGAGGGGGACACCGCCGACCTGCCCGAGGAAGAGTCAACAGTGCGGTCCAACACCATGTTGAAGTCCCCTCCCATAATCACATAGCCTTCCGCAAAGGCTGAGAGGTCCCGTAGGTATTTTCTGCATGCTCGGACCTGATCCTGGTTGGGCAGATAAATGTTAGCTATGGTAAATGTATCATGAACAATTTTCAGTTTTAAGAACACATATCGACCATTCGGATCCGATTTAGAGGCAACCACCTGTGCCTGCAAAGACTTGTGCAGTGCAATGCTGACTCCTTTAGATTTAGAGTCAGAATTGCTACCATGAAACCACTGTGTGTAGTATCTATGGTTAAGCTTAGGGATTCTGTCTGATCGAAAATGTGTCTCTTGCAACATGAGGATATCGACCCGTTTTTTATGCATGCTATATAGTACTTTCGAGCGTTTCTCAGGGACATTAAATCCTCTGACATTAAGTGAGCAAAGTTGTAGGGTTGCCATGAGAGTCTTAGGATCTGGCGTAGAGTACTACCGGGTCACCAAGGGACAGGGAAAAGTGGGAAGTGCGGGGAGGTATAAACAAGGGAGGAAAAGGGAGAAAGGAGGGAAAAAAAACAGAAAAGGGGAAAAGAAAAAAAACCAGAGAGGTAAAGAGGAATGTAGCTCCAAGAAAAGGAGAAAAAGAAAAAGAGTCAGTTCAGCCGGAAGACAGGTTTCCGGCTAAACACCCCAAGAGGCCACTAGGCCTCTAGGTGCAGTGAAATATCAGAGAAAACTCTGAAAAGTAGTGTCAAAGACACACCCTAGTGGGGAAGGTGATTGAACAAAGAGCAACCAGCCAAGCCCCTACAGCGGGCAATATTGCTCCACTCAGTAGGCCCTCAACCCCGGCAAGGCTAACACATTTGTGGAACACAACCAACCAGCTCATGGGCTAAGCATATACCTGTAAATGGGCACAGTATGTAAAACCCAAGAAAGGGTACTGACATATGTCAGAATTACATGCAGGAGCAGTGTTAGTTATTATAAAGTATCACTAATCTAGTAGCATAGCACAATGTACAAAAAGCTTATGAAAATATATGAAAATATATGAACAGTCAAAAAAAAACAGTGCAAAACAGGCCCCCCAAGCGACTCCACACAGGAGCCCTGGATAGCGTCAAAAATAGGCATCGTCACCTCCGAACACATGGGTCCAATTTACTCGTAATAGTCAAACTCAAGCAAAATCACAACCTGACCACACATGGGAACTCGGTGACCAGAAGGGGTATTATAAATGACAGAAACAAAAAGAAGTGGTCAAAAAAGCTACACGCGACCCTCAAGTGTCATCAGCTAAGTTAACAGAGCCATGTCTACGTCGGGAGCCCCTTCTCCTCTTTCCCAAAGATCCAGCAGGGGGTCCTCCACTCCGACGCAGACCCCATAAATCAGACGCAGTAAGGCGAGGCCAATCACCCAGTGTGACCAGGGGTAAGCCCAGTGCGGTGGTAAAGTTCTGTAAATCCGATGGGGATCTCAAAACTGTCATTCCTTTATCAGTTCGGACCTGTAGTTGGAAAGGATAGCCCCAATTGTAGGGGATCTTATTTTGCCGCAGCTCTTCCAAGAGGGGGCTTAGAGCCCTCCGTTTAGCCAGGGTGAAGCGTGAGAGGTCAGACAGGAGAAGAATGTCAGATCCATTAAAATCAATAGCATCATGGTCTCTCGCCTTATGCATGATGTCATCTTTGACTTGGAAATAGTGAATTCTACAGATGACGTCCCTCGGCTTATCCGTATCAGAGTTTCTTGGTCCTAACGATCGGTGGGCTCTATCAATTTCGATGTGTTGGGTGGGTGACTTCCCTAAAAGGGAGTTGAAGATGCCATGGAGGGCAGAGGAGAGGTCACGTGGGGCCACGGACTCAGGGATCCCACGGAGCCTGATATTATTCCTCCTGTTTCTGTTCTCAGAGTCCTCCAGCAGATCAAGGACCACATTGAAAGTCTCTGAGTGTAGGTCCAGAAGCTGCTGCTGGGTGTTTAATTGTGAGGAGAGCTTCTCTACCTTGGCCTCTAGTGCAGTGACTGTAGTGTTAAGCTGAGACACCTCTTCCTTGAGAGCCCCCACCTCACCCCTGCACACTGCCTCCAATCTTTGTATGTAACACTCCATGTCAGCCTTGGTAGGGAAGGCACTTAGGTGGGCTTTCAGATCAATGGCAGTTATAGGCATGAGCATAGGGTCAATAGTGTGACCAGTGTGAGCCTGTAAGCAAAGTCCGGCAGCCACACTGATGGGGGGTGTAGTGCCCTGGGACTGAGTGTTAGCTGAAGCTCTCCCCTCACAAGCCCCTGCTGCTGATGATGTGCACAGATCAGGGTCATATGTCTGATAGGGGTGAAGTGTAGGAGGAGAAGGGCCCTCCAGTGTTCCAGCCTGTGATGAAATGCTTCCAGGTGTGAAGGGGTTAAGGCCACTCAGCATGTCTGCCCGCAGTGAAGGGCTCCCAGGCGTGGGGGGATGGGCCTTGTCACAAACCTCTCCTGTTTCTCCTGCACTGCTTCCTCGTGTCTGCCTCCTGGAAGATCCTCCAGCTCCTGGGGCTGTCTGCCGACCTCCTGCTGCTGTCACTGAGGCAGTGCTGCTTCTCTGAGGGCCCAGGGTGTTCAGTGATGATCTCTTACCCTGAGGCTGTGATGTGGAGGAGGCGCCATCTTTGCCTGCTGCCATTACAGGGTGCTGTGCTCTCTTTCCCGCATTTTCAGAGGCTGTCAGGAACCTTGTGATTCCTGAGCCAGCAGAGCCCGCAGCCAGCTCCCTGGATGTCTGGGAGCGCAGGGCAGACTTTCCTTTCATCATCCGGAGGGTGAGTAGAGCAGATGGTGGCAAATTATGTGCTGTAGGGGCTTTAGGGACCAGAGCTCACAGGGCACACGTCCTTACAGCTCCATGTCCAAGCCACTCCCTCCAAAACAAATAGATTATGATGAATGATAAGGTCCAGAAAAATAATTATAAAACAATCATGCATTCTGTCTAAGTTCTCCTGTAAGTCAAGGAAGTAAGTAACCATATGTAAAGCATCAGGTTTCTGCAGGTAATTCAATTCCCTTCATCAGTTGTAAGAAATACTTGGTGTCACTAATATGGGATGGCAACTTCATAAGGTTGTCAAGTCTTTTTACATAGATGGTCTGTGTTCAATATATTTGGAAGACCTGTGGGTTGAAATCAGGAACTTTAGCAAGATTTTAAAAAGCTGAAACAATTGTTCTACCCACTCAGAAATATTTTTCTTCCTTTTAACATAAGACCATACAATATCTCTATGCAAGAAAGGGGGAGATTGTCAAAATGCAAAGAAAAAAAAAACATATACACAAATGTAATTGATAATAAATATAGATAGAAAAAAGCGTATACATAAATATAAGACAGAAAAATGAACACCTAAGATATGGTCAAAATATAACATTTTATTTCTCAAGATAAACATGAAAATATCAGAACTGGGAATGGTACAGATGTAGTAAAAATAGCAGGATAGGCAAAAAAAATAATAGGCTTGCGTGATATAAATATACAATACAATTTAATGTACAATATAAAGTGCACATATGCAAAAATAGTTTAACAGCAAAACAGAGACCAGGACAGTGTCTGAAAAATGACCGGTGCACTGAAAATATGCTAGTGCATAAAACAATAGTGATAAAAGTGCAAGTTATTTGCAATAAAATGAATAAAACACAAATGGCCAAACTGCTGTATACAGTAAATAAATACTCATAACAATATTAAGAAAAGGAACGTAAATAAATAATGAAATAAAGTGCAAATGCACAATGAATGCAGTCAATAATTAATATAGAGCACCACTAATACATAAATATGAGGGCAGCATTGAGGGACTATAGCACACTGATAACACCAGTGCAAAATATCAACTGAACATGGCAGACACAGGAAGATTTACCTTATGCTGGATGCCAACCTCGATGTACCTCCATCAAGTCTTGTCATGATTATTTAATAATTGTATATAGCACTGTTTGGACACATTGTAACATCCAGTGCACTCAGATCCTGGGTTGCTTCCTAGTATATATATGTCCCCCATCCTGGGCTCCTTCCTAGTATATACGTCCCCCATCCTGGGGTCCTTCCTATTATATATATTTCCCCTATCCTGGGCTTCTTCCTAGTATATATATGACCCTCATCCTGTGCTCCTTCCTAGTGTATATATACACTGTGTGCAGAATTATTAGGCAACTGAGTATTTTGATCACCTGATACTTTTTATACATGTCCTACTCCAAGCTGTATAGGCTTGAGAGCCAACTACAAATTAAGTAAATCAGGTGATGTGCATCTCTGTAATGAGTAGGGTTGTGGTCTAATGACATCAACACCTTATATAAGGTGTGCTTAATTATTAGGCAACTTCCTTTCCTTTGGAAAAATGGGTCAGAAGAGAGATTTGACGGGCTCTGAAAAGTCCAAAGTTGTGAGATGTCTTGCAGAGGGATGCAGCAGTGTTGAACTTTCCAAACATTTGAAGCGTGATCACCAAACAATCAAGCGTTTAATGGCAAATAGCCAACAGGGTCGCAAGAAGCTGGTTGGGCAAAAAATGCGCAAAATAAATGCCCATGAATTGAGGAAAATCAAGCGTGAAGCTGCTAAAATGCCATTTGCCACCAGTTTTGTAATATTTCAGAGCTGTAACGTTACTGGGGTATCAAAAAGCACAAGGTGTGCTATACTCAGAGACATGCCCAAGGTAAGAAGGGCGAAAAACAACCACCTTTGAACAAGAAACATAAGATAAAACTTCAAGACTGGGCCAAGAAATATCTTAAGACTGATTTTTCAAAGGTTTTATGGACTGATGGAATGAGAGTGACTCTTGATGGGCCAGATGGAGGGGCCAGAGGGTGGATCAGTAAAGGGTTGAGAGCTCCACTCTGACTCAGACCCAAGCAAAGTGGAGGTGGGGTACTGGTATGGGCTGGTATAATCAAAGATTAACTTGTGGGACCTTTTCGGGTTGAGGATGGTGTGAAGCTCAACTCCCGGACCTACTGCCAGTTTCTACAACCAGTGGTACAGGAAGAAGTCGGTATCATTCAAGAAAAACATTATTTGATTGCAGGACAATGCTCCATCACATGCATCCAACTACTCCACAGCGTGGCTGGCCAGTAAAGGTCTAAAAGAAGAAAAAATAGTGACACGGCCCCCTTGTTCACCTAATCTGAACCCCATAAAGAATCTGTGGTCCCTCCTAAAATGTGAGATCTACAGGGAGGGAAAACATTACACCTCTCGGAACAGTGTCTGGGAGGCTGTGGTGGCTGCTGCACGCAATGTTGGTCGTACACAGATCAAGCAACTGACAGAATCTATGGATGGAAGGCTGTTGAGTGTCATCATAAAGAAAGGTGGCTATATTGGTCACTAATTTTTTGGGGTTTTGTTTTTGCATGTCAGAAATGTTTATTTCTAAATTTTTTGCAGTTATATTGGTTTACCTGGTGAAAATAAACAAGTGAGATGGGAATATATTTGGTTTTTATTAAGTTGCTTAATAATTCTGCACAGTAATAGTTACCTGCACAAACAGATATCATCCTAAGATAGCCAAGTCTAAGAAAAAAACAAACACTCCAACTTCCAATAATATTAATCTTTGATATTTGAGTCTTTTGGGTTGATTGAGAGCATAGTTGTTGATCAATAATACAAATAATTCTCTACAATTACAATGTGTCTAATAATTCTGCACACAGTGTATATCCGCATCCTGGGCTCCCAACAAGTGCATATATATGCCCCATCCTGGGCTCCTTCCTAGTATATATATGTCCCCCATCTTGGGCCCCCTTCCTAGTATATATATGTCCCCAATCCTGGCCCCCTTCCTAGGATATATTTGGCCCATCCTGGCCCCCTTCCTAGTATATATGTATGTCTCCCATTCTTGGTCCCAGGTCTGCATTAAAAAAAACAAAACACAACACTCACCTTATCGTCGATTCTGCTGACCTTTTCCTAATATATGTCCTCCATCTTGGGGCCCTTCCCACTATATATTTGGCTCATCCTGGCGCCCTTTATAGTATACATATATCCCCCATCCTGGCCCCTTTCCTGGTATGTATATATATGTCCCCCATCCTTGTCTCTTCCTAGTGTATAAATATATATATATGTCCCCATTCCTAGTATATATATGCCCCCCATCCTTTCCCCTTTCTGGTGAATATACCTTATGTCCCCCTACCTAGAATATATGTTTTCCATCCTGGCCCCTTTCCAAGCATATATATGTCCCCATCCTGTGCCCCTTCCTAGTATATATATGGCTCATCCTAGTATATGTGTCCCTAATCCTGGCCCCCTTTCTAGTATATATATGTCCCCCATCCTAGCATATATTTGGCCCATCCTGGCCCCATTCCTAGTAATAATAATAATAAAGCTTTATTTATATAGTGCCAACATATTCTGCAGCGCTTTACAATGTAGGGTTAGAGTACAGAAAATATAATACAGTAAGTAATAGTATATGTATGTTCCCATTCTTGGTCCCAGGTCTGCATTAAAAAAAAAAACAACACTACTCACCTAATCGATGATCCTGCTGAGTCTAGCGTGGGAGAATCACTGAGCTGTCACTGCACACAGACAGCAGAATCCCGCTGCAATGACCTCATCGCACTGAAACTCTGACCTGTGCGCACACCAGCTGTGTCACTTTGCTGTGCTATAGGAGGCAGCGTTAGAAAAGGGAGATCATGTATCCCAGCTTTACTGCAGAGATTAATCATAGTGGTGCGCAGTGCATACCGATATGATTAACATTAGTAGTGGTAGCTCCGCGTGGGCCTCTGGAATTTGTCACTTGCTATGTTCAACAAGGGGGCCCACCAGAGGATTACCCAGGGACCCGCCAGGGGATTACCCGATACCCTGGCAGGCCAGATCGACTCTTGCTATAGCTCTCAGAATACAGCAATGCAAAAGAAATGTTTTTTTTCTATAAAATAGTATTTACGGTGTAAAAGCAGCAAAATATTAAAAAAAAACATACATAAATCTGATATCACTGTAATTGTACAGACCCAGAGAATAAAGCTGTGTTAATCATTTCTATGACATGGTGAACGTCGTAAAAAAAACTGCAAAAGAAAACAATTCCTGAATTAAGTTTCTTCTTGATTTTGCCTCAAAAAAAGTGGAATGGATAGCGATCAAAAAATATAACGCGGCCCAAAATAGTAGTAATGAAAACTCCAAATTATCCCTCAAAAAGCAAGCTCACACATGACTCTCAGCAGAAATAAAGCTGCGTCGGCGGCGAACTCAGATGACCCCATGAACTGCATTACATGGCACCCAGATGCCAGCCATAAATGAGCGAGAGGAGCATTCCTATTTTCATGTTTCCACGTTGTAAAAATTATGCAAAGTACTTGTGGGTTCAAGATGCTTACCACACGTCTAGATAAATTCCTTGGGGGGGTCTAGTTTACAGAATTGGGTCACTTGTGGTGAAATTCCATTGTTTAGATACAGCAAGGGCTAGCCAGCCAACCATGACATGACAACCATCCCAGCTTTGCATCCAAACAGTGGTTTTCTGACACATGAAGCATCCTCGTACACAGGAGAAATTGCACAAGAAATTTTGAGGTCCATTGTAAAAATGAAAAAATGGGGCTAAAAGAACATTTTTGTGGAAAAAAAATTAACTTTTTCATTTTCATGGCTCAAGGTTGTAAAATTCTGTTAAGCACCTGGGGGGTTAAAAGTGCTCACCACACATGTAGATTCCTAAGGGGGTCTAGTTTCCAAAATTGGGTCACTTGTGGGGATTTCAATTGTTTGTAAAAAAGTATCTGAATTACTCAAAAATCAGTGACACGCCAAATGCAACATGGTATCCGCTAACGATTTCAACCAATTTGCCGTTCATAAACTCAAATGGCGCTCCTTCCCTTTCAAGACCTGCTGTGCGCCCAAACTGTGGTTTTCCGCCATATATGGGGTATCGGCGTACTCAGGAGAAATTGCATAACAAACTGGTGCAAGTTCCCCTGTTACCCTGGTGGAAATGCAAAATGAGGTTAAAGTAACATTTTCATTTATTCCTTCCACATTTCTTTACTTCCTGTGAAACACCTGAAGGGTTAATAAACTTCTTAAATGGGGTTTTGAGTAGTTTAAGGGTTCCAGTTTTTGGAGTAGTGTCACTTTTGAGTAATTTCTGTCACATAGGACTTCAAATGTCATGTGGTCCCTAAAAAAAAGTGGTTTTATACATTTTGTTGGAAAAATGAGAAATTGCTGATGAACCTTGAACCCTTCTAACTTCCTAACAAAAAAAAATGTTTCAAAAATGGTGCTGATGTAAAGCAGACATGTGGGAAATGTTATTTATTAACTATTTTGTGTGATGTAACAAATAGACGCAAAAATAATTGTTCTAAATTTACCTCTAACGTGAAGTTCAATATGTCACAAAAAAACTCTCCCAGAATCACTGGTATTCATTGAAGTGTTCCAAAGTTATTACCTTATAAAGGGGCACTGGTCAGAATTGGAAAATGTAGAATGTGAAAACAGGCTGGGGGATAAAGGGGCAAAAAAACACTAAAAAGACCTGTGTCTTTATCAATTTATCCCTGATGAATGGACTTAAAAAATTTACAACTACTGCAGCATGAAAATATCACAGAAGAAATAACCCAACAGGGAATCTTATCAGATCAAAAATCCATATGTAACTGATATAATTTTCTAATTCCTTTCTTTACGCTCTCTCTATTAATGTATTTCTATTATTTATACTTCCCTCCTCCTCATGTGTAAACTTCAAAATAACAGATTAATTCCATCTGTCAATAACAGCGAGTTCTCTGCTGCCCACTCCACAAGGAATGAATATTTATGCGTCACTACACTGCCCTGCCCTCCTCTGGGTCTCTGACACTTTGCAGACAGAGGAGAAAAGAGGGGGGAGGAGGTGTGCGCTCTCAGCAGATACACACAATGAAGATGTCAGATGTGCATCTGAGGCATGTGTGTAATGTGTGCTCTGATATATTTTTTTTACGTTTATATGAACATTGCTTAGCAGATACACACATTACATGTATGCAGGAAAACCAAGGTTCATATAAACAGAAATGCTTTACAGATAGCACAGACTGTAGTGATGTTACCCAGCAGCCTGCATAAGCCTGAGAGATTCAGTGTAAATTTAGCAGAGGGGAGGGTCAGAATACCAGCTGGGATAGGCATGGATATTTAAATATCACTTATGGTACCTTTACACGAAGCGACGGCAGGCTGGATACATCGCGCTACTTCACGTGCACGAGCACGCTCAAACGGCTACAAACGGTGAACGCATCTCCTTTACACGCCGCGACAAGGTGCGCTACGCCACGCTACATCTGTAGCTAGCTACATCGCCGGGTGTCTCAAGTAGCCAGCTGTAGCTCATGTACACACCGCTACAACCAGCTACTATGGGAGGACCTGGTGCAGCAGGGACAGCACATAGGCGTGCCACAATCTTGGATTACGAGCCGTCCGTACGATGATAGGACATCGCAATATCATCATGATTGGCCAGGCATCGCAGGAGGCTGAGAAATACAGCACGCTCGAACGATTGTGTAGTGTGACTGGTCAGCTCCTTAAATATGCCGCCCTAGGCAGCGACTACCAATCGTCATGCAGGAGCTTCCTCCAATGATCGGTGATGGGGCGGGGTATCCCGAAGCCTGGGTCACGCCTTAGCTACATTGCAGCTACAGCGCAGGGTGTCCAGAGTTCCCTTCCGTTGCTTCTTTACACGCCGATACAGCTCGCTACCATCGGCGATATAGCCATCTGTTTTCGAGCAGAGCCCATAAACAGATGTATCTGTCGCCGGCTGTAGCGTCGCGTCTTCAGACGCCGCTACGACGGGCTACATTGACGCTACAAGCTACATTTGTAGCCTGTAGCGGGCTGTAGCCAGCCTGCCGTCGCGGCGTGTAAAGGTGCCATAACAGACAGTGACTATGACTGCTCATGAGTCATGACAATTACTTTTCCAGCTGTCTGCAGGGTGTGAAGGTGCTTATAGCAAGAGAACTACACTGGGTACATTAATTATTGTTACATATTCTGAAAGGTCTACCCGAGCACTATTCAAGGCTACTATTAGTACCATACCAATTCATGGGCAGTTATTTTGCACATTTTTTGCCCAACACGCTTCTTGCGACCCTGTTTGCTATTTGCCATGAAACGCTTGATTGTTCGGTGATCACGCTTCAAATGTTTGGAAAGTTCAAGACTGCTGCATCCCTCTGCAAGACATCTCACAATTTTGGACTTTTCAGAGCCCGTCAAATCTCTCTTCTGACCCATTTTGCCTAAGGAAAGGATTTTGCCTAATAATTAAGCACATGGCCAGCTCGGTGGCTCAAGTGGTTAACACTGTAGCCTTTGCAGCACTGGGGTCTTGAAGTCCTGGGTTCAATTCCCACCAAGGATACTAAGGACAACATCTACAAGGAGTTTGTATGTTCTCCCCGTGTTTGTGTGGGTTTCCTCCGGGCACTCCGGTTTCCTCCCACATTGTAAAGACATACTGATAGGATGTTTAGATTGTGAGCTCCAAGAGAGACAGCATTACTGATGTATGTAAAGTGCTATGGAATTAATAGCGCTATATAAATGAATAAATTATTATTATTATTACCTTATATAGGGTGTTGATGTCATTAAACCACACCCCTCCTCATTATAGAGATGCACATCACCTGATTTACTTAATTGGTAGTTGGCTCTCAAGCCTATACAGCTTGGAGTAGGACAACATGTATAAAAAGTATCATGTGATCAAAATACTCATTTGCTTAATAATTCTGCACACAGTGTATGTACTACAGAGCTGTGTGTGTGTGTTGCAGAGCTGTGTGTGTATGCTGCAGGGCTATGTGTGTATGCTGTAGTACTGCGTGCTGAAGAGCTGTATGTATGTGCTACAGAGCTGTGTGTGTTGCAGAGCTATATGAGTCTGCTGAAGGGCTATATGTGTCTGCTGCAAAGCTGTGAGTATGTGAGTATGTGCTCCAGAGCTGTGTGTATGTGCTGCAGAGCTGTGTGTATGTGCTGCAGAGCTGTGTGTATGTGCACTGCAGAGCTGTGAGTGCTGCAGAGCTATGTGTGTATACTGAGAGCAGTGTGTGTGTGCTGCAGAGCTGTATGTATGTGCTACAGAGCTGTGTGTGTTGCAGAGTTGTGTGTATGCTGCAGGCCTATATGTGTATGCTGCAGATCTATGTGTGTGCTGCAGAGCTGTATGTATGTGCTACAGAGATGTGTGTGTGTGTGTTGCAGAGCTCTGTGTGCTGCAGGGCTATGCGTGTATGCTACAGAACTATGTGTATATGCTGCGGAACTATGCATATATGCTGCAGAGCTGTGTGTTTGCTGCAGAGCTGTGTGTATATGCAGAGCTATGTTTGTGCATGTTGTAGGACCATGTGTGTGTGTGCTTCAGAGCTATGTGTGTGCATGTTGTAGGGGGATCCATCCATCTGGGACATTGTCCTCCTGCCCACAGTAGTATGCATTGACTATCCCTTAGGGGACTTATTGCACTAATAGGCAGCAGGCAGTGTTGGTATGCTGAGTACATAATGCGGATAGGGGGTTACTCTGTCTTTAGGGCTAACATAGGTTATTGATTTATCCTGATAGAGGTGTATGTTTGCTATTGATATTGGCATTGACGTCTTGCCCTTCACAGAGTTTCCATCCTTTGATATACTTGATCTCCACTGTGAATTTATTGCATTCTATTGTACACTGTTTATGCTGCTTTGAAAGTGTTTTTCTGTAACCATACAATGTTGTGGGAAAGGGGGAGTGTCCCTGCACCACCTGCTTTATAAAATACTGTATTTATCAGCCTTATAGCCAGTGAGCAGAAATAAATATTCAAATTGCACATGACCCACTCTTGTCCTCCTTAATATAAAATTGTCAATAGAGTGCCACACAGATAGGTGGTGAGACCAGGGACGTCGCTATGCATTAAGAATCGGGGCTCAAGCCCCGATTCTTACGCATAGAGCCCCGAATCTCGCCAGCGGTCAGGGCAGAATTTGTAACATTGCAGGAAATCGTCACTTACTACAGCAGTCAGAGAACTACCCCTCCTCCTGTCACCATGTGCCAAGGGCAGCACCGCCTGCCTCGCCGACAGGTATGCTGGGTATTGTAGTCTGAACGTCTTATACGTTCAAGCCTGAAAGAGGATTTCAGACTACAAATACCATGGTGCAGTGCGGCGGGCGCCGGCCAATAACGTTCTTGTCTCATGAAGGACAGAGGTTAACCATGCGCAGAAGGTTGCTTGTCTCATGTGGATGTCAGAGCTGTGAGGAGATGAGTGCAGGGAGGCTGAGAAGGCTCTGGTGACCCGGAGGGATGGCAGAGGGCACGGGGAGCTGTGCAAGAGGATGAAGGGGGTCATTAATGGAGATAATAGGGTGATGGGTGCTCCATGGGGGGATGGGTGCTCCTTAAGGCCACAAAGGGGTGCACTGTGTGTATGCGCCCCAAAATAGGGGCAGGCTCCTGTACCCCTAGGACTCTGATACAATTTAGTTATGGCCTCTGCCTTCATTATTCTTCAGTCATTGTTCCCATAGCTGTAAAGTCTTGAGATCTTTTTCCTGATTGAGTTTAGTGGTGTCCAGCTGTGGTGAACTACTGCTCCCAGCATACTGTGGATTGCCTGTGTAATCTGGCTACAGTCCTGAGTCCTGACTGAGCCGTCCGGTCCGCCCAATAAAGAAACCTACAGTCCTACACACACAGGCGAGCGGGCGGGGAGGGGGGGGTTTGTGCCTGTCCCGGGCTGGTAGTCAGGAGAGAGAGTTATGAGGTGTGTATATATATGTATACATCAGGCGCAGGCACACACTATGAGGTATTATACCTCATAGTGTGTGCCTGCCTGGTGATGTATACATATATATACACACCTCATAGGGTGCCTGCCTAATGTATACATATATATGCCTGAGGCACACACACTATGAGGTATATATATGTATACATCAGGCAGGCACACACACTATGAGGTGTATATATGTATACATCAGATCAGGCAGGCACACACACTATGAGGTGTATATATCATGTATACACCTCATAGTGTGTGTGCCTGCCTGATGTATACATATATATACCTCATAGTGTGTGTGCCTGCCTGATGTATACATATATATACCTGATGTGTATATATATGTATACATCAGGCAGGCACACTATGCCTCATCAAATAAAAATTGGTGGTGGCGGAAGTGATGGGGGGGCGCCAAAATAAGTCCTTGGCTCGGGTGCCAGAAAACCTAGTTACACCTCTGGTCAGGACCATTCGGAGGACACAAGTTGACAGACTGTCGTGAATATTTTACTGAACCTTGCAGCTGCCGCTCACTGGACCTGCCGCTGCCGCTCCTTGGTCCCGCTGCCGCTCACCGGATCTACCACAAACACGCTTCCTGGACCCGCCAACGTCCTCTGTAATCACTGGAGGTACCTGCATTGTAATCACTTATAAATGTCTGTGTAGAGGTGGTATTAATATTATATGGCCAGTATGGTCAGTGGTGATGTAATAGTGGTCTCTGTGTAGAGGTGGTATTAATGTTATATGGTCAGTGTGGTCAGTAGTAATGTAATAGTGGTCTCTGTGTAGAGGTGGTATTAATATTATATGGTCAGTGTGGTCAGTGGTAATGTAATAGTGGTCTCTGTGTAGAGGTGGTATTAATGTTATATGGTCAGTGTGGTCAGTGGTGATGTAATAGTGGTCTCTGTGTAGAGGTGGTATTAATGTTATATGGTCAGTGTGGTCAGTGGTAATGTAATAGTGGTCTCTGTGTAGTGGTTTTTATTCAGTAACTAGTAAAAAGGCCCGATGCAATTGCATCGGGAGCGGGGTGAAATGAATTGTATGTATACAGGCGGGTCAGTGGGTAGCAGAGTATGGAGGCGGCTCTGTGGGTAGCAGAGTATGGAGGCGGCTCTGTGGGTAGCAGAGTATACAGGCGGCTCTGTGGGTAGCAGAGTATGGAGGCGGCTGTGTGGGTAGCAGAGTATCGAGGCGGCTGTGTGGTGGAGGGGTGAGGAGAGGTGCGGCTCTGTGGTGGAGCGGTGAGGAGAGATGCGGCTCTGTGGTGGAGGGGTGAGGAGAGAAGCGGCTGTGGAGGAGGGGTGAGGAGAGATGCGGCTGAGTGGTGGAGGGGTGAGGAGAGATGAGGCTCAGTGGTGTAGGGTTGAGGAGAGATGCGGCTCAGTGGTGGAGGGGTGAGGAGAGAAGCACACAGTATATACATACATAAAACATTGTATAGACACACAGTATACAGAGATTACACACAGTATACAGACATTAGACACAGAGTGTAGACACATTACACAGAGTGTAGAGACATTAGACACAGAGTGGACAGAGAGACATTAGACACAGAGTGGACAGAGAGACATTAGACACAGAGTGGACAGAGAGACATTAGACACAGAGTGGACAGAGAGACATTAGACACAGAGTAGACAGAGAGACATTAGACACAGAGTAGACAGAGAGACATTAGACACAGAGTGGACAGAGAGACATTAGACACAGAGTGGACAGAGAGACATTAGACACAGAGTGGACAGAGAGACATTAGACACAGAGTGGACAGAGAGACATTAGACACAGAGTGGACAGAGAGACATGACACACAGAGTGGACAGAGACACATGAGACACAGAGTGGACAGAGATACATGAGGGACAGAGATAGATGAGGGACAGAGATAGATGAGGGACAGAGATAGATGAGGGACAGAGACACATGAGGGACAGAGACACATGAGGGACAGAGACACATGAGGGACAGAGACACATGAGGGACAGAGACACATGAGGGACAGAGACACATGAGGGACAGAGACACATGAGGGACAGAGACACATGAGGGACAGAGACACATGAGGGACAGAGACACATGAGGGACAGAGACACATGAGGGACAGAGTGGACAGAGAGACATTAGACACAGAGTAGACGGAGAGACATTAGACACAGAGTGGACAGAGAGACATTAGACACAGAGTGGACAGAGAGACATTAGACACAGAGTGGACAGAGAGACATTAGACACAGAGTGGACAGAGAGACATGACACAGAGTGGACAGAGAGACATGACACACAGAGTGGACAGAGACATGACACACAGAGTGGACAGAGACACATGAGACACAGAGTGGACAGAGATACATGAGGGACAGAGATAGATGAGGGACAGAGATAGATGAGGGACAGAGACACATGAGGGACAGAGTGGACAGAGACACATGAGGGACAGAGTGGACAGAGACACATGAGAGACAGAGTGGACAGAGACACATGAGGGACAGAGTGGACAGAGACACACGAGGGACAGAGACACATGAGGGACAGAGTGGACAGAGACACATGAGGGACAGAGTGGACAGAGACACATGAGGGACAGAGTGGACAGAGACACATGAGGGACAGAGACACATGAGGGAGAGAGTGGACAGAGACACATGAGGGAGAGAGTGGACAAAGACACATGAGGGAGAGAGTGGACAGAGACACATGAGGGACAGAGACACAAGAGGGAGAGAGTGGACAGAGACACAAGAGGGAGAGAGTGGACAGAGACACATGAGGGAGAGAGTGGACAGAGACACATGAGGGAGAGAGTGGACAGAGACACATGAGGGAGAGAGTGGACAGAGACACATGAGGGAGAGAGTGGACAGAGACACATGAGGGAGAGAGTGGACAGAGACACATGAGGGAGAGAGTGGACAGAGACACATGAGGGAGAGAGTGGACAGACACATGAGGGAGAGAGTGGACAGAGACACATGAGGGACAGAGTGAACAGAGAGGTGCATGCTCCTCTGACCTCTTCCTCCGTCCATGGTCCTCTGTCGTCTTCCTCCCTCCATGCTCCTCTGACCTCTTCCTCCCTCCATGCTCGTGTGTCCTCCTGCAGACTCCTCTGTCCACTTGCTCCAGACGCTTCCTATGAAGAGGATGTAAGAGGAGGTTGTGGTTGTGAGGGGCAGACTCCTGTGTACTCCTCCAGACTCCTATGTCGTCCTCCTCCTCAGTCCTCCTCCGCAGCGGTGATGAGGAGGTTGTGGTTGTGAGGGGCAGACTCCTGTGTCCTCCTCCAGACTCGTATGTCGTCCTCCTCCTCAGTCCTCCTCTGCAGCGGTGATGAAGGGGGCCGCTAATGGTGCCGGCGGCCACTTTAGTAATACGGCTCCCCCGGGCTGCGGCGGGCGGCGGGCCCTTGTGTAATGTGGCTTAGCCGGCGGGCCTGGAGGGTGTAAAGAGAGTGCGGCGGTGGTGGAGGCAGCAGCGTGCGGGGTTGTGCAGTGACTGGAGCATGCAAGGAGCCGGCACCAGGCAGCGTGATGGGTGTCGCAATATGGCGGCGCTTCCGGGGTAGGCAGGCATAATCTGCAGTTTAGCGCAGGCGCCCTTGCTCCATAGCGGCACAGTAGCCAGAAGCTCTAAACTGCAGATCATGTATAGAGATGGACAGTAATATTCGGGCACTATGTACCATATATACTCGTGTATAAGCAGAGTTTTTCAGCCCGAGTTTTTGGGCTGAAAATTTACCCCCTCGACTTATACGCGAATCAATAGAAGATAAAATCTTGCACATGGCGCCATCTGACCTAAGGCCGACCTTGCTGCAGCCAATAGGCAGGCTCAGGCACCCAGCGTCTGAGAAGCTATTTATTTAAGTACATTTTACTTGGGTTTTATTTAAATTTATTCCGAAAAATGCAGCTCAGTGGGCCCGAGCCCCGGATGTTTTTTGACCCTAGCAACGCCCCTGGGTGAGACAAACACTCACCTACTGTGTTTATGGGTTACATGGAACTATTTGTATGTTGTAGGGCTATGTGTGTATGTGCTGCATGGCTATGTGTGCTGTTGAGCTATGTGTGTGCATGTTGTAGGACTATGTGTGCGCTACAGAGCTATGTGTATGTGCTGCAGAACTATGTGTATGTGTGCATGCTGTAGGGCTATGTGTGTATATGCTGCAAAGCTATGTGTGCCCGCAGTTGCCAAAGCAGAGGAGGCTGGTTTGGCCGAAACAGACTTCTTCAGTGACGTCAGGCTCAGCTGGGTTTGTACTGCGCATGTTCTTAATAGGCTAACATGCGCAGTACAAACCGGAAGTCACAGCAGAGTGTGGGCGCCGTCAGGATGTGGAAGATGGAGCTGCTGCTGGTGGTGAGTATGATGTGTGTCTAGTGTGTGTGTATGCATCTTTCTGTGTGTCTCTACACAGCACTATACTGTATATGCAGGTCCACACTATATCCATACACTGTATAGACACTACAGAGTCCGAGACTGCACGGGTCCAGTCAGCCCAGCAGTAAAGACCGGAGTCCAGGGAGGCTTCAAGTCTCCTGGTGCAGCACTTGGGGCACAGTTACCTAGCATAGCCTGGGACTGCCTTGGATACAGCCTGTCACAAAAGTGAGGACACAGGAGAGGGTCAGGGCCTAGCTTCAGACAGCCCAGGACTAAAGCACACACACAGCATAAAAGGAAGGCCTCATAACTCATCCTGGATGTCTGTCCCACAGCAGCGGTAACATTACAGGAACCATAGGTGGCGTCACAAAAGACATGATTACTTACCGGTAACTGTGTTTTATGGAGTCCACGACAGCACCCACATGAGAGAGGGGACCCGCCCACCAGGACAGGAAACCTACAGATAAAAAGGGGCGGTCCCCCTCGCCCCCTCAGTTTGTGTTACAGAGCATGAGAGGAACCGCATAGTTAAGAGAAGCACAATAGAAAAAATTCATACATAATAACCAAACATACCAACCCCCAATGCAAAACCCCCCGTAAGTGGCAAGTGGACCAAGCAACCCCACCAAAGACGTGCCAAAAAGAGGGGGGGGAAGTGAGTGGGTGCTGTCGTGGACTCCATAAAACACAATTACCAGTAAGTAATCATGTCTTTTCTTCTCGCCACGACAGCACCCACGAGAGAATTGCAGAGAGCAAGACTAGGGCGGGACTGCAGTGTTGAGGACAGATCTCCCGATAGCCAAGTCTGAGTCAGAAGACAAATTCAGGCGATAGTGGTTATAAAAGGTAGAAGGGGAAGACCAAGTCGCAGCCTTACATATTGAGTCAATGGAGACGTCAGCACGTTCAGCCCATGAAGAAGCCATGGCCCTAGCCGAATGAGCCCGTACACCCTCTGGAGGACTTTGTCCCGTCACCGAGTAGGTCAGGCATATGGCATCCCTGATCCATCTAGACAATGTGCTTTTAGAAACAGCAGACCCCCACCTGGGACCCTGAAAGGACACAAACAGAGCCCTACTCTGCCTAGAAGCGTAGGTCCTATCAAGGTAGTGCAACACTAATCTCCGGACATCCAACGTATGGAACCTGTGCTCCTCCGGAGAAGTAGGATGAGGAAAAAAGGAAGGGAGGAAAATCTCCTGACTCCTATGAAACCGAGATGCGACCTTAGGGAGGTAGGAGGGATCAGGTTTCAGGACAAGCCTATCTGGGAAGATTGACAGGAAAGGAGGATCAATAGACAAAGCCTGAAGATCACCCACCCGTCTAGCCGAATTGAGGGCCACTAACAGCGCAGTCTTGAGAGACAGGGACCTAAGGGAGGCTGACTCAAGAGGTTCAAAGGGAGTTCCATCAGGGCGTCCAGGACAAGATTTAAATCCCATGGGGCCACCCGAGCAATATGAACCTGGGGCGCTACGCTCACAGGCCACGATGAACCGTGAGACCCATCTGTCTCCTGCAACATCCGAACCATACAAAGCCCCTAAGGCAGAAACATGGAACTTAAGGGTACTCACAGAAAGACCCAACTCCCGACCCTTCTGAAGGAACTCCAGGATGGAAGGGATGGGCACCACCAGAGAAAAAGGAGCCGTATGGAACT
The DNA here is from genome assembly GCA_033576535.1 of Allobates femoralis. Classification (NCBI taxonomy): domain Eukaryota; kingdom Metazoa; phylum Chordata; class Amphibia; order Anura; family Aromobatidae; genus Allobates; species Allobates femoralis. The sequence continues at coordinate 537,119,301 of JARQOC010000004.1, read as the reverse complement.
CCAGGAACTTCCTCCAGACCCTACCATAAATCCTAGTTGTAACCTCCTTCCTACTTAGAAAGAGGGTGGAGATAAGACTATCCGAAAAGCCACGTAATTTCAATAGGGTCCTTTCAAGTTCCACGCCGTCAAGTGGAGGCCCTTCACCCAAGGGTGACGGCATGGACCCTGAGAGAGCAGGTCCGGAACAGAGGGAAGAATCCAGGGATCTGACACGGACATGGCTCTGAGCCAGGAAAACCATGGTCTCCTGGGCCAGAAAGGGGCGATGAGGATTACCCTTGCCCCCTCGTCCCTGATCTTCCTGATCACTACCGGAAGCAAGTTCATTGGCGGGAATGCATAAGCGAGACGGAAGGTCCTAGGAAATTGAAGAGAGTCCACTATCTCCGGGGAGTCCCTCACGTTCAGGGAGGCAAACCGGCAGACCTGCCTGTTGGCTCTGGTGGCAAACAGATCGATGTCCGGAAGCCCCCACAAAACCACAATCTTCCTGAAGGTCCGGCGACAGGGGACCCATTCGCCCTGGTGGAGGGAATGGCGACTCAGAAAGTCTGCAGTGGAATTGTTGACACCCCTGATATGGAGGGCCGAGAGGGACAACAGGTTGGCTTCTACCAGGTCGAGAATGGCCACCGCCGTAGACAGCAGAGTCCGAGATCGAGTACCGCCTTGTTTGTTGATGTAGGCCACAGAAGTGGTGTTGTCCGACAAAATACGAACATGCATGCCTCGCAGCAGTGGGAGAAAATGACGAAGAGCAAGGTTGATGGCCTTCAATTCACGCAAGTTGGAAGAATTGGAGGACCACAGTTCCTGAGCTAAACAGGACCCCAGGTGAGCCCCCCACCCTTCAGGACTAGCATCGGTCAGAAGGATCCGAGAAGCGCGAATCACCCAGGGGACCCCCTAGAAAGTGTACGAAGGTCCAACCACCAGGCCAGGGACCCCACTACCTCCTGAGACAAGGCCAGGCGACCCTGAAGCCGACCCTGCAAGGAGACCTCCGCCTGCAAAACCGCTTGTTGCAACGAGCGAGTATGAAACTGCACCCACTGAACCGCGGGAACGCAAGACGAGACAGAACCCAACAGGGACATGGCATCCCGCAAGGACATGGAAGGGTGCATAATAGCCTGCCGGACCCTAGCCCTGATATGCGACTTCTTGTCTTCTGGGAGGAGGCACAGCTGACTTACGTAGTCGAGGAGCAGACCCAAAAAGGATTGGCGAGTCACAGGAGTCAGTCTGGAATTCCCCAGGTTGATGATCCATCCCAAGTCCTGTAAAGACGAGATGGCATTAGACAGGCGAGTCCGACACTGTGCGGAGGAGCTACCCATGATTGAAAAATTGTCCAAATAAGGCACAATGAGCGTGTCCTGCTGCCGCAAAAAAGCCATCACCTCGGAGATCAATTTGGTGAAGACTAGATGGAGCCATCGAAAGACCAAAGGGCATTGCTGTAAATTGAAAGTGCCGAGTCCGTCCTCCCCAGACGACCGCCACCCGAAGAAACCGTTGGTAATTGGCGTGAATGGCGAGATGGTAATAAGCATCCTTCAGGTCCAAGACTGCCATAAAGCATCTAGGAAACAATAATTTAATCGTAGAATGAATAGAGTCCATTTTGAAGGACCGGAAAACCAGGAAGGAATTTAACCTCTTTAAATTAATAATCGTCCGATAAGACCCATCGGGCTTAGAAACCAGGAACAAGGGGGAGTAAAACCCCTTCCCTTCCTGGCCCACCGGAACCTCAACAAGAACAATTTTTGATAATAGGGACTGAATCTCCAATTCCAGGGCAGTTGATGATGAGACGGAGGAGAGGTGAGTACAAAGGAGTCTGGGGGAGTACGGGTAAATTCCAGAGGAAGACCAGAAGTGATCAACCGCAAAATCCAAGGATTGGAGGTGACAACTTTCCAGCGATGGGCTAACTTTGACAATCTACCACCCACTGGGAGATCCGAACTACTGGAACTTTCTACCAGGCTTAATGGAGGACCCCCCAAACAGGGCCCCCCGTTGTTTACCCTCCTTGGGTTCCCAACGGTCCCGAGGCTCTCGGTACGACCTTTTCTGTGCGAACGGTCGTCTCCTGAAGGCTCTCCTATAGGACGGAACAGTCGGATTAGGGAACCCCTTCTTACGGTCAGCTGCCTTAGCCAGAATATCATCCAGTTCGGCACCGAACAGGTACTCACCTCGGAAAGGGAGCATACACAATTTGGATTTTGATTGGGCATCCCCTTTCCACCCCTTAAGCCACAGGGCCCGACAAGCAGAGTTGGTCAGTCCTGCAGATCTAGCCGCCAGGCACAAGGAGTCTGCAGAAACATCCGCTAGATAAGCTGAGGCACCTCTTATTAATGGAATCGAAGACAACAACTGTTCCCGGGAGACCCCAGACTTAATCTGATCCTCAAGCTGATCCACCCAGACCAACATTGATCTGGCAGTACAGGTAGCAGAAATCGCAGGCTTGAAGGCCCCAGTACAGGATTCCCAAGACCGCTTGAGTAAGATTTCGGCCTTACGGTCTAGTGGGTCTGCTAATAAGCCCGCATCTTCCACTGGCAGGGTGGAACATTTAGAAGTGGAGGCGACCGCCGCATCCACCTTAGGAACTTTAGACCATGTAGTCAAATCCTCGTCATCGAAGGGATACCAGCGTTTGGAAGAAGAAGGAAGGGAGCCACGTCTGTCCTGCTTATCCCACTCTCGATGAACCAGATCCTTGAGGGCCGCGACCACCGGAATAGAGAGTCTCCGTTTCTCCGAGAGACCCGTAAACATAATATCCTGGGAGGATCGAGACTCCCTAGAGTCTGGAACCCCATAGTGTGATGAATGGATTTGACCAGGTTCTCCATGCTTTCAAGCGGAAAACAGGACTTCCCTTCTTCATCAGATGAGGAAGATGAGGAAGCAGGAGATGCTGAAGGAGACCTGGAAACACCACGAGACCTAGCCAGACTGCCCTCTGGAGAAGAGACACAAGGGGAAACAGGATTCCTAGTCCTGGAGGAAGGAGCACGAGGGTGAACCACCTCTCTTAGTGAAAGCATTTCTTCCCGGATCATAGAGCGGATATCAGCAGTCTTAACGGAGGACTCCTCCTGTAATGTCTGAGCTATACAAGCCTGACACAGACGCTTAACATTGACTCAGGAAGGGGCTGCATGCACAGAGCACATTCCTTATGTTTCAAATTTTTGGCCTTCTTAGCCTAAGGAGAGACAGAAAAGGGGGGAAATCAGCATAATAGGAGAGAATCACACTCACCCAGTGAAGCTGTGTGCCTACTGACCGGTTCAGGAGGTGGAGGACCAGCCTGAGATGATTGCGGACCAGTCTTACTCCACTCACTCCTCTCAGAAAAGCCTGCATCCTTGCTGCGCCCACTACTACTACGAGTCTTGCTGGAAGGCTGCATATCCCCTTCAGGTGGATGCAGCGCCCCTGCCCCAGGAGAAGACATCATGGGAGGCATTACACTGGTCTTTCCCTACCTCCTCAAGTAACCTCCCAGACGCTCCATGTGCTGGGGCCACCTCCCCGGCCGCCCGGAAGCACAATCCAAAACTTCCGGGTCAGGAGCGCTTTCCTCCAATGCGCAGGCGCCAGCGCTACCCGGAAGCCGGCGCAGAAGTCATAGTGCGGCCGAACCGCTGCAGCCGCAGCAACACCCGCGCTCCCCGCAGAGCCCAGAGCCCCGCTGCCATGACACCCCGCCCCACCCCCGGAAGGCACAGGCCCGCCCGATTCCGGGCACAGCCCACACCCCCACCAAGTGGTGGCGGAACGCCACCGCAACAGAGCCCCGGCCCCCAGAAGGTGCAGGTGCCACCACCCGCACCAGCCAACCAGACAAGCCAGAAGCATACCTTCCCAAGCTCTGGCCGCCTGGACTCCGTTGACCATCTTGTACAAATGCAGTCTGCTCCCACTGCATCACGCTCCCACGAGTCAGGGTGGATAACCTCACGCCGACCTCGTGATGTCTTCCGCCAGCCGAGGGGATAGCCTGCAGCAGGACTTCCCGACGCTGCATCTGGAGTTCCAGACCCTGCCGTTTCCAGAGACACCGACACAGAGGCTGATTGAACCCAGGTAAGCCTTTGCTGTAGATTCCCATCAGGACAGGAAACCAAACTGAGGGGGCGAGGGGGACTGCCCCTTTTTATCTGTAGGTTTCCTGTCCTGGTGGGCGGATCCCCTCTCTCATGTGGGTGCTGTCGTGGCGAGAAGAAAACACTATTTTTATTGACTGTTCCCCTTTTTAGCAACCACCAGGGCCATGGGACCGGGCAACAGGCCCCGTGACATCCCCCGTGAACTACAATGCCCTGGATCGGGTACCCCAAGGCCCTGGGGCAGGTCACACTTGCTCATGCGGTCGCCATCTTTGGACATTTGGTATGCAAATATGGTGGCAGTGTGACCCGTTGCGTGCAGCCGCACTTACACCTCCGCCATCTTTGTACACCACAGGGGGGAAAGAGACACCATACAGTGGGAAGAGTGCAAGGGGGAAGAGACAGCACAAGGAGAGAGAGAGCACACAAAAGGTAAGAAAGAGCGCACGGGGTAGAGATATCCCACAGGGGGTAGAGATTGCATAAGGAGAGAGAGCACACAGGGGGAGAGACTACACAAAAGGAGAAACAGCACAAGGGGGCAGAGACTGCATAAGGGGAGAGAGAGCACACAGTGGAAGAGACTGCACAAGGGGAGAGAGAGCACACAGTGGAAGAGACTGCACAAGGGGAGAGAGAGCACACAAGGGGGCAGAAACAGCCCACAGGGGGGAGAGAGACAGCAGGGAGAGTGTTTAAGGGGGAAGAGAGCATGAGGGGGAGAGAGAAAGCACAGGGTGGGCGAACACACAGGGAGGCAGAGACAGTGAACAGTGGGAAGAGGGAGCGCACGGGGGAAAGACAGCACAATGGAAGAAGAGATCACACCAGGGGAAGAGAGAGCACACAGAAAGAAGAGAGAGTGCACAGGGGTTAGAGACTGCCCACAGGAAGAGAGAGAGAGAGCGCAGAGGGTAGAGACAGCCTACAAGGGGGAGAGAGTGCACAGGGGAAGAGACAGCCCACAGGGTGAGACAGTACACAGTGGGGAATAGACAGCATAAGTAGAGAGCACACAGGGGGAAAGACAGCCCAAAGGGGGGGAGGGGGGAGAGAATGCACATGGGAAGAACAGCACAAGGGAAGAGCGAGCACCCAGGAGGCAGAGAATGCACAATTGCACATGGGGAAGACATAGCTCACTGGGGGGGGAGAAAGCGCACAGGAGGGACAGTGCACAGGGGGGTGAGTGCACTGAGGGGAGACAGCTTAAAAGAAAACCACATGAGGGGAGAAGACAGGCAACACACAGGGGAGAGAGCATACAGGGGGTGACAGCATAGAGGGGAGAAGCCAGCACAGGGGAGAAAGGGACTGGATACACGGGGGAGTGCGATAGTGTACAGGGGGAGAGAGCACAGAGGGGAGAAGACAACACAGGAGAGGGAGATTGCACACAGAGGGAGGGAGAGAGCGGACAAGGGGAGACTCCTTCAAAGGAGAGAGAACGGGGGAGGAAACAGCACATTAAATCTGTTTCCCTGGCTGGGGTGAACACATATTTAATGAGGAGCCATTTAGGAACCAAAAATATCCAGCTATGAGAGCCAGATCACCAAAAAGAGCGGGACTGCCCATCACTAAAGCACAGCGGGTATAGGCGTTCTATAAATCCTATGCTTACACTGTACAACGCAGCACAAACACACTGCAGCCATAACGCTGCAATCACTGATCGAGTGCACACAGCACTGTCTGACGCCACAGCTAAAGAGGCGGAGCTTATTCCAGTCACACGGCCCGCAGGCTGGAACAGAGGAAACGTAACGCCGCAGCCAGCGAGCCAATCACGGCTCAGCTGCTTGTAACCAAGTTCGCGCCTGCGCAGTAATGCTACTAGTACTGAAGTAACTTAAGATGGCTACCCCTATGGACCTGGAGCTTAAGAAGGTAAATGAGTCCTCTCCGGCTCGGCTCTATGGTCGCAGTCAGCCTTGTGTATAGTCCATGTGCCGTATCAATTATAGTGGCTGTTGCAGTCATTCTGCCAGTGGCGGCAGAACATGAGATCGCCCAGGCTGCGGCAGTTTAGAGTTGGTCCTGGCGGGGATCCGTACGAGGATGAGCTGTGATCGCCGGGGCTCTGTGCTGTGTGTGCAGAGAGCTGTGTCTGCTTAGCTCTAGGCCACACTCACATGGGCTGAAGTCATGTCAGCAATGAGCCCCTGTCAGCAGGTCTTCTGCGTCTATCTCCTGCCCTCCACCTTTATCATGATATGAATGTGGCTCCAGTCACCCCTTTATATCCTCAGCCCCTCATACCTCTGAACCACTGTTGTATTCCTCTCCCGCGCTGTATGTCTATAGTGCGGTCCAGTTAGGTGTCTCCGGACTGCAATCAGTGCTGTCGGCTCCATGCAAGTGGATGATGTGTCTGTGTCATCCGTACAAATCCAAGTCTAAGTCCGCGTGCACACGGTCTGGAGGAGCTGCGTGTTGGACACAGCTCCTCCGGACCTTAGGGAAGCCGCGGGTGGCCGCAGCTGCCCTGTACTCACCGTGTGCGGCGGGTGCAGGGCGGTTTTTCCCTGCAGTCACCCGATGGCAGCCGCTTCCGACACCGTAGCCTGAAATAAACATGCTGCGGAGGAGCGGATTCCCGGCAACCCGCACCGCAGCTCCAAAGACGCTGCCGGGAGGGTTATGCATAGTGAGGATGGGATTTCTTGAAATCCCATCCACTATGCTAGTACTGTACTACGCAGCGTTTTTGACACAGCGGCAAGACGCTGCGTCCAAAACGCTGCGTACACTGATCGTGTGCACTCACCCTAACACCTGTGAAGTAGAGACCTGTGCAGGCGCCTCACTGTGCCCTATGGAACAGCCAGTGATTACATTGCACAGGTGCGGGACATCTGTCTCTACATCAGCCACACAATGCCCGATGTGGATGGGTCAAGGCGGAACTGATCACATTCTGGAGACACCCTTCAAATTGGACACTGAGTTCAGGGGTGCATGAAGCCTTCCCGCCCCCTGAGCCGCAGGTGAGGAGCGGCGGGGGGGCAGGCAGAGGGAGAGGCTGTGCTGCAGCCGGCCGCGCCCATCACACAGGAAGCCGCTGTGTGGTGCAGGCACCGCCCCCTTCCACACAGCCTCTCCCCCTACCTGCTTGCCGCCTGAGACTCAGGGCTCACACTGTCCTATGGACGGTGCGGCCCTAAAGGAGTTAGATCCTAAAAAACTGGTGACAGGTTCACTTTAAGGCACTGCTTTATTATTATATTATTTATATTGCACTATTAATTCCAGATATTGGTTATAGTAAATAAATTAACAATGACAGACTGGTGCAGAGGGGAGAGAACATGGCCCTTGTGGGCTTACATTCTACATGATGATGAGCAAGGAGACAGGAGGTCAGGGGTTACAGCCTTATGCCCTTTCCTGCCCATGCAGCCCACCTTTAACCCCTTCACCACTCTCCACCCCAAGCCTGTTTTCACATTAAATGGAAACTGTCAGGTAAAAAACCCATATGTAATTGCTATCATTTTCTAATTCCTCCCTCTAAACTCTCGCTATTGATTTATTTCTTTTATATATATTTCTCTCCTATCTTCTGTAAACTTCAAATAATGAGATTCATTCCATCTGTCACTCACAGTGAATGATCCACTTAGTTCTCTGCTGTCCACTCCCCATAGGATGAATATTCATGTCACATATTCCCATCACTGCACAGGACATCAGTGAAATACAACACAGAAGCTGTCACAGCAGGATTCCTGCTTACAGAAACAAATAGAGTCTAGATCAGATAATGCAGACCTGCAATAGCTCACTTCCTACATGTCCTCAACAGAACAGACTTCCTGAAAATGAAATCACACTGCACTGAGACCAAAGGGAGGAGAGAGCTGCTGAGAGGGAGTACATAATTACATAGAATTCAGATAAAATATACGGTTCTAATGTAGAGCGCAGGGGTAAAACGGGATACTATGATCTTTATCTCCGTAACTTTATTCATAAAAAGATCCAGACCACAACGCGTTTCGATGTACAGACGTCTTCCTCAAGCGGAGGAAGACGTCTGTACATCGAAACGCGTTGTGGTCTGGAGCTTTTTATGAATAAAGTTACGGAGATTAAGATCATAGTATCCCGTTTTACCCCTGCGCTCTACATTAGAACCGTATATTTTATCTGAATTCTATCATACAAATCCCCTTGGGGAAAGCGGTGACAGAGCTGCAGACGGGATAAGGTTAATAGATCAATCTGGTGTTTTATAACCCTACCCTGGAGTGAGAGCGTGGACAGCACGAGGCCAGGAGCAGAAGGGATTGAGGACTCAGGAGCACTAAAGATCTAAGGCTGGCGGCCTGAGCCACAAACTACGCTCACAATCAGGTTGTGCGGATCGGGCACAACCATTGAAGGTTAGTTCATTCTTAATACGACCGTTTTAAAACAGGAGAGATCCACAGGTGGCGCAACACTATTTTTCTTTTTAAGTACATAATTACATGTCAGTTTATAACACTGCCGGACTAATCATCTGTGCTTATAATACCGTAGAGAGGACTAATGCAGGAGCTCCCTGCAGGGTCTGACAATGCTGATAATATAGAAACTACAAGGGTATGTGCTCACGGTCCTGAGGAGCTGTGTGTTGGATGCAGCTCCTCCGGACCTGAGGGAACCTGTGGGTGGCCGCAGAGAGACAGCATTCTCCCTGTACTCGCCATGTGCGGCAGGTGCAGGGCGGCTTCTCTCTCCATGCACCCGGTGGCAGCTGCTTCTGACTGAAAATAAGTTTATAAAGTACTTTTTTAAACTTTGCAATGATTGTATTAGGACAGAGAGGGATAGGTAGGATACGATTAGGAAGGTGCAGGGACAGATATTGATAGGCTGGGGGGCAATTTTTAGGTGACAGGTTCCCTTTAAGCGTAGTGAGGATGAGTTTTCTTGAAATCCCATCCACTATGCTGATACTGTAAGACGCTGTGTTCAAAATGCCGCGTACACTGATCGTGATTTTAGATGTTTTTAAAAGCTCTGCCCAGGCATTATTCAAGGGTAATATTAATATCATACTGAAAAATGACCTGACAGTGTCTCTGCCCAGACCACTTTTTCCAATTCTGACCAGTGTCACTTTATGTGTTAATAACTCTGGAACGCTTCTACTGATCCTAGTGATTCTGAGACTGTTTTTTCGTGACTTACTGGACTTTCTATTAGTGGTCAATTTAGGAAGATAATTTTTGCATATATTTGTGAAAAAAATATCTTTGATTAAAAATAATGTAATAAAATCAAAATGATTAAAAATAAACTTTGATTGTTTTTATACGTTAAACCAGAGAGTTATATAACGCAAATAATAAATAACATTTCCCGCATGTCTACTTTACATCAGCACAATTTTGGGAAAAACCATTTTTTGGGTAGGAAGTTATAAGTGTTCAAAGTTCATCATCAATTTCTCATTTTTCTAACAAAATTTCATTTTTATTAAAGTTTCAGTAGTAAAACAGTACAATCTTAGGTGAACTGTGTCACCTTCTTGTAGACCAATAATGCCTTACAGATAGACAAACTAGATTCCAATATCGAAACCCATCACTCCCCCTTCTTTCCCCCCCCCCGCCAAACATTCATAAATGACTGTAAAGCCCCGGTCTCACATAACGATGTGTCAGCGATGCCGACAACGATCAGCATCGTTGATGCATCGTTGACACATCGTTATCAGGTCGCTGGTGAGCTGTCACACTGACAGACTTCACCAGCGACCTCTGGGCAGCCAGATCGTTTGGTACCCAGCGTCCCGCTCGTTCCCTGCATCCTGGGAGCGGACGGACGCTGGTAACCATGGTAACAGCGGGTCTCTCCTGCACTTAGAGACCCGCTTGTTTACCATGGTTACCGGCACCCGCCCGCTTCCGAGTTGCGGGGAGCGAGCGGGTGCCGACCTCTCCTATCCTGTCCCTCACTATTTTCATCTCTCCCTGCTATTTCCCTGTTCCCTACTCTATCCCCTATCCTAAACCCTAATCCTATCCCTCTCCTTGTTCTAAATAAAGAAAATCCCCCCCCCCGAGGCTCACCGGCATCAGAGGCTCCCATACCGGCATCTCTGTAATGGAGATCTCAGGGGTAAAGGACCTATGATGAGGTCACAGTCATGTGACCCGCCTATACTGTATAGTATAGGCCGGTCACATGACTGTGACCTCATCACAGGTCTTTTACCCCTGAGATCTCCATTACAGAGATGCCGGTATGGGAGCCTCTGATGCCGGTGAGCCTCGGGGGGGGATTTCTTTATTTAGAACAAGGAGAGGGATAGGATTAGGGTTTAGGATAGGGGATAGAGTAGGGAACAGGGAAATAGCAGGGAGAGATGAGAATAGTGAGGGACAGGATAGGAGAGGTCGGCACCCGCTCGCTGACAGGTCGCTGATCGCTGCCCCCGCCGGTCACACACACCGATGTGTGGTGACCAGCGGGGGGGCCAACGACCAAAAAATGGTCAGGAGCCCTGTGCAACGATCAGGGACCTCACAGCAGGGGCCTGATCGCTGCTATCAGTCACACGCAACGATATCGGTAAGGATATCGTTCCTACGTCACAAATAGGACGATATCGTTACCGATATCGTTATGTGAGACCTAGCCTTAAGAAGAGAGAGAGTAAAAAACAAACAAGACACACTTCACCGTTTACCCTGATAGAGTGCTGTTCAGTAGTTAATCTTCTCACATTGTCGCCATGACACTTTTCAATTTCAAGTTACCTAGGGATCCCTTCAGTTCCTCCATGATGTACTGTCTAGAGTTTCTGAAAGGGTGGAAAACCTGACCAATCTCCTCATCTGAGAATTGTGAGGATATAAATTTCCTCCATTTTATTAAAGAATTTTTCCATCAATTTATCCATGTCCCATTCTGCCTCCAACCTCTCCCATGACTTGACTTTTTTTCCAGTTCTGACGTTAAGTCCTGTATCAAAGGGGGAGCTGCAGCCACCCACCGCCCCAGGATCAACCGTTTCGTCGCCATTGCCAGCAGGTGCAATATGTGTGTATCTCCCTTCTCTAATTGTAATCCTCTCATATCATGGAATATCCATACGATCGGGTCTAGTGGGATAACTATATCCGTTATGTCTTTTGCATATTGTTGAATGGATGTCCAAATTTGTCGAATATCTCTGCAGTCCCACACCCCATGTAGTGAGTCGGTACCTGGAGTCTTACATTTTGGGCAGTGGTTCAGTCTGTCAGGTCTGTCTCTTCCAGTTGTCAGGTTGAAACCCATAATGGCCCTGTGGATGAGTCTAAAGTAAGAGTCTCTCCATCTCTCATCATTGATGTAGTCATGGACTTGTTTCCATCCTGCCAATATTCTTGTTGCTAATTCTGGATCGTGAAGCTGATTCTCCTACCCCTTAAACAGCGCAATATTTCCCTTCGGAGTCAGATTATCTCTCAGTACTCCATATATTGAGGAAATATTAGTAATTAACGTGTCCAAAGACATTACCGCATCCCATTCGTTATTTATGTATTCCGCCCTAACGCTTGTTAATAGACTCATTATGTGTTTGCGTAGTTGACTGTATTGTAACATTTGGGATTCTGCCAGTCCATATCTATTTATAAGTTCTCTCCATGATGCCCACCTGGCTTCAGTTACATGAAAAAGGTCTTGAGTTCTTTGTACCCCCTTTTCCCTCCACGTTAAGAAAAGTTTGGTCTCCCTCCACAATGAGAAAGCTGGGTGTCTCCACAGGTCTAGATATTTGGAAGCCCTCCATGGCAGATATAATTTCTTGCATATAGCCTTTCATGAAGTTATAGCGTCTCTTAACACTGCAACTGATTTTAAAAACTGGGGCATAATGGTGCCTGTAGCGTGGAGCACTGATGACAAGTTCCACGGTTTACATATCTCACTCTCCAGGGGAAGATCAGAGAATTTGCTGGTCCCCTTAAGCCAGTCTAACGTCACGTGTCTTGTGAGACATGCCAAATTATAGCCATGTATGTGCGGGAAATTTTAACCTCCTCCCATCTTTGACGTCATAAGTGTTCTCAGTTGTATCCTAGGTTTTCTACCCTTCCATATAAACCTGGTGAATAATTTGTTCAGTCTAGTGACGTCAACATGTCTCATGTCACCTTGAGCTCTGCACACAAAAGGCTGCTTTCAACCTCAGTCCATATCGGACACTGGACCTGTTTATACCCTGTTCACTTTATACACATTACTTGATCAGGTTTTTAATACAACAGATAGGACTGCTTCAATATGGGTACACCGTGATGAGGTGAAGCAGCTTGAAGTACATTGTATGCGCAAAAAACTTATGGACCAAGTACCCTGTTATTTACATATTTTTTACTGCACTTGCATTTTAGACTTTTTTACTGCAGAGTACTTACACGTTTTATGGACTAGGTTTTTTGTATTAAATTGTTTGGCGGCGTGAGGGTGTTCACACAGACACGTTCTTTGTGTGCAGGGTTTATTAGTTTTCTGTAAATTAGCCTCTTGCCTAGCAAGAGATGTGAGTTCCCCGCCCCTCATCTTGAGCTCTGCACAAAAAAGGCTGCTTTCAACCTCAGTACATATCGGACACTGGACCTGTTTGGACCCTGTTCACTTTATACACATTACTTGATCAGGTTTTTAATACAACAGATAGGACTGCTTCGATATGGGTACACCGTGATCAGGTGAGGCAGCTTGAAGTACATTTTATGCGCAAAAACACATGGACCAAGTACCCTGTTATTTACATATTTTTTTACTGCACTTGCATTTTAGACTTTTTTACTGCAGAGTACTTACACGTTTTATGGACTAGGTTTTTTGTATTAGATTGTTTGGCGGCGTGAGCGTGTTCACACAGACATATTCTTTGTGTGCAGGGTTTATTAGTTTTCTATGTCTCATGAGTAGCGGCAAGGTTTGGAGCGGGTATAACAATCTTTTTATCAAGGGGCACCATCCCGTTAAGGTTAGGGGTATATTTTCCCACCTCTTTAACTCTTTCTCAATTTTAGATATTAAGGGATCATAGTTGAGACGATAAGTTCTTTCCCCTGATCTCGCTATATATATCCCTAAGTATTTCAGGTGGTTCTTGGCTACGGGTATCCAGTGGAGCATAGAGTCCGTCTCAACCCCCTTTCCCCCCCGAAAAGGACATCCTTCCTTTATGAATAATATCCCACACTTTGTTTTGTTCAATTTAAAGCCCGAGAATCTCCCAAACTCTTTGATTTGTTTTCAAAACAGCTGGTAAATCTTTATTGGGATCTTTCAGGTGTAAGGCTATATCATCTGCGAATAAGCCTACCTGCAGTTCCCTTCCTCCCATCCTGATGCCTTCAAACAGTTTCCCTGAGGCCAGTAGTCTAGACAGTGATTCTATTGCCAAATTAAAGAGAAAAAAGATGGGGGGTAACCCTGTTGGGGTTCCCCTTCCCAGGGGGAGAACATCCGATAAAAGCCTGGCAAGCTGATCATCGCTCTAGGATTGGAGTATAGTTGCTGCAGAAACACACTTGCCGTTCCCATCAATCCTACGCTGTCTAGTACCAGGTCCAGCCACGGCCACTGAACGTTATCAAATGCCTTTTCAGCATCTAAGGTGACCATGGCCGGACCAAGCCCCTCTCCTCCCCTTCCTGCTCCAACAACATCCACCACCAAGAGAGCCTTCCTAATGTTACCTACTGCCGAACGGCCCTTTACAAATCCTGCCTGTTGTTCCCCAATTATTTTGGCAGTATCATTGCCAGGTGGTTAGCCAAGATCTTATGGTACCTTTACACGCCGCAACAGGATGGTGGCAACAACCGGGTACATGAGAGAAATGTATCTTGCACCGCCAAATCAACCCGCTGTAGCGGCGTGTGAACACGGTTGTTGCCACCCGTCACTTGAGGCACCTGTTTCAGAGCAGTGCCCTAAAACAGGTGGATGTCAAGGCGATGGTTGCGGCCTGTATCGGCGTGTAAATATGGTAGGGTAAGGTTTATTCGTCACCTAGATAACTCCCTGGGGCGTGACACTGGCTCCGGGTTACCGCGCCCCTTCAGCGATCATTGGAGGAAGCTCCTGCGTTACGATTGGTAGACGCTGCATAGGGCGGCATATTTAAGGAGCTGACCAGTCACACTACACAATTGCTCAAGCGTCCTGTATTAGTCAGCCTCCTGCGCTGCCTGGCCAATCAGGATGTTATTGCTTTGTCCTATCAGCGTACGGAATTCTCGTAATCCACAATTGTGGCACGCCTATGTGTTGTCCCTGCTGCACCAGGTCCTCCCATATTACCTTCTGTTACGGCGTGTAAATGAGGTAAGGTGAGCTACAGAAGGTAACTTTACGCACCCAGCGGTGTATCCAGAGATAGATGTAACCTACTGTAGCGCACCTTGTTGCGGCATGTAAAGGCGGTGCGGGTACCGTTTGTAACCGTTTGTGCGTGCTCGTGCACGTGAAGCACCCGGTTGTTGCCACCATCCTGTTGCGGCGTGTAAAGTCACCATTAGAGGCTATTTTTTTTAGTCAATATTTATTAATGATATGGGGTGATAATTTGCTGGATGTTCTAAGTCCTTCTCGCCTTTTGGAATCAGTTTTATATAAGCCAAATTCATTTGGTCGGACAATGGCTCTCCTTCTAATATTTTGTTGTAAACTTTCGTAAGGCACGGCGCTACCCGTTCCTTCATAGCTTTGTAAAAGCCGCCGCTGAATCCGTCCAGGCTTGGGGCTTTATAAGGAGTCAAAGATTTAATTGCTTCCAGTACCTCAGCCTCCCCAAATTTTGCATTTAACGCCACCAGATCGTCGTCTGAAATCCGGATAACCCCCACCTACAGTAGCTAATCTCTACCATCCCCTCCTTCCTCTAATGGGGTCCTATAAGGATTAGTGTAGAATTTTTTCCAATATTTCCACCATCTTCCTCGGATCCGATGTCGGGACCCCCTCCTTGTCCATTAGAGTGGTGATCAGTGTGGTATGGCTTTTGCCTCTAGCTAGGTTAGCAAGAATTTTTCCTGCCTTGTCCCCATATCTGTATAGTTTCAGCTCCCGCTCAGATTTAAACATTCCTTCATCTTTGCCCAATCGTCAAAATTCTTTTTTTGAGTAAGCCATTGCTCTTTATTCTGTGGGGTGGGACTATTTTTAAAGTCGCCATAAGCCTTCCTGGTCGCTTCACTATATATATAAAAATAGGGACGTTATTTTCTTCTTTAGTGTCACCATATATGCTAGTATCTTGCCCCCCTCATTACCGCCTTAGCTGTTTCCCAGAATAATTTTGGGTTCTCCTGATGAGCCGCATTGTCTGTTACAGATGACGACCACCATTCCCCTAATAGCTTATTGAAATTTGAATCCTTCTGCAGGATGGCAGGGAACCTCCATATAAAGTCAGTCCCTCTAGGATACCTGTCCCGTAGTTCCAACCCAAGAGGGCTATGGTCAGAGATCACCATATCAGAGATTTCAATCGCTCCTGTCTTATGAATAATCTGATTACCAACCAGGAACATGTGTATTCTCGACCAAGTCCCGTGTGGGTGGGAATAGTGTGTATACTCACTCCCCACCGGGTTTCTCAGTCTCCAAATATCATGTAATCCTAACTGTCTTGTAAAGTCTAGGAGAGTTGAGTCAGCGTGTCTTCTACTACTGTCTGATGTCTTGTTCCCCTTCAAGGTTTTACTACCTATTTGTCCTCTTCCCTGGACATAGTGGAATTAAAATCTCCTCCTATTATAAGGTTCTGCCTGTCTTGTAGTATCAACTTGTCACGTAAATAGGAGAAGAATGGCTTCTGGTCTGAATTGGGAGCCTATACATTATGGATATGTAGCGTCGTACTGAAGATATCTATGGTCACACCAATGTGTCTTCCGTCGTGCTCACAAGAGAGTAATTTAAATGGCAAGGATTTGTTTATCAGGATAAGCACTCCCGCTTTCCTCCCCTGTGCCCCTGAACCGTATACTGCTCCCACCCACATCTTGTGCATGCGGAATAGCTCCTCTTTGTGAAGGTGCATTTCCTGTAGTAATACTATATCTCCCTTTAATTTCTTTAAATGTCTCGGCACCATCGATCTCTTGCCCGGGAACCTCAGACCTTTAACGTTCCAGGATAAGATGTTTACCATTATCTGGGCTGTGTGTAGTGTTATCTGCGGTCAATGTGTTTATGTTCAATTGGTAATTACAAAGTAATGACATTCTCTGCCCTACAACTCTCCCAATGAATGAGTATAGACATGGCAGTAAGTTTCCCTAAAGCTTGTGAGCAAAAACATGTTTGTAATCTAAACAAACCCCTCCCATCCCGCTCCCAAAAAACTATCCCTCTAGTTTTATTGTTCCCAACACCCAGAATAATTATTGACAGATCTCTCTCCCCCTGTCAACAGACAAAGGCGACAATGGACTTCTTTAATTCCGATGCCGTCCATGTTTCCCCAATCTCCCACCCGCGGCCCATGTTATCAGTCTTCTCGAACCTAAAAACTCGGTTGGCTGCAACATGAAATGCACAACACAACAATCCCGCCAACAGTAACTGGTGCCCCAAGTCCAAATTGCTCTCAAATATGTCCATAAGAGATGTCCTGAATGTGGCTACACACACAAAATCATTTTTTAGGGATCATCTCACATTTGAAGTCCCTTTGAGGGGCCTATATGACAGAAAACACCCAAAAGTGACACCATTGTAAAAACTGTATCACTCAGACTTCTCAAAACCAACAAGTTTATTAACCCTTCAGGTACTTTACAGGAACTAATGTCAAAGAAGAAATGAAAATCTTACTCTTTCCAACAAAATTGTTACTTTTAGCCTCAAATTTTGCAGTTCCACAAGGGTAACATAGAAAATGCATCATATTATTTATTGGGCAATTTGTACTGAGTAAGCCGATGCCTCATATGTTGTGGAAAACTGTTTGGGCACACGGCAGGGCTCAGTGGGGAAGGAGCGCCATTTGACTTTCTCCATTCGCCTTCCACGACAGCATTGGGAGGATGTCATCCACGCCCTATTGGGGGACAGAAACACAAAGAGGTTAAAAGCCTCTCCCCTTCCTCAGTACTCCAGTGTCTTCCTGTCCCCCTTGGGCCATGAAGAGGTTCCAGTGCTGTCGGGCCGGCAGAGGCAGCATTGGGGTGTACTTACAGCCGGGCCAGGGATGGACGTCGGGGGCGGCCTCCTTCTCGGGGCTCCCGTGGTGGGACCATCCGGCCTTCCAGCATCCTATGGGGCAAAGCAGGCTGTGTATTGCAGCGCCGGAGGCCTGTTCAGCTCTCCGGGGGCGGGGGTGGCGGCTCCTGTACGGGCTGTGGCAGGCTGGGCACGGCTCCAGGGAACCCAGCAGGCCCATCGCGCGCTGCTGCCTGCGGCCGGTGACCAGGAGGAGGGAGGGAACAGGTGTTCCTCGTTGGGGGCACGGTACTTCTGGATAAGTACCCGCCGGAAGCTACACCCAGGTAAGGCTGATCCCTGAAACATGGAGGGTGATAGGCTTCCACCTCTGCTTCTGCAGAGCCCAGCGTTCCCCCAGCTCATGTAAGTGTTTCTGGGGGTGGTCACAAGGGGTAGAGGTATTTATGCCCTGCACTCCCACTGGGACCCCCTTCTCTTCCCTTTTTTTTTATAGGGAGACAAGGGCCGCCTGTGAAAGGGAGCAAAAACCCGTCCAGGAAATGTGGCTGCGGCACGAAATTTCCCTCTTCCTACAAAAAGGTGTCGGCCATGACTGACAGTGTTGTCAGGATGGACTCCCCATCCCTGCTTGAGGAGCTCCAATCCATTAGGGAAGAGGTGCAGGCTTCTATCTTGGCACTGCCTGTTTTTGCTGCGGCTTCCAGGCCTTCCCCTCCAAAAGAGAGGAAGCCCCAGGATTGTGACTCTGTGGATCTCAGCGTCAGAGGACGGCGAGGATATTGCCTCTGTTGCCTCTGTCCAAACACTAGAATCTGGACACTACTATTTTTCCACGGAGTCCATCGGTGAATTGGTGGACACTGTCCATAGTACTATGGGAGTAGAGGTGGTGGAATCCCCTTCTTCTGTGCAGGAGTAAATGTTCAGAGGCCTGAAGGCTAAGCGGCAGTTGAGCTTCCCTGTCCATGAGGTCATCCGGGATCTCATCCGCCGGGAGTGGGAGTCTCCAGAACATCGGCTGCACACCCCATCCGAGTGGATTGGAAGGTGATGACTTTGTCTGGGAGGTCCCGAAGGTGGACATCCAGGTGACCAGGGTAGCATATAAGACAGCTATGTCTTTAAAGGTGAACATTTCCTCTACATGTGTGGCCAGGTCTCTCTTTAAGTGGATCACCCAGCTGGAAGAATTCATTCTGCAGGGTACTCCCAGGGAGGAGCTTTGGACTCCATTCCACTTCTGAGACGTGCTACAGGCTTCCTGGCCGATGCCTCTGCTGAGTTGATCCACATTGGCGCCAGGTGCGCAGTGTTGATAACACAGCTCACAGGGCAGTATGGCTTACAATGTGGAATGGGGAGGTCACGTCTAAGCTCCAGCTGTGTGGCCTCCCATTTCAAAGGTCTTTTGTCTTTGGTCCGGCATTGGATGACATCCTGGAAAAGGTGTCAGACCGGAAAATGTGTCTCCCGGAACAGAAACCCTTTCGGAGGCAGTCCTTTTGGCCTGAGCGCAGCCAACCCTCCCAGTCTAAAGGGAAGGGTAAGTCTGGTCGCTGGGCATTCCAGTAAGGGGACAAGACCCGTAATATCTTGCTCCCCCAGCAGTGGCATCACCAGCAGCCCCCTAAACAATGCCGCCTTCCCCATTGCGGGGCGGCTCCTGCGGTTTCTGCCACAGTGGCAAGCAATCTCCTCGTGCCCTTGGATCCTCTCGACCATTTGGGAGGGTCTGGGCTTGGAATTCAAGAGCCAGCCCCCTCCATGTCTTTGAGTCCACTCCCTTCCTCTGGGACTCTCGCACATTTTTTCTTGTCGGGTCTGCGAGACCTGTTGGATTCGGGCGTGGGCAGGGTGGATTTGATTTAAATCTAACTGATTTAAATCACGATTTAAATCACTACTGACTAGTGATTTAAGTAAGGCTTGATTTAAATCAGTGATTTAAATCAAAGTTTCTACCTAAACTAGTTCTTGCTACTTTAACATGCAAGTAGATGAAGATTTTTAGAATCACTTTTTATATTCTTTTTTCTCCCCAGTTTAATGGGTTAATCATTCATATTTGGACACCACTGTTCTGTTGTACTTAGGAAGGAGAAAAATAATCCTGACCTTAATAACAATTTAAATAAATGTATTCAACTGAAACAATAACAACATTACAGCATAAGTTATTTGCTTAAACAAACATCCATGTTTGTTAACTAATTTGGTTAAACAAAATATATATATATTTTAAGAAACTTAGACTGTCAGCCCAGCCGACACATGAAAAACTTAAATACTACTGTCCCTGCTGTCATCTGTAGCTCACTTGTCGTCATCTTCATCATCATCTTCTTCTTTGTTCCTATTCATAATCTGGAAAAGAAAAACAAGCTTTCCTGCTTTATTGGGTCCCAACCGATTTCTCAATTTAGAATGAATGAGTCCAAAGGAAGAGCATATTCTTTCAACGCCTGCAGAAGAAGCTACTGCTGTTAAAAGTGAAATCATTACTTGAACAGTCTCTAAATCCAAGCGCTTAAGTGACCTCCACCAGTTTACTGGTGTGACCTTCCTTAAAATATCTTCAGCAAACATATATTACTTGAATGGTTCCCCCTTAGCTCTGAAGTTTATTATAGTTGGCATTAAAGATGGATGATTGCTGGATACCCATGTCATAACTAACTCCTCTTCCTCAGCACTTAGGTTTTGACCCTGGTATTGGATATTGACAATATTTGCCAAAAAATGAGCTGGAGTCAGTGCTTGTCCCATTCGTTTGTTTACTGCTTGAAATTTAATTCTGTCCATATGTAGTTCTGTTTTTAAGTGTTCACTCAGTTCCTTCCAAATTTCAACAGCATCCGCGATAAAACAGCTATTTTTCTGTATTTTGTTTAAAGCTTGAGAGATGGGTTTCAGGAAGCTCAGCATATGTTCAACATTTCTCTTAAACCCCCCCTCCCCCCCCCCCCCCCCCCCAGGGGCGCTACTCCAGGTTGTTTTTGGACCTCCAGAATGCATATTATCATGTCCCTATTCACCCGTCCCACAAGCGCTTTCTGCGATTCGCGATCTCCGGGGCAGGCGGGACGGTGCATTATGCTGCCCTTCGGGATTTCATCGGCCCCCAGAGTTTACCAAACTTATGGGGGAAGTGATCGCATTCATCTAGACCCAGGGGATATGTGTGCTTCCCTATTTAGACGACATGTTGGTGGTGGCTCCTTCGGCAGTGGTTCTGTGCACACAGGTCTCCAATAAGTTGGAGATTCTTCAGTCCCTGGGGTGGGTGCCCAATCATCGGTAATCGGAACGGGTGCCGGCAACCCAACGTCGATTTTTGGGAGTCTTGCTGGCCTCCTCCAGACAGACCTCGTTCCTTCCTGCGGAACATCAGCTTCTGCGCCGCGTGCATCTGACCCGCTTCCGGGCAAGGGGGTCGCCCTCCTTGCCGGAAGCAATATCCCTGTTAGGGACTATGACGGCCTGCATTCAGTCGATAACATGGGCTCAGACTCCTTCCCGACTGCTCCAGGAACACATACTGAGTTTCTGGGAGAGACGTCAGGATTCCTTAAACTCGCGGGTCCGGACCCCGGGGCGGGTTGTAACCTCGCTTTCCTGGCGGATGAATCCCAGACACCTTCGGACGGGGGTGGCCTGGCTGCAGGCTCCTGTGACCTCCGTTACCACTGATGCCAGCGGTTCCGGTTGGGGCGCGATGGTGGATCGCACACCGTTCCAGGGGATTTGGAGTCGCTCGGTCAGTCGCCAGTCTTCAAACTTTCGGGAACTTCTGGCAGTGGAGGAAGCGCTTCATACTGCAGCTCACGTTCTCTGGGGTCATCATGTCAAGGCCCTGTCAGACAACGTGACTACGGTTGCCTTCTTGCGGCACCAAGGCAGTACTCGAGGCTTACACTTGCAGGGGCTGGCAAGACTGATCTTTTCGTGGGCAGTACACCATCTTCTCTCTTCCTCGGCACTACATCTGAAGGGAATGGCCAATGTACAGGCAGATTTCTTGAGCCGCACGGAGGTCCACCCAGGAGAATGGTGCCTCCATCCGGAAGTATTTCACTCTCTTACGGACAGGTGGGGTGTCCCTTCGATCGACCTGTTCTCTTCGGGCTCGAATACAAAAGTGCTGACCTTTTTCTCCCTGACGCAGTCGGACCATCCTCGGGGGCTGGACACCTTTGCCCATCCCTGGGACTTCCGTTTGGTGTATGCATTTCCTCCGATCCCGCTACTTCCCAAGACGTTGCAAAAAATTCGGGCGGAGGGGGTGACCACTATCCTGGTGGCTCCCCTGTGGCCCAAACGGGCGTGGTACGACGCCATCTGGGACACGGGCCTGGAGGGACCGATTATGTTGCCCCACAGTCTCGACCTACTGTCCCAGGGTCCTTTGTTTCACCCGGGCCCTCAGTGGCTCAATCTGGCGGCCTGGCTGTTGCGGCCGGGATCTTGAGGACCAAGGGTCTCTCCCAGGCAGTGATCCGCATGCTTCGGCAGGGCAGGTAGCCTGTGACACACACTATTTACGGGAGGGCTGGAATTGGTTCCGGTCCTGGTGTGCTCCTTCCATCCCGGCCATGCATCATCCTAATGTGACCAACTCTTAGATTTTTGCAGCGTGGCTTGGATTTGGGGCTTCAGCCGAGCACTCTAAGTCCAGGTGTCGGCACTTGGGGCGGTTTTTGCCCAGGATCTTCCTTCCCATCAATGGATAAAGCTGTTTTTTACTTCTGCTTGGGGGCGGCGTCCACGGATTCGGTCTTCTGTCCCTACCTGGGATTTGAAGATTGTTCTCCAAGGGCTTTCTAGAAGTTCCTTTGCACCCTTGTCTGCTGCATCCCTTACATCTCTCTCTCACAAGGTGGCGGTTTTGGTGGCCATCACTTCTGCTCCCAGAGTTGGAGAACTGCAGGCACTCTCTGTCCGGGCTCCGTGCCTCATGGTGTCTGTTGTTCGCATTACACTTCGGTTGCATTCATCTTTTCTTCCGAAAGTTGTGTCGGCTTTCCATCAGTCCCAGGATGTGGTTCT
This sequence comes from Allobates femoralis, assembly GCA_033576535.1. NCBI lineage: Eukaryota > Metazoa > Chordata > Amphibia > Anura > Aromobatidae > Allobates > Allobates femoralis. The sequence goes on along the minus strand of JARQOC010000004.1, from coordinate 537,096,931 downwards.
GCCTTCATTTTGTCAATCTTCTGCTAATGCGGCTGAGGCCATGTTTCACTTTTTCGATGTTCGTCGGACTGTCCTCCACTACCTCCGAGAGACCGCTTCCTGGAGATTAGGTCAGAACCTGTTTTGTTCAGCATTTTGGGAAAAATACAGGGAAGAAGACTTCCAAGGCTACCATCGCTTCTGGATCACGAAGGTGATCTGTGAGGCCTACATTGCTCCGGTCCTTGCCCCTCCGGTGGGGTTGAAGGCTCCTTCAACTCGGGCTGCTGCTGCGTCCTAGGCGGAGTAGGCTGGAGCTTCATAGGAGCTGATTTGCAGAGCGGCTACGTGGTAGTCTCTCCTCACTTTTTCTCACCACTATAGGTTAGATCTGTCCTTCAGTCGGGATCTGTCCTTTGGTAGGCAAGTCCTACAGGCAATAGTCCCACCCTGAGGATTATCGGTGGTGTTCCTCCAATGCTGTCGTGGAAGGCGATTGGAGAAAACTGAATTAGTCATTACCGGTAATTCCTTTTCTTGGAGCCTTCCACGACAGCATCAGTTCCCCCCCTTGTTGGTGTTTGGTTCCAGTTTGTATCAGGTAATCCATAGCTAAGGGTGATCTTGGTAAACACTGGAGTACTGAGGAAGGAGAGGCTTTTAACCTCTCTGTGTTCCTGTCCCCCAGTAGGGCGTGGACGACATCCTCCCAATGCTGTCGTGGAAGGCTCCAAGAAAAGTAATTACCGGGAAGGACTAATTCAGTTTTTTAAACGGCAAATTGTCTTGAATCGTTAGCTGACACCATGTCATGTTTGGAGAGCCCCTGATGTGCCTAAACAGTGGAATCCCCCCGCCACATAAGCGACCCCATTTTACAATCTGCACCCCTCAATGAATTCATTAAGGGTGCAGTGATCATATTGACACTATAGGTGTGTTACAAAATGTTATACTATTGGGCAGTGTAGAAAAAGTACCGTAATTACATTTTTACCACTAAAATGTTGTTTTATCCCCAGATTTCTGGTAAAAAAAAAAAGGCCCCCATAATTTGTTACACAATTTCTCCTGAAGGTGACAATGCCCCACATGTGACTGTATAATACTTTTTGGCTGCACCGCTGGGTTCAGGAGGGAGGGAGCACCATTTGATTTTTGGAGCACAGGTTTTGCAGAGCCTCTAAAGGTATCTTTACACGCCGCAACTACGGTGTAGCAACTGAGAGGCAATCGTGATTTTTGTCACCGTTGCCTTGAAATTGCTACGAAATTGCAGCGTATAACTGGGGAAAGTGATGGTGCTTTTCGAAGTTGCTCCCGGTTGCGGTTTCAGAGCATTGTTCAAAAACCAGAGGCAACCCTGAAGGTGAATTGCCCTGGTTTTGGCGTGTGAACGGGCGATAGGGATGGAATCTGTGTCACCTACTGATTTCCCAGAGGCGTGCCACAGCGTGCTGGATACCGCACCCCATCAGCGATGATTGGTGTGGGCTACTGTGTTACCATTGGCAGTCCCTTCACAGGGCGCCATATTTGAAGAGCTGTCCATTCACTCTACACAATTGCAATGGCGTCTTGTATTAGTCAGCCTTCCTGCTCAGGCTGGCCAATCATGACGCTATGGCGTTGTCTAATCAGAGTGTTTGGGGCGCGGAATACACAACTCTGTCATGCCTATGTTCTTGCGGCGCTGAACATGTACGCCCACATTCCTTTGTGGATTGCAGCGTGTGAAGCGGCGTTGGGAGGCAAGCGGATGTTTCCCGCAGGTTCGGTCTCAACTTCCGAGAAGCCATGTTCCCTTAGGTTGACGACGCTATTGCGGCGTCTAAATTCGGCATCGGTGATCGGTATCAACCATTAAAAACGTGCATGCGCACGTTCGGTTGACTCCGATCGCCGGTGATAGTTGCAGCGTGTAAAGGTACCTTAAGTGCCACATCAGAAGAAAGACCTTCAAGCGACCCCATTTTGGAAATTACGCCTGTCTGTGAGTTAATCTATGGGTGTACGGGCAATTAAGTCTCTGGAAATACCCATGGAGTCAAACGTAGTGAATGTAGTGGAATTAAAAACTGCTAATAAGCCCTTGTAGTGCCCAGTATATTGTAGTGCCCATACATTGTGCTCAGCTTGTGCTTCTGGAAATCGGCACCCCATAAATTAAGCGGGGCTTCCTTAGTACAGAAATGGTGAATTTCCCAAGGAAGAAGTGAGGATGACACTTCGAAACGCGTTGAATAAACATCACCTGCATTGAAAGCTACTTTATTTGGTCTCTCTAATCTACATCAGGGTAGAGCAGGTCATTTCCACATATTGTACCCAGTTCCTATACACTACAAAAATTCCAAATTTGGACATAACTGTGGCTTAGGCACATTATGGCAGTCAGAAGAGAGGGAGGGAGAGGTACAGGCAGGACAGAACTGTTCTGAGCATGCTCAGTGTGAGTAGAGCTCAGTCTAGCATCAGGTCACCAGGTTTGTCCTATGTAATCAGAGTATTGTAATGACCTGATCCCAGTGATTTGTTAGAGAATTAAACAAGAAAACCATTTGACTATCAGTACATTCCTTGTTCTTCATAGGCCTTTACAGAACTTCAGGCAAAAGTCATGGACACCCAACAAAAGGTGAAGCTAGCTGATCTGCAGATTGAGCAGTTAAATAGAACAAAGAAACATGCTCAACTTACCGACACCGAAATTAAGAACTTGCCAAAAGAAACGCCAATGTATGAAGGTGTGGGAAGAATGTAAGTAAATTGTTTTTATTCTGTGTTCATGCTTAAAGGGAACCAACCAGCAGGATTTAGGGCTATAAAGCGAAGTCTGTTCTTTACAGGCTCTGGGATACGGAGTGCAATCATACTTTTACTTTAATGATAACCGTTTTCTCTGCAATCATACATGTAATCAAACATCGGAAATCTGTGCAGCACATTAGCATAAGTGCAGCACTGCATCACTATGTGGGGTTTGGTTTCTTTTTATTACTCCTCTGTGGGCTCTAAGCCAAACCCTCCCCTTTCACTGTATACCAGGCACATTATGTCTGACATAATAGTTTTTTTTATGCCACTTTTTTTTTTTTACATTTTTTTATGGTGTGCAGCAAAAGGTTTAACTAGTGTGCCATTTTTACGAATCTGATCGCTGGTATAATGCTTTACACCTGTCAGTTGGACATTGACAGAGCACCCTTTAAACCAGGGGTCTCAAACTCGGCTGGGTTGGTGGGCCGCACATAGAAAAACATTTACAGCGGGGGGCCGCATCCCTTGTAGGATGAAGTGATATTTTTAGTAATACCAAAATTTTTTGCTCAATGTAGTAAAGTACAAATTCTGATCCCTTTCTTGTAGTAATGTCCCCATCCTGTAGTAATGTCCTTTTCTACTGATGTCCCCCATTCTGATCCCCTTTTCTAGTGATGTCCCCATCCTGATCCCTTTTTCTAGTGATGATCCCTATCCTGATCCCTGTTTCTAGTGATGTCCACCATCCTGATTCCTTTTTTTCTAGTGATGTCCCTCATCGATCATGGTCCCCTTTTGTAGTGATGTCCCCATCCTGATCCCCTTTTGTAGTGATGTCCCCCATCCTGATCCCCTTTTCTAGTGATGTCCCCCTTCCTGATCTCTTTTTCTAGTGATATCCCCCACCCCATTCCCTTTTAGTAGTGATGTCCCCCATCTTGATCCCCTTTAGTGATGATGTCCCCCATCCCGATCCCCTTTTATATTGATGTCCCCCATCCTGATCCCCTTTTATAGTGATGTCCCCCATCCTGATCTACTTTTATAGTGATGTCCCCCATCCTGATCTACTTTTATAGTGATGCCCCTCGTCCTGTTTTACCTTCTTTTTACACACTCAAATACACACTCTATAATACTCACACACAAACCTACACACAAACCCCCCCACACGCGCACACACACACACACACTCTCACACGCACTCTCACACATCCTCATACACACTCTTACACTCACACTCATACACACACTGAAACTCGCACACACTTTCTTATACACACACATCCTCACTCACACACTCACCCTAACACACACATCTTCTCACACACACTCACACTTTTCTCACTTTAATGATGCATCGCTCCAGTGCAGGGGGCCGCCGCGGTCCCCGCTGTACTGACTTCCGGCCTCCGCTGTGCTATGACTTCCACCAGCCGCCACTCAGACAAGCTCTGTTGCTCATCAAGATCAATGCAATCTGCCAGCCAGAGGCCCGCAGGTGACGTAATATTCTGCCGTTAGCTGCGGGCCTCTCATTGGCTGGCAGCTTGCATTTATCTTGCTGAGTGGCAGAGCTTGTTAGTGCTGCGGACAGAAGTCATCACACAGCGGGGACTACAGCGGCCCCCTGCACTGGGGCGATGCATCATTATGTTGTCCAAGGTGCCGCGGGCCGCATAGTGAAGCCCCAGGGGCCGCATGCGGCCCTCGGGCCGCGAGTTTGAGACCCTTGCTTTAAACCATGTACCTGGTGTGGGCTAACAGGTCACCCTAGCCAACAAACATGGAGGCCATTATTTTACCTTTGGTTGTCATGGTCCACCTAAATGCTGATATGGCTATTGATTATGGTATTGAGTGGGATAAACAGCCATGGACAGTGGGATACTGGCCCTGGCTGTGACAACCCGAGCTTGGCTATCACTTCAGTTGAACTCCTGGTGGTGACCATGTGGGCACAGTGTTTTGTTGGGTGCCCCTTTTCAGCCTGTGGTGTAGGAGTATGTCAAAGATTGTGGAGGGGTGAAAGTGGTGTAACACAGGTGGGCAATTAATTTTCCCAAGGGTCCACATGAGATAATTACTATTGTGGAGGGTTGATCCAATATGCTGAAATTAATTCTGCCGAATATTCATATTAACCCCTTCATGACTTTGCCTTTTCCCTTTTTTTTGCTCTTGTTTTTCCCTCCCTTTCTTCCAAGGGTTGTAACATTTCTATTTTTCCATCAGTATAGCCATGAGGGCTTATTTTGGGAGGACGACTTATGTTTTTGAATGACATTCATATTACTATATAATGTACAGGAAAATGCGGAAAAATTCCAAGTGTGGTGAAATTGCAAAAGTGCATTTTTTTTCATTTGCTATATTCACTATATGGTAAAACTTGCCTTGCAGTGCGTTGTGAAAGTATTTGGCCCCCTTGAACTTTTCAACCTTTTGCCACATTTCAGGCTTCAAACATAAAGATATAAATTCTAATTTTTTTGTGAAGAATCAAGAACAAGTGGGACACAATCGTGAGGTGGAACAAAATGTATTCGATATTTTGAACTTTTTTAACAAATAAAAAACTGAAAAGTGGGGCGTGCAATATTATTTGTCCCCTTTACTTTCAGTGCAGCAAACTCACTCCAGAAGTTCAGTGAGAATCTCTGAATGATCCAATGTTGTCCTAAATGACTGGTAATGATAAATAGAATCCACCTGTGTGTAATCAAGTCTCCGTATAAATGCACCTGCTCTGTGATAGTCTCAGGGTTCTGTTTCAAGTGCAGAGAGCATCTTGAAGACCAAGGAACACACCAGGCAGGTCCGAGATACTGTTGTGGTGAAGTTTAAAGCCGGATTTGGATACAAAAATATTTCCCAAGTTTTAAACATCTCAAGGAGCACTGTGCACGAGATCATATTGAAATGGAAGGAGTATCAGACCACTGCAAATCTACCAAGACCCGGCCATCCCTCTAAACTTTCATCTCCAACAAGGAGAAGACTGATCAGAGATGCAGCAAAAATGCCCATGATCACTCTGGATGAACTGCAGAGATCTACAGCTGAGGCGAGAGAGTCTGTCCGTAGACAATCAGTCGTACACTGCACAAATCTGGCCTTTATGGAAGAGTGGCAAGAAGAAAGCCATTTCTCAAAGATATCCATAAAAAGTCTTGTTTGAAGTTTGCCACAAGCCACCTGGGAGACACACCAAACGTGGAATAAGGTGCTCTGTTCAGATGAAACCAAAATCGAACTTTTTGTCCACAATGCAAAACGATATGTTTGGTGTAAAAGCAACACAGCTCATCACCCTCAAAACACCATCCCCACTGTCAAACATGGTGGTGGTCAAACATCATGGTTTGGGCCTGCTTTTCTTCAGCAGGGACAGGGAAGATGGTTAAAATTGATGGGAAGATGGACGGAGCCAAATACAGGACCGTTCTGGAAGGAAACCTGTTGGAGTCTGCAAAAGACCTGAGACTGGGACGGAGATTTATCTTCCAACAAGACAATGATCCTAAACATAAAGCAAAATCTACAATGGAATGGTTCAAAAATAAACGTATCCAGGTGTTAGAATGGTCAAGTCACAGTCCAGACCTGAATCCAATCGAGAATATGTGGAAAGAGCTGAAAACTGCTGTTCACAAGCGCTCTCCATCCAACCTCACTGAGCTCCAGCTGTTCTGCAGGAAGAATGGGCAAGAATTTCAGTCTCTCGATGTGCAAAACTGATAGAGACATACCCCAAGTGACTTGCAGCTGTAATTGCAACAAAAGGTGGCACTACAAAGTATTAACTCAAGGGGGCCGAATAATATTGCACACCCCACTTTTCAGTTTTTTATTTGTTAAAAAAGTTTAAAATACCAGTAGATTTCGTTCCACTTCGCGATTGTGTCCCATTTGTTGTTTCTTCACAAAAAGTTTGAATTTATATCTTTATTTTTAAATAGCAGAAAAATAGACAGTGGCACTCACCATGATGATCTTTATCACTTTATTGCGGTATCCAGGAACACATTCCGGAAAAACAAACGGTGGGGGAGGGATGTGCGGGAGCGAGGACGACGGCAACAGTTTCGCAGCTCAGTGGCCGCTTCTACGGACCCGTAGAAGCGGCCACTGAGCTGCGAAACTGTTGCCGTCGTCCTCGCTCCCGCACATCCCTCCCCCACCGTTTGTTTTTCCGGAATGTGTTCCTGGATACCGCAATAAAGTGATAAAGATCTTCATGGTGAGTGCCACTGTCTATTTTTCTGCTATTTAAACTTGGTCACTTACATATAGTGTGCACCTCCATTCGATCTATACCTTCGGTCAGAGAGGATCGCTCTGGATCTCACCGGTTGCACACCACGGATAGTGCCCAGTTTTCCTTTTCTTTTCTGAGACTATTTATATCTTTATGTTTGAAGCCTGAAACGTGGCAAAAGGGTGAAAAGTTCAAGGGGCCGAATACTTTCACAAGGCACTGTACCTGTTCATTGTTATTCCCCAGGTAAGTACGAGTTCATAGATGCCAAACAAATGTTTATTTTTGTTTTTTTTATTTAACTGGTGAAAAAAATATTTCAGAAATTTGTGAAAAAAAAAATAGCACATTTGTCGTCGCCTTTCTGAAATCCGTAATATTCTCATTTTTCGGGATCTGGGCCTTGGTGTGAGGGCTTATTTTTTGCGTCTTGAGCTGACCATTATTGGTTATATACGATGTTTTGATCACCTCTTATTGCATTTTATTGCAGTGTTGCTGCTGCCAAAAAAAAAACATAATTCTGACATCTTTCAAATTTTTTTTTCACTACTCTGCCAATCAGATTAATCTGTTTTGTGTTTTGACAGAGCTGCCCTTTCTGAAAGTAGCAATACAAAATATGTGTATTTTACAATTCTTTTATTTTCAAAGGGGCAAAAGTGGGGTGATATAGAATTTTATTTTTTCTACATACTTAGAAAAAACATATTTTTTTTTTTGCATTGAACTGCTTTTACTAGTCCCCTTAGGGGACTTGAAGCTGACATAATCTGGTCGCCTGTGTGTCCGCACTGCTCTGTACAGCACACATGATGAGCATTCACGGTAAGTTCGCTATTTGAGACACTGGGCGTATCAGATGACCCCCAGCTGTCAATGCAACCTGACGGCGCTCTGCAGTCATGCCACGGGGTTTCTAACAACTACGGGGAATGGCGCACTTCTCGTTAGCGCAAGATATATTTTGCTGTCCGAGATTGACAGTGAGAGTTAATTGCTTTACAGCGGTGGGCGCACCTCCAGTTTGCCTGCTGCTGTTAGAGGCACATGATGGCTGATCAGATCAACTGACGTGTTCGGGGAAAGATGCGGGCTCAGCATGTGAGCCAGGATCAAAGGCAGGGACACGGGAATATAAAAATATTTTTTTTTATATATTCAAATTATCACTTCATATTGA
>JARQOC010000004.1:537026710-537088645 GCA_033576535.1 Allobates femoralis | reverse complement strand
CCAAATTAGTTAACAAACATGGATGTTTGTTTAAGCAAATAACTTATGCTGTAATGTTGTTATTGTTTCAGTTGAATAAATCTATTTAAATTGTTATTAAGGTCAGGATTATTTTTCTCCTTCCTAAGTACAACAGAACAGTGGTGTCCAAATATGAATGATTAACCCATTAAACTGGGGAGAAAAAAGAAATATAAAAAGTGATTCTAAAAATCTTCATCTACTTGCATGTTAAAGTAGCGAGAACTAGTTTAGGTAGAAACTTTGATTTAAATCACTGATTTAAATCAAGCCTTACTGACTAGTGATTTAAATCAGTTAGATTTAAATCAAATCCACCTGCCCACGTCCGAATCCAACAGGTCTCGTAGACCCAACAAGAAAAAATGTGCGAGAGTCCCCGAGGAAGGGAGTGGACTCAAAGACATGGAGGGGGCTGGCTCTCGAATTCCAAGCGCAGACCCTCCCAAATGGTCGAGAGGATCTAAGGGCACGAGGAGATTGCTTGCCACTGTGGCAGAAACCGCAGGAGCCGCCCCGCAATGGGGAAGGCTGCATTGTTTAGGGGGCTGCTGGTGATGCCACTGCTGGGGGAGCAAGATATTACGGGTCTTGTCCCCTTACTGGAATGCCCAGCGACCAGACTTACCCTTCCCTTTAGACTGGGAGGGTTGGCTGCGCTCAGGCCGAAAGGACTGCCTCCGAAAGGGTTTCTGTTCCGGGAGACACATTTTCCGGTCTGACACCTTTTCCAGGATGTCATCCAATACCGGACCAAAGACAAAAGACCTTTGAAATGGGAGGCCACACAGCTGGAGCTTAGACGTGACCTCCCCATTCCACATTGTAAGCCATACTGCCCTGTGAGCTGTGTTATCAACACTGCGCACCTGGCGCCAATGTGGATCGACTCAGCAGAGGCATCGGCCAGGAAGCCTGTAGCACGTCTCAGAAGTGGAATGGAGTCCAAAGCTCCTCCCTGGGAGTACCCTGCAGAATGAATTCTTCCAGCTGGGTGATCCACTTAAAGAGAGACCTGGCCACACATGTAGAGGAAATGTTCACCTTTAAAGACATAGCTGTCTTATATGCTACCCTGGCCACCTGGATGTCCACCTTCGGGACCTCCCAGACAAAGTCATCACCTTCCAATCCACTCGGATGGGGTGAGCAGCCGATGTTCTGGAGACTCCCACTCCCGGCGGATGAGATCCCGGATGACCTCATGGACAGGGAAGCTCAACTGCCGCTTAGCCTTCAGGCCTCTGAACATTTACTCCTGCACAGAAGAAGGGGATTCCACCACCTCTACTCCCATAGTACTATGGACAGTGTCCACCAATTCACCGATGGACTCCGTGGAAAAAAAGAGAATTTTGTTTACGTACCGTAAATTCTTTTTTCTTTAATCATCAATGGGAGACCCAGACAATGGGGTTTAGGGCTCTGCCCTCCGGAGGTCACACTAGGTACTACAAGTTTGTAGACACCGCCTCCTCCGCTTATAAACCCCCACCGTAGGAGACATCCTCAGTTTAGTCCATAAGCTGCGAGGAGAAAAATAAACCACACCCGAAACATCGGGAAGAATGCCGTGCACAGACGGTGTAACAACCCGGAAAACACTGTCTCAACAGAGAACAGATCAAATGCAAAACATGCAACGGAACAACTGGGTGGGTGCTGGGTCTCCCATTGATGATTAAAGAAAAAAATTTACGGTACGTAAACAAAATTCTCTTTTTTCTGGTCATCATAATGGGAGACCCAGACAATGGGGATGTCCTAAAGCAATACCCCAGGGCGGGAAGAGTTCCTCAACAAGACGGATAACACATGGTTCCCATTAAAGGTGGGCAACCGCCGCCTGGAGAACCCGCCTGCCCAAACTCGCATCCGCAGAGGCATGGGCATGCACCATATAGTGCTTAGAGAAAGTGTGCAGGCTGGACCAAGTGGCCGCCTGACACACCTGTAGAGCAGACGCTCGATGTCGCAAGGCCCAGGAGGCACCTACAGCTCTCGTAGAGTGTGCCTTCAAACCCACCGGGAGAGGCAAACCAGAAGACCGGTAAGCCTCCTGAATGGGAGCCTTGATCCATCTGGCCAAGGTCGACTTCGAAGCCGCGGCCCCCTTACAGCGACCCATTGTGAGGACAAATAAGGAATCCGAACTCCTAAAGGAGGCGGTCCTGGACACATAAATGCGTACAGCCCTCACGAGATCCAGAGTATGGAGGTCGCGCTCAACCTGATGAACGGGAGCGGGGCAAAATGATGGGAGAACAATCTCCTGGTTTAGGTGAAACGTTGAAACCACCTTCGGCAAGAATTCTGGCCGTGGGCGCAACACCACCTTGTCTTGGTGAACCACCAGAAAGGGTGACTTGCACGAAAGTGCAGCCAATTCTGAGACCCTTCTCAGAGATGTAATCGCCACCAGAAAGACCACCTTCTGGGACAAACGAGAGAGGGAAATGTCTCTCAGTGGCTCAAACGGCGGTTTCTGCAGTGCCGCCAGGACCATGTTGAGGTCCCACGGGTCCAGAGGTCGCCTGTAAGGCGGAACCACCCGCGACACCCCCTGCAGAAATTGACGGACCTTCGGGAGGAGCGCCAAGCGCCTGTCAAACAGCACTGAAAGTGCTGATACTTGACCTTTCAGAGAGCCAAGGGACAATCCCAACTCCAACCCGACTGTAGGAAGGCCAACAATGTCGGGATGGACAAAGGCCACGGTGAGCGTCCACCAGAGGCACACCAGGAGAAAAAGATTTTCCACGTTCTGTGGTATATCTTCCTGGAAACAGGTTTCCTTGCCCGATTCATCGTGGCAACCACCGTAGGAGAGAAGCCCCTGGATGTCAGCAGCCAGGCCTCAAGAGCCATGCAGTCAATCTGAGGGCCCTGGAATTGAGGTGGAAGAATGGCCCTTGCGCGAGTAGATCTGCGCGTTCTGGAAGCGCCCACCTGTGTCCGCCTGACAGTTGCCACAGGTCCGGGTACCAGGACCTCCTGGGCCAATCTGGAGCCACTAGAATGGCTACTCTGCATTCCGTCCTGATTTTCCACAGAACCCTGGGAATCAGAGCCAGAGGCGGGAACACATATGGCAGCTGGAAGCTGGACCAACTCAGGATCAGGGCATCCGCCCCCAGAGACTGAGGATCCCACGATCTTGCCATGTATTGGGGCACCTGATGATTCAGCCGTGAGGCCATCAGATCCACGTCCGGAGTGCCCCATCTGCCGCAGATGTCCCGGAAGACGTCTGGATGTAGAGACCACTCTCCGGCGTCCATCCCCTGTCGGCTCAGGTAGTCGGCCTCCCAGTTCTCGACCCCTGGGATGTGAACTGCGGAGATCAGGCAGTCGTGTTCCTCCACCCAAGCTAGAATGCGGTGGACTTCGGCGAGGGCCTGAGCACTTCTGGTCCCTCCCTGATGATTTATGTAGGCGACGGCCGTCGCATTGTCGGACTGCACCCGAATGGGTTGTCCTGACAGGAATGTCTGAAACGCCAGGAGCGCCAGATAGACCGCCTTGATCTCCAGCACGTTGATCTGCAACGCCGACTCCGACTGAGTCCAGAGGCCTTGAGCCCTGTGGTGCAAGAACACCGCGCCCCAGCCCTTCAGACTGGCGTCGGTGGTCACCACTAACCATGACGGTTTTAGGAAGGACCGGCCCCGTGACAAGTGACGTGGCTGGAGCCACCACTGTAGGGAGTCCCTGGTCGGTTGTGACAGCGTCACCAGCCGATTCAGCGAGATCGTCCTCTTGTCCCATCTGCGAAGAATCTCCAGCTGGAGAGGACGGAGGCGAAACTGTGCGAACGGCACCGCCTCTATCGCCGCTACCATGCGACCCACCAGTCGCATCAATACCCGTAGGGATGACTGTGGTGACAGGAGGACACTCTGCACTCCTGATTGGATCGCAAGCTGCTTGGCTTGAGGTAGGGACACCAGGGCCGAGTCCGTGTGGAAGTCCATGCCCAGATATGTCAATGACTGGGTCGGAACCAGGGTCGACTTTTGAATGTTGATAAGCCACCCGAACCGTTCCAGAGACTTCATGGTCACCTCCAGGCTCACCCGACAAAGGTCTTCCGATGGCGCCCTGACCAACAGGTCGTCCAAATAGGGTATGACGGCGTGTCCCTGCGCATGCAGGAGAGCCATCATGGAGGCCATCACCTTTGTGAACACCCGTGGTGCCGAGGCTAGCCCGAATGGCAGTGCCACAAATTGGAAGTGCTCTTCCCCCACTGCGAATCTCAACCAGCGCTGATGAGCTGGTGCAATGGGAACGTGAAGGTAAGCGTCCCTGATATCGATGGACGCTAGGAAGTCTCCCTGTGACACAGCCGCGATCACGGAGCGCAGGGATTCCATGCGGAACTTCCGAACCAACACGTGACGGTTGAACAACTTGAGGTCCAAAACCGGGCGAAAAGAGCCGTCCTTCTTTGGGACAATAAAGAGGTTGGAGTAAAAACCCCTGAACCTCTCTTCCGTGGGCACAGGGACCACCACTCCGTCTCTGCGGAGTCCCTCCAACACCAGGTGAAAAGCCTGAGCCTTTTCTGGAGATGGAACCGACCGATGGAATCGGGGTATCGGTTTTGACGTCAGCTCTATCCTGTAACCTCTTGAGACTACGTCTCGAACCCACTGATCTTGAACGTGAAGTAGCCACTTGTCCTGAAAGCGAGACAGGCGGCCCCCCACCTGTGGGGAGGCAGGATGAGAGAGCGAGTCATGTCGAGGCGGGCTTGGGGGTGGCAGCCGCTGCCCCCGCCGGCTTCTTCTGACGACTCTTGGAACGCCACTGAGTAGCAGGCTTGCCCCCTCGGTCCGAGCGAGCGGACGTCGTTGATGACTGTGAACTGGAGCGAAAGGACCACTGCTTAGGGTTCCTTTTCACGGTATACCGTGGCTTAGGCTTATTCTGCGGTATCTTAGACTCAGCAGAATCCTTTATCAATTTGTCCAGCTCGGTGCCAAAAAGCCTGTCACCAGCGAACGGAAGATTTTGCAAAATCTTCTTAGATGTGGCATCTGAGTCCCAAAGACGCAGCCACAACAGCCTGCGGATCGCAATTGCATTGGCCGAGGCCACAGCAGAGCGAGTGGCAGTTTCCAAAGATGCCGTCCTGGCGTAATCCGCATAAGCTCTTGCTCTGTCGGTAAGCGCCAGGACCTCTGGGCTGGACCTAGCTAGATCAGTGATACCATCCAAACAGATAGTAATCGCTTGTAGGGTCCAGACCGCGGCAAAATTAGGGGCAAACGAAGACCCCACAGCCTCATAGGAAGACTTGGCGAGTTGCTCAACCTGTCTATCAGTAGCATCCTTCAATGAGGAGCTATCAGAGGCAGAAAACAAGGAGCGCGCAGCAATCCTAGTCATGGAGGCATCCACCTTGGGAGACTGCGACCATTCCTGGAGCGCCTCCTGGGGAAAGGGAAAGCGATTGTCCTTAGTTTTACGGACATAACGCCGCCCAGGATGTAACCTGGGAGCTTTAATCACCCTTCCGAAATTAGTGTGGTCCAAGAAGGAGCCACTTGGTCTAGCCTCTGGCCGCAGCCATTGATAGACCTCCTTGGGGTGTACAGTCACCTCCTCAGTAGGAGTGACAAGACGTAATGTCTCATTGATGGAGGACACCAGATCCTCCACCCCATCTGGAGGTTCAGACATAGACCCGAGAGTAGAACCCCCATCATCTTCCTCACCATCAGAGGAACGCTCCTCCTCAGAGAGAGTCTGGAGCTCAGGAGAAGCCTCACGAGCTCGCTTAGGGGGTCTTACAGCAGAAGTAAGAGACACCCGGGGGTAACTGGGAGGAGTAGCTGGGTTCTCCAGTCTCCTATACAGTGCCTCCAGGGATTGCGACATGGAGGACATCTGGGACAGCAGAGATTCATTGATCTTATTCTGCGTTTCCCATGGCCCTGGGATCACCTGAACCTCAGGGTATACTCCCGGATTTGCAGACTCAGTAGTAGCAGACCGGGCCTCTGGGCGTCCGCAGTTATTGCAGGACCCCTCCACCAGTGTCCCGTTGCATGTAGCACAGGTAATGGTGACCACCGCCGCCTTAGCAGCATGCTTCCCAACTGAGGACATCTCCACAGTGAAGGGAATATAAGCCAAAGTTCACAAACAAACCGGGAGTCCCGGTGGCTTACCGACCGCAGTAAAGCGGTAGGAGGAAGCGGTGTGAGTGTGTGACCTCCGCGAGTTCCGGTCTCCCTTGTACGTGCAGACACGCGCTGCAGCCAGATCCCAGCCGGGAAGTGAGGGAGAAGATGGCCGCCGACAGTGAAGATGTGGGCGGAGCCAGGAACACGCGGGAAGAACACACAACACGCCCATCGGTGATGTCACCACAAGGGCTGCTTCCTCCTCCTCCAGGCTGCCTCAGTAATGGAGGTGCCAGAGCCCGCAGCGCGGGAAACGAGTGTGAAATATCAACACACACACTCAGACTGCATCTACACACAAAACACCTGCAGTCTACAGCCTCAGCCCCTGTGATACACAGGGCGGTCAGCCAGGGTGACCCCAGCACAGGGTCACCACCAGAACCGCGGACCCGAGGGTAACCGCGCGGTCTGAGTGTCATGACACAACAGTGACAGACACTACCCCCAGGCACACAGGAGACACACCAGGTGCCTCAGTGCCGGTCCGGTCTGTAAGCACCATTTAGGGAGGCCTCGGACGGGGGTGCAGCACCAGTCTGGTCTGTAAGCACCATTTAGGGAGGCCTCAGACTGGGCCGCTCAGCACCAGTCCGGAGTGTAAGCACCATTTAGGGAGGCCTCGGACTGGGCTGGCTCCGTCCGGTCTGTAAGCACCATTTAGGGAGGCCTCGGACGGAGCGGAGCTGTGCAAGGCTCCAGGCTCCCCCTTACCAGAGCCTCCATGGAGGGATGGAAAGGAAAGGAGCGCGACAGCGTACCGGGAGAACACTGAAGTGTCCAGGCTGAAAACCCTCCGGTACCTCCACCAGCGTGTTCCGCAAAGGGTGAGCGGGGAGGCTGTCGAGGGTCCCGAGCGGGACCATTTTACCTTGTCTTCATACGCCATCACGTAAACTGTGAGAATGCAGTGAAGTGCAAGCAAAGCGTGATCCTCCGAGCACACTAAGTTTAAAACTGAGGATGTCTCCTACGGTGGGGGTTTATAAGCGGAGGAGGCGGTGTCTACAAACTTGTAGTACCTAGTGTGACCTCCGGAGGGCAGAGCCCTAAACCCCATTGTCTGGGTCTCCCATTATGATGACCAGAAAATAGTAGTGTCCAGATTCTAGTGTCTGGACAGAGGCAACAGAGGCAATATCCTCGCCGTCCTCTGACGCTGAGATCCACAGTCACAATCCTGGGGCTTCCTCTCTTTTGGAGGGGAAGGCCTGGAAGCCGCAGCAAAAACCGGCAGTGCCAAGATAGAAGCCTGCACCTCTTCCCTAATGGATTGGAGCTCCTCAAGCAGGGATGGGGAGTCCATCCTGACAAAACTGTCAGTCATGGCCGACACCTTTTTGTAGGAAGAGGGAAATTTCGTGCCGCAGCCACATTTCCTGGACGGGTTTTTGCTCCCTTTCACAGGCGGCCCTTGTCTCCCTATAAAAAAAAAAAGGGAAGAGAAGGGGGTCCCAGTGGGAGTGCAGGGCATAAATACCTCTACCCCTTGTGACCACCCCCAGAAACACTAAGGGCCCTTTCACATCAGCGGTATTTTCAAATCACGGCAGATGCGGTGGAAAAAAACGCATCTGCCACGATTACCGCATAACCGCGACACTTGCGGCACACTTGCGGCAAGCCCCATGCAATGTCTATGGGGCTTGCGGTAAGGGTGCGGCAGGTGCGGTCGCGAAAAAAAACGCAAGCAGCCCCCGACGTCCATCCCTGGCCCGGCTGTAAGTACACCCCAATGCTGCCTCTGCCGGCCCGACAGCACTGGAACCTCTTCATGGCCCAAGGGGGACAGGAAGACACTGAAGTACTGAGGAAGGGGAGAGGCTTTTAACCTCTTTGTGTTTCTGTCCCCCAATAGGGCGTGGATGACATCCTCCCAATGCTGTTGTGGAAGGCGAATGGAGAAAGTCAAATGGCGCTCCTTCCCCACTGAGCCCTGCCGTGTGCCCAAACAGTTTTCCACAACATATGAGGCATCGGCTTACTCAGTACAAATTGCCCAACAAATATTATGATGCATTTTCTATGTTACCCTTGTGGAACTGCAAAATTTGAGGCTAAAAGTAACAATTTTGTTGGAAAGAGTAAGATTTTCATTTCTTCTTTGACATTAGTTCCTGTAAAGTACCTGAAGGGTTAATAAACTTGTTGGTTTTGAGCAGTCTGAGTGATGCAGTTTTTACAATGGTGTCACTTTTGGGTGTTTTCTGTCATATAGGCCCCTCAAAGGGACTTCAAATGTGAGATGATCCCTAAAAAATGATTTTGTGTGTGTAGCTACATTCAGGACATCTCTTATGGACATATTTGAGAGCAATTTGGACTTGGGGCACCAGTTACTGTTGGCGGGATTGTTGTGTTGTGCATTTCATGTTGCAGCCAACCGAGTTTTTAGGTTCGAGAAGACTGATAACATGGGCCGCGGGTGGGAGATTGGGGAAACATGGACGGCATCGGAATTAAAGAAGTCCATTGTCGCCTTTGTCTGTTGACGGGGGGAGAGAGATCTGTCAATAATTATTCTGGGTGTTGGGAACAATAAAACTGGGGGGATAGTTTTTTGGGAGCGGGATGGGAGGGGTTTGTTTAGATTACAAACAACATGTTTTTGCTTACAAGCTTTAGGGAAACTTACTGTCATGTCTATACTCATTCATTGGGAGAGTTGTAGGGCAGAGAATGTCATTACTTTGTAATTACCAATTGAACATAAACACATTGACCGCGGATAACACTACACACAGCCCAGATAATGGTAAACATCTTGTCCTGGAATGGTAAAGGTCTGAGGTTCCCGGGCAAGAGATCGATGGTGCCGAGACATTTAAAGAAATTAAAGGGAGATATAGTATTACTACAGGAAATGCACCTTCACAAAGAGGAGCTATTCCGCATGCACAAGATGTGGGTGGGAGCAGTATACGGTTCAGGGGCACAGGGGAGGAAAGCGGGAGTGCTTATCCTGATAAACAAATCCTTGCCATTTAAATTACTCTCTTGTGACCACGACGGAAGACACGTTGGTGTGACCATAGATATCTTCAGTACGACGCTACATATCCATAATGTATAGGCTCCCAATTCAGACCAGAAGCCATTCTTCTCCTATTTACGTGACAAGTTGATACTACAAGACAGGCAGAACCTTATAATAGGAGGAGATTTTAATTCCACTATGTCCAGGGAAGAGGACAAATAGGTAGTAAAACCTTGAAGGGGAACAAGACATCGGACAGTAGTAGAAGACAAGTTAGGATTACATGATATTTGGAGACTGAGAAACCTGGTGGGGAGTGAGTATACACACTATTCCCACCCACACGGGACTTGGTCGAGAATACACATGTTCCTGGTCGGTAATCAGATTATTCATAAGATAGGAGCGACTGAAATCTCTGATATGGTGATCTCTGACCATAGCCCTCTTGGGTTGGAACTACGGGACAGGTATCCTAGAGGGACTGACTGTATATGGAGGTTCCCTGCCATCCTACAGAAGGATTCAAATTTCAATAAGCTATTAGGGGAATGGTGGTCGTCATCTGTAACAGACAATGCGGCTCATCAGGAGAACCCAAAATTATTCTGGGAAACAGCTAAGGCGGTAATGAGGGGGGCAAGATACTAGTATATATGGTGACACTAAAGAAGAAAATAACGTCCCTATTTTTATATATAACAATACTTTATTTATATAGCGCCAACATATATATATATATATATATATATATATATATATATATATATATATATATATATATATATATATATATATATAGTGAAGCGACCAGGAAGGCTTATAGCGACTTTAAAAATAGTCCCACCCCACAGAATAAAGAGCAATGGCTTACTCAAAAAAAGAATTTTGACGATTGGGCAAAGATGAGGGAAGGAATGTGTAAATCGGAGCGGGAGCTGTAACTATACAGATATGGGGACAAGGCAGGAAAAATTCTTGCTAACCTAGCTAGAGGCAAAAGCCATACCACCCTGATCACCACTCTAATGGACAAGGAGGGGGTCCCGACATCGGATCTGAGGAAGATGGTGGAAATATTGGAAAAAATTCTACACTAATCTTTATAGGACCCCATTAGAGGAAGGAGGGGATGGTAGAGATTAGCTACTGTAGGTGGGGGTTATCCGGATTTCAGACGACGATCTGGTGGCGTTAAATGCAAAATTTGGGGAGGCTGAGGTACTGAAAGCAATTAAATCTTTGACTCCTTATAAAGCCCCAAGCCTGGACGGATTCAGCGGCAGCTTTTACATAGCTATGAAGGAACGGGTAGCGCCGTGCCTTACGAAAGTTTACAACAAAATATTAGAAGGAGAGCCATTGTCCGACCAAATGAATTTGGCTTACCGTATATACTCGTGTATAAGCCGAGTTTTTCAGCACATAAAATGTGCTGAAAAGTCCCCCCTCGGCTTATACACGGGTATATACGGTACCTATGTATGTATAACAGCCCCCCCCCCCCCCGTGGTCTCCCCCCCGCCGTATATACAGCCCCCCGTGGTATCCAGGGCCCCCCTTGCTGCACCTGTAAAGGAAGATGTCGGTATACTTATCGCTGCTGCCGCCGCCTCCGCTCCGCTTCTCGGTCACCGCGCTGCTCCGGCCGGGTCTTCATGCTTCCTGTTCCTTCTCCGGCGCTCAGGAAATGACGTCATTGTTCGAGCGTCGGAGAAGAAACAGGAAGCATGAAGACCCGGCCGGAGCAGCGCGGTGACCGAGAAGCGGAGCGGCGGCGGCGACAGCAGCGATAAGTATACTGACATCTTCCTTTACAGGTGCAGCAAGGGGGGCCCTGGATACCACGAGGGGGCTGTATACAGCTGGGGCTGCTGTATACAGCTGGGGCCCCTGTATACTAATGGGGGGGGGTCTGTATACCCCTGGGGCTGCTGCGGTATATACCCCCTGGGGCTGCTGCTGTATATACCCCCTGGGGCTGCTGCTGTATATACCCCCTGGGGCTGCTGCTGTATATACCCCCTGGGGCTGCTGCTTTATATACCCCCTGGGGCTGCTGCTGTATACTACCACTGGGGCTGCTGCTGTACACTACTACTGGGGCTGCTATATACTACTGGGGCTTCTGTATACTACTACTGGGGCTGCTGCTGTATATACCCCCCCCCTGGGGCTGCTGCTGTATACTACCACTGGGGCTGCTGCTGTATACTACTACTGGGGCTGCTGCTGTATACTACTACTGGGGCTGCTGCTGTATACTACTACTGGGGCTGCTGCTGTATATACCACTGAGGCTGCTGTATACTACTACTGGGGCTGCTGTATACTACCTCTGGGGCTTCTGTATACTACCACTGGGGCTGCTGTATATATCTCTGGGGCTGCTGTATACTACCACTGGGGCTGCTGCTGTATATACCACTGGGGAGGCTGCTGTATATACCTCTGGGGCTTCTGTATACTACCACTGGGGCTGCTGTATATATCTCTGGGGCTGCTGTATACTACCACTGGGGCTGCTGCTGTATATACCACTGGGGAGGCTGCTGTATATACCTCTGGGGCTGCTGTATACTACCACTGGGGCTGCTGTATATATCTCTGGGGCTGCTGCTGTATATACCACTGGGGAGGCTGCTGTAACACTGCTGGGGCCTGTATGTACCACTGGGGAGGCTGCTGTATACCACACTTCTGGGGGCTGTATACTACCACTGGGGAGGCCTGTATACCACTGCGCGGGCCTGTATACCACACTGCTGGGGGCTGTATACCTGTGCTGGGGTCCACCCTCGGCTTATACACGAGTCAATAGGTTTTCCCAGATTTTGGGGGCAAAAGTAGGGGGGTCGGCTTATACACGGGTCGGCTTATACACGAGTATATACGGTATATAAAACTGATTCCAAAAGGCGAGAAGGACTTAGAACATCCAGCAAATTATCACCCCATATCATTAATAAATATTGACTAAAAAAATAGCCTCTAATGGTACCTTTACACGCCGCAACAGGATGGTGGCAACAACCGGGTGCTTCACGTGCACGTGCACGCACAAACGGTTACAAACGGTACCCGCACCGCCTTTACATGCCGCAACAAGGTGCGCTACAGTAGGTTACATCTATCTCTGGATACACCGCTGGGTGCCTAAAGTTACCTTCTGTAGCTCACCTTACCTCACTTACATGACGTAACAGAAGGTAATATGGGAGGACCTGGTGCAGCAGGGACAACACATAGGCGTGCCACACTTGTGGATTACGAGAATTACGTACGCTGATAGGACAAAGCAATAACATCTTGATTGGCCAGGCAGCGCAGGAGGCTGACTAATACATGACGCTCGAGCAATTGTGTAGTGTGACTGGTCAGCTCCTTAAATATGCCGCCCTATGCAGCGTCTACCAATCGTAATGCAGGAGCTTCCTCCAATGATCGCTGAAGGGGCGCGGTAACCCGGAGCCAGTGTCACGCCCCGGGGAGTTATCTAGGTGACGAATAAACCTTACCCTACCATATTTACACGCCGATACAGGCCGCAACCATCGCCTTGACATCCACCTGTTTTAGGGCACTGCTCTGAAACAGGTGCCTCAAGTGACGGGTGGCAACAACCGTGTTCACACGCCGCTACAGCGGGTTGATTTGGCGGTGCAAGATACATTTCTCTCATGTACCCGGTTGTTGCCATCATCCTGTTGCGGCGTGTAAAGGTACCATAAGATCTTGGCTAACCACCTGGCAATGATACTGCCAAAAATAATTGGGGAACAACAGGCAGGATTTGTAAAGGGCCGTTCGGCAGTAGGTAACATTAGGAAGGCTCTCTTGGCGGTGGATGTTGTTGGAGCAGGAAGGGGAGGAGAGGGGCTTGGTCCGGCCATGGTCACCTTAGATGCTGAAAAGGCGTTTGATAACGTTCAGTGGCCATGGCTGGACCTGGTACTAGACAGCGTAGGATTGATGGGAACGGCAAAGAGTGTTTCTGCAGCAACTATACTCCAATCCTAGAGCGATGATCAGCTTGCCAGGCTTTTATCGGATGTTCTCCCCCTGGGAAGGGGAACCCCAACAGGGTTACCCCCTATCTTTTTTCTCTTTAATTTGGCAATAGAATCACTGTCTAGACTACTGGCCTCAGGGAAACTGTTGGAAGGCATCCGGATGGGAGAAAGGGAACTGCAGGTAGGCTTATTCGCAGATGATATAGCCTTACACCTGAAAGATCCCAATAAAGATTTACCAGCTGTTTTGAAAACAAATCAAAGAGTTTGGGAGATTCTCGGGTTTTAAATTGAACAAAACAAAGTGTGGGATATTATTCATAAAGGATGGATGCCCTTTTCGGGGGGAAAGGGGGTTGAGACGGACTCTATGCTCCACTGGATACCCGTAGCCAAGAACCACCTGAAATACTTAGGGATATATATAGCGAGATCAGGGGAAAGAACTTATCGTCTCAACTATGATCCCTTAATATCTAAAATTGAGAGAGTTAAAGAGGTGGGAAAATGTACCCCTAACCTTAACGGGATGGTGCCCCTTGATAAAAATGATTTGTTTCACAAAATTATTATACCCGCTCCAAACCTTGCCGCTACTCATGAGACATAGAAAACTAATAAACCCTGCACACAAAGAATATGTCTGTGTGAACACGCTCACGCCGCCAAACAATCTAATACAAAAAACCTAGTCCATAAAACGTGTAAGTACTCTGCAGTAAAAAAGTCTAAAATGCAAGTGCAGTAAAAAAATATGTAAATAACAGGGTACTTGGTCCATATGTTTTTGCGCATAAAATGTACTTCAAGCTGCCTCACCTCATCACGGTGTACCCATATCGAAGCAGTCCTATCTGTTGTATTAAAAACCTGATCAAGTAATGTGTATAAAGTGAACAGGGTCCAAACAGGTCCAGTGTCCGATATGTACTGAGGTTGAAAGCAGCCTTTTTTGTGCAGAGCTCAACATGAGGGGCGGGGAACTCACATCTCTTGCTAGGCAAGAGGCTAATTTACAGAAAACTAATAAACCCTGCACACAAAGAACGTGTCTGTGTGAACACCCTCACGCCGCCAAACAATCTAATACAAAAAACCTAGTCCATACAACGTGTAAGTACTCTGCAGTAAAAAAATCTAAAATGCAAGTGCAGTAAAAAATATGTAAATAGCAGGGTACTTGGTCCATAAGTTTCTTGCGCATAAAATGTACTTCAAGCTGCTTCACCTCATCACGGTGTACCCATATTGAAGCAGTCCTCTCTGTTGTATTAAAAACCTGATCAAGTAATGTGTATAAAGTGAACAGGGTATAAACAGGTCCAGTGTCCGATATGGACTGAGGTTGAAAGCAGCCTTTTGTGTGCAGAGCTCAAGGTGACATGAGACATATTGACATCACTAGACTGAACAAATTATTCACCAGGTTTATATGGAAGGGTAGAAAACCTAGGATACAACTGAGAACACTTATGACGTCAAAGATGGGAGGAGGTTTAAATTTCCCGAACATACATGGCTATAATTTGGCATGTCTCACAAGACACGATTTAGACTGGCTTAAGGGGACCAGCAAATTCTCTGATCTTCCCCTGGAGAGTGAGATATGTAAACCGTGGAACTTGTCATCAGTGCTCCACGCTACAGGCATCATTATGCCCCAGTTTTTAAAATCAGTTGCAGTGTTAAGAGACGCTATAACTTCATGAAAGGCTATACGCAAGAAATTACATCTGCCATGGAGGGCTTCCAAATATCTAGACCTGTGGAGACACCCAGCTTTCTCATTGTGGAGGGAGAACAAACTTTTCTTAACGTGGAGGGAAAAGGGGGTACAAAGAACTCAAGACCTTTTTCATGTAACTGAAGCCAGGTGGGCATCATGGAGAGAACTTATAAATAGATATGGACTGGCAGAATCCCAAATGTTACAATACAGTCAACTACGCAAACACATAATGAGTCTATTAACAAGCGTTAGGGCGGAATACATAAATAACGAATGGGATGCGGTAATGTCTTTGGACACGATAATTACTAATATTTCCTCAATACATGGAGTACTGAGAGATAATCTGACTCCGAAGGGAAATATTGCGCTGTTTAAGGGGTAGGAGAATCAGCTTCACGATCCAGAATTAGCAACAAGAATATTGGCAGGATGGAAACAAGTCCATGACTACATCAATGATGAGAGATGGAGAGACTCTTACTTTAGACTCATCCACAGGGCCATTATGGGTTTCAACCTGACAACTGGAAGAGACAGACCTGACAGACTGAACCACTGCCCAAAATGTAAGACTCCAGGTACCGACTCACTACATGGGGTGTGGGACTGCAGAGATATTCGACAAATTTGGACATCCATTCAACAATATGCAAAAGACATAACGGATATAGTTATCCCACTAGACCCGATCGTATGGATATTCCATGATATGAGAGGATTACAATTAGAGAAGGGAGATACATACATATAAGTCACGGGAGAGGTTGGAGGCAGAATGGGACATGGATAAATTGATGGAAAAATTCTTTAATAAAATGGAGGAAATTTATATCCTCACAATTCTCAGATGAGGAGATTGGTCAGGTTGTCCACCCTTTCAGAAACTCTAGACCAGGGGTCTCAAACTCGCGGCCCGCCACGCTCCCCAGTGCGGCCCGGGGCACCATGAAAGAAAAATGCATGCCCCGGGCCATTATATATGCAGCCGCCGCGGTACCGCTTTATTGTGACTACTGTGACAGGTACCGCCAGCTCAGCTCACACAAGCGCCTTCGCGCCTTTACATTCACAGAAGCAGGCGGCCGTCGGACCAATCAGAAGCCTCCTGTGACGTCACAGGCGGCTTCTGATTGGTCCGCCGGCCGCCTGCTTCCGTGAATGTAAAGGCGCGAAGGCGCTTGTGTGAGCTGAGCCGGCGGTACCTGTCACAGTAGTCACAATAAAGCGGTACCGCGGCGGCTG
Source organism: Allobates femoralis (assembly GCA_033576535.1). Taxonomy (NCBI): domain Eukaryota; kingdom Metazoa; phylum Chordata; class Amphibia; order Anura; family Aromobatidae; genus Allobates; species Allobates femoralis. Next base: position 537,072,466 of record JARQOC010000004.1, on the reverse strand, counting down.
CATATATAATGGCCCGGGGCATCAGGTGTGTATGAGTGAGTGTTAGAGAGTGTCAGTATGTGTGAGTGTATATGTGAGTGAGTGTTAGAGAGAGAGTGTGAGTATGTGTGAGTGTGTATGTGTATAATAGTGAGTGTATTTGTGTGTATAATAGTGTGTATGTGTATAATAGTGAGTGTGTATGTGTATAATAGTGTGTATGTGTATAATAGTGAGTGTGTATGTGTATAATAGTGAGTGTGTATGTGTATAATAGTGAGTGTATTTGTGTGTATAATAGTGTGTATGTGTATAATAGTGAGTGTGTGTATAATAGTGAGTGTGTGTATAATAGTGAGTGTATTTGTGTGTATAATAGTGTGTATGTGTATAATAGTGAGTGTGTATGTGTATAATAGTGAGTGTGTATGTGTAATAGTGAGTGTGTATGTGTATAATAGTGAGTGTGTATGTGTATAATAGTGAGTGTGTATGTGTATAATAGTGTGTATGTGTATAATAGTGAGTGTGTATGTGTATAATAGTGAGTGTGTATGTGTATAATAGTGAGTGTATTTGTGTGTATATGTGAGTGTATGTGTATAATAGTGAGTGTATTTGTGTGTATGTGAGTGTGTATGTGTACAATAGTGAGTGTATTTGTGTGTATATGTGAGTGAGTGTATATGTGTGAGTGTATTTGTGTGTATATGTGTGAGTATTTGTGTGTATATGTGAGTGTGTATGTGTGAGTGTATGTGTGTGTGTATATGTGTGTGCGTGTATATTTGTATGTGAGTGTGTATATGTGTGTGAGTATATTCCTGCGCCGCCTGAGCGGCACATCGCCGGCGGCTGGTGCCGGGTGCAGGCTGGTGCCATGTGCTGGCTGGTGCCGGCTGCCGGGTGCAGGCTGGTGCCACGTGCTGGCTGGTGCCGGCTGCCGGCTGCTGCCAGCAAGCGGAAGACTGGGAGCCACAGAGGAAGAAGCTGCCGGAATGAGAAGAGTGGAGTCAGGTAAGGCGCTGTTACAGCCGAAGATAGCAGCCTGGGGGGGGAAGGGGAACGTGACCGCTGAAAGTGCCTAGGGCGGCAGGAACTCCAGATATGGCCCTATGTAAGTGTGTCAATGTGTGAGTGTGTATGTGTTTGTGTGAATATGTCTGAGGATGTATGTGTGGATGTATGTGACTGTGTGGGTGTGTATATATGGTCTTGCCCACACACCTGCGCTCTCAGTATTTAGCGCTTCTGCGCTAAATACTTAGGCTTTGACAGAGAAGCAGAGGTGCGTGTATGCGGCCGCTTTCAGCAGACGCTGTCCCTGGTTACCCACTGTCCGCTTATCCCGGGCGCACAGGGAAACGCTACTTGCAGTGTTTCCATTTGCGCTCTGGATAAGCGCACACTATGCAGCCTGCTGTATGAACTGGTTACCACGATACACATCGGGTAACCAGGGACAGCGTCTGCTGAAAGCGGCCGCATACACGCACCTCTGCTTCTCTGTCAAAGCCTAAGTATTTAGCGCAGAAGCGCTAAATACTGAGAGCGCAGGTGTGTGGACAAGCCCTATGTGAGTGTGTGTGTGAGCGAGAGAACAAAAAGAACAAGAAGATCATAATTTGTACTTTACTAGATTGAGCAAAAAATTCTGGTATTGCTAAAATGTCACTTAGGGTACCGTTACACGTCGCAACATTGCATGCAATGTCACTGGCAATTTGCTGGTTGCAGTGAAATCATGGACACATTGTTCTATTTTCTTGCTGTGTACAAATGGAACAATGTGTCCATGATTTCACTGCAACCAGCAAATTGCCTGTGAAATTGCATGCAGTGTTGCGACGTGTAACGGTACCTTTAGTCCTACAAGCAATGCGGCCCCCCGATATCAATTTTTTTCTACGTGCGGCCCACCAACCCAACCGAGTTTGAGACCCCTGCTCTAGACAGCACATCATGGAGGAACTGAAGGGATCCCTAGGTAACTTGAAATTGAAAAGTGTCATGGCGACATGTTAGAAGATTAACTACTGAACTGCACTCTATCAGGGTAAACGGTGAAGTCTGTCTTGTTTGTTTTTTACTCTCTCTCTTCTTACAGTCATTTATGAATGTTTGGCGGGGGGGGGGGGGAAGAGGGGGGAGTGATGGGTTTCGATATTGGAATCTAGTTTGTCTATCTGTAAGGCATTATTGGTCTACAAGAAGGTGACACAGTTCACCTAAGATTGTACTGTTTTACTACTGAAACTTTAATAAAAATGAAATTTTGTTAGAAAAATGAGAAATTGATGATGAACTTTGAACACTTATAACTTCCTACCCAAAAAATGTTTTTTCCCAAAATTGTGCTGATGTAAAGTAGACATGCGTGAAATGTTATTTATTATTTGCGTTATATAACTCTGGTTTAACGTATAAAAACAATCATTTTGATTTTATTACATTATTTTTAATCAAAGATATTTTTTTCACAAATATATGCAAAAATTATCTTCCTAAATTGACCACTAATAGAAAGTCCAGTAAGTCACGAAAAAACAGTCTCAGAATCACTAGGATCAGTAGAAGCGTTCCAGAGTTATTAACACATAAAGTGACACTGGTCAGAATTGGAAAAAGTGGTCTGGGCAGAGACACTGTCAGGTCATTTTTCAGTATGATATTAATATTACCCTTGAATAATGCCTGGGCAGAGCTTTTAAAAACATCTAAAATCACGATCAGTGTACGCGGCATTTTGAACACAGCGTCTTACAGTATCAGCATAGTGGATGGGATTTCAAGAAATCTCATCCTCACTACGCTTAAAGGGAACCTGTCACCTAAAAATCGCCCCCCAGCCTATCAATATCTGTCCCTGCACCTTCCTAATCGTATCCTACCTATCCCTCTCTGTCCTAATACAATCATTGCAAAGTTTAAAAAAGTGCTTTATAAACTTAATTTTCAGTCGGAAGCAGCTGCCACCGGGTGCATGGAGAGAGAATCCGCCCTGCACCTGCCGCACATGGCGAGTACAGGGAGAATGCTGTCTCTCTGCGGCTACCCACAGGTTCCCTCAGGTCTGGAGGAGCTGCATCCAACACACAGCTCCTCAGGACAGTGAGCACATACCCTTGTAGTTTCTATATTATCAGCATTGTCAGAGCCTGCAGGGAGCTCCTGCATTAGTCCTCTCTACGATATCATAAGCACAGATGATTAGTCCGGCACTATTATAAACTGACATGTAATTATGTACTTAAAAAGAAAAATAGTGTTGCGCCACCTGTGGATCTCTCCTGTTTTAAAACGGTCGTATTAAGAATGAACTAACCTTCAATGGTTGTGCCCGATCCGCACAACCTGATTGTGAGCGTAGTTTGTGGCTCAGGCCGCCAGCCTTAGATCTTTAGTGCTCCTGAGTCCTCAATCCCTTCTGCTCCTGGCCTCGTGCTGTCCACGCTCTCACTCCAGGGTAGGGTTATAAAACACCAGATTGATCTATTAACCTTATCCCGTCTGCAGCTCTGTCACCGCTTTCCCCAAGGGGATTTGTATGATAGAATTCAGATAAAATATACGGTTCTAATGTAGAGCGAAGGGGTAAAACGGGATACTATGATCTTTATCTCCGTAACTTTATTCATAAAAAGCTCCAGACCACAACGCGTTTCGATGTACAGACGTCTTCCTCCGCTTGAAGTTACGGAGATAAAGATCATAGTATCCCGTTTTACCCCTTCGCTCTACATTAGAACCGTATATTTTATCTGAATTCTATGTAATTATGTACTCCCTCTCAGCAGCTCTCTCCTCCCTTTGGTCTCAGTGCAGTGTGATTTCATTTTCAGGAAGTCTGTTCTGTTGAGGCCATGTAGGAAGCGAGCTATTGCAGGTCTGCATTATCTGATCTAGACTCTATTTGTTTCAGTTAGCAGGAATCCTGCTGTGACAGCTTCTGTGTTGTATATCACTGATGTCCTGTGCAGTGATGGGAATATGTGACATGAATATTCATCCTATGGGGAGTGGACAGCAGAGAACTAAGTGGATCATTCACTGTGAGTGACAGGTGGAATGAATCTCATTATTTGAAGTTTACAGAAGATAGGAGAGAAATATATATAAAATAAATAAATCAATAGCGATAGTTTAGAGGGAGGAATTAGAAAATGATAGCAATTACATATGGGTTTTTAACCTGACAGTTTCCCTTTAATTTGAAAACAGGCTTGGGGTGGAGAGTGGTGAAGGGGTTAAAGGTGGGCTGCATGGGCAGGAAAGGGCATAAGGCTGTAACCCCCGACCTCCTGTCTCCCTCATCATCATGTAGAATGTAAGCCCACAAGGGCCATGTTCTCTCCCCTCTGCACCAGTCTGTCATTGTTAATTTATTTACTATAACCAATATCTGGAATTAATGGTGCAATATAAATAATATAATAATAAAGCAGTGCCTTAAAGTGAACCTGTCACCAGTTTTTTAGGATCTAACTCCTTTAGGTCCGCACCGTCCATAGGACAGTGTGAGCCCTGAGTCTCAGGCGGCAAGCAGGTAGGGGGAGAGGCTGTGTGGAAGCTGGCGGTGCCTGCACCACACAGCGGCTTCCTGTGTGATGGGCGCGGCCGGCTGCAGCACAGCCTCTCCCTCTGCCTGCTCCCCCGCCGCTCCTCACCCGCGGCTCAGGGGGCGGGAAGGCTTCATGCACCCCTGAACTCAGTGTCCAATTTGAACGGTGTCTCCAGAATGTGATCAGTTCCGCCTTGACCCATCCACATCGGGCATTGTGTGGCTGATGTAGAGACAGATGTCCCGCACCTGTGCAATGTAATCACTGGCTGTTCCATAGGGCACAGTGAGGCGCCTGCACAGGTCTCTACTTCACAGGTGTTAGGGTGAGTGCACACGATCAGTGTATGCAGCGTCTTGCCGCTGTGTCAAAAACGCTGCGTAGTACAGTACTAGCATAGTGGATGGGATTTCAAGAAATCCCATCCTCACTATGCATAACCCTCCCGGCAGCGTCTTTAGAGCTGCGGTGCGGTTTGCCGGGAATCCGCTCCTCCGCAGCATGTTTATTTCAGGCTACGGAGTCGGAAGCGGCTGCCATCGGGTGACTGCAGGGAAAAACCGCCCTGCACCCGCCGCACACGGTGAGTACAGGGCAGCTGCGGCCACCCGCGGCTTCCCTCAGGTCCGGAGGAGCTGCGTCCAACACGCAGCTCCTCCGGACCGTGTGCACGCGGCCTTAGACTTGGATTTGTACGGATGACACAGAGACATCATCCACTTGCATGGAGCCGACAGCACTGATTGCAGTCCGGAGACACCTAACTGGACCGCACTATAGGCATACAGCGCGGGAGAGGAATACAACAGTGGTTCAGAGGTATGAGGGGCTGAGGATATAAAGGGGTGACTGGAGCCACATTCATATCATGATAAAGGTGGAGGGCAGGAGATAGATGCAGAAGACCTGCTGACAGGGGCTCATTGCTGACATGACTTCAGCCCATGTGAGTGTGGCCTGCAGCTGAGCAGACACAGCTCTCTGCACACACAGCACAGAGCCCCGGCGATCACAGCTCATCCTCGTACGGATCCCCGCCAGGACCAACTCTAAACTGCCGCAGCCTGGGCGATCTCATGTTCTGCCGCCACTGGCAGAATAACTGCAACAGCCACTATAATTCATACGGCACATGGACTATGCACAAGGCTGACTGCGACCATAGAGCCGAGCCGGAGAGGAGCCGCCCCAACCACAACTGCGAATGGGACTCATTTACCTTCTTAAGCTCCAGGTCCATAGGGGTAGCCATCTTACTTCAGTACTAGTAGCATTACTGCGCAGGCGCGAACTTCGTTACAAGCAGCTGAGCCGTGATTGGCTCGCTGGCTGCGGTGTTACGTTTCCTCTGTTCCAGCCTGCGGGCCGTGTGACTGGAATAAGCTCCGCCTCTTTAGCTGTGGCGTCGGACAGTGCTGTGTGCACTCGATCAGTGATTGCAGCGTTATGACCGCAGTGTGTTTGTGCTGCGTTGTACAGTGTAAGCATAGGATTTATAGAACGCCTATACCCGCTGTGCTTTAGTGATGGGCGGTCCGGCTCTTTTTGGTGATCTGGCTCTCATAGCTGGATATTTTTGGTTCCTAAATGGCTCCTCATTAAATATGTGCTCACCCCAGCCAGGGAAACAGATTTAATGTGCTGTTTCCTCCCCCGTTCTCTCTCCTTTGAAGGAGTCTCCCCTTGTCCGCTCTCTCCCTCCCTCTGTGTGCAATCTCCCTCTCCTGTGTTGTCTTCTCCCCTCTGTGCTCTCTCCCCCTGTACACTATCGCACTCCCCCGTGTATCCAGTCCCTTTCTCCCCTGTGCTGGCTTCTCCCCTCTAAGCTGTCACCCCCTGTATGCTCTCTCCCCTGTGTGTTGCCTGTCTTCTCCCCTCATGTGGTTTTCTTTTAAGCTGTCTCCCCTCAGTGCACTCACCCCCCTGTGCACTGTCCCTCCTGTGCGCTTTCTCCCCCCCCAGTCAGCTATGTCTTCCCCATGTGCAATTGTGCATTCTCTGCCTCCTGGGTGCTCGCTCTTCCCTTGTGCTGTTCTTCCCATGTGCGTTCTCTCCCCCCTCCCCACCTTTGGGCTGTCTTTCCCCCTGTGTGCTCTCTCCACTTATGCTGTCTATTCCCCACTGTGTACTGTCTCACCCTGTGGGCTGTCTCTTCCCCTGTGCACTCTCTCCCCCTTGTAGGCTGTCTCTACCCTCTGTGCGCTCTCTCTCTCTTCATGTGGGCAGTCTCTAACCCCTGTGCACTCTCTCTTCCCCTGGTGTGATCTCTTCTTCCATTGTGCTGTCTTTCCCCGTGCGCTCCCTCTTCCCACTGTTCACTGTCTCTGCCTCCCTGTATGTTCGCCCACCCTGTGCTTTCTCTCTCCCCCTCATGCTCTCTTCCCCCTTGAACACTCTCCCTGCTGTCTCTCTCCCCCTGTGGGCTGTTTCTGCCCCCTTGTGTGCTCTCTCTCCCCTTGTGCAGTCTCTTCCACTGTGTACTCTCTCTCCCCTTATGCAGTCTCTGCCCCCTTGTGCTGTTTCTCCTTTTGTGTAGTCTCTCCCCCTGTGTGCTCTCTCTCCTTATGCAATCTCTACCCCCTGTGGGATATCTCTACCCCGTGCGCTCTTTCTTCCCCTTTGTGTGCTCTCTCTCTCCTTGTGCTGTCTCTTCCCCCTTGCACTCTTCCCACTGTATGGTGTCTCTTTCCCCCCTGTGGTGTACAAAGATGGCGGAGGTGTAAGTGCGGCTGCACGCAACGGGTCACACTGCCACCATATTTGCATACCAAATGTCCAAAGATGGCGACCGCATGAGCAAGTGTGATCTGCCCCAGGGCCTTGGGGTACCCGATCCAGGGCATTGTAGTTCACGGGGGATGTCACGGGGCCTGTTGCCCGGTCCCATGGCCCTGGTGGTTGCTAAAAAGGGGAACAGTCAATAAAAATAGTGTTTTCTTCTCGCCACAACAGCACCCACATGAGAGAGAGGATCCACCCACCAGGACAGGAAACCTACAGATAAAAAGGGGCGGTCCCCCTTGCCCCCTCAGTTTGGTTTCCTGTCCTGATGGGAATCTACAGCAAAGGCTTACCTGGGTTCAATCAGCCTCTGTGTCGGTGTCTCTGGGAACGGCAGGGTCTGGAACTCCAGATGCAGCGTCGGGAAGTCCTGCTGCAGGCTATCCCCTCGGCTGGCGGAAGACGTCACGAGGTCGGCGTGAGGTTATCCACCCTGACTCGTGGGAGCGTGGTGCAGTGGGAGCAGACTGCATTTGTGCAAGATGGTCAACGGAGTCCAGGCGGCCAGAGCTTGGGAAGGTATGCTTCTGGCTTGTCTGGTTGGCTGGTGTGGGTGGCGGCACCTGCACCTTCTGGGGGCCGGGGCTCTGTAGCGGTGGCGTTCCGCCACCATTTGGCGGGGGTGTGGGCTGTGCCTGGAATCGGGCGGGCCTGTGCCTTCCGGGGGTGGGGCGGGGTGTCATGGCAGCGGGGCTCTGCGGGGAGCATGGGTGTTGCTGCGGCCGCAGCGGTCGGACACACTATGACTTCTGCGCCGGCTTCCGGGCAGCGCCGGCGCCTGCACATTGGAGGAAAGCGCTCCTGACCCGGAAGTGTTGGATTGTGCTTCCGGGAGGCCGGGGAGGTGGCCCCAGCACATGGAGCGTCTGGGAGGTTACTTGAGGAGGTAGGGAAAGACCAGTGTAATGCTTCCCATGATGTCTTCTCCTGGGGAAGGGGCGCTGCATCCACCTGAAGGGGATATGCAGCCTTCCAGCAAGACTCATAGTAGTAGTGGGCGCAGCAAGGATGCAGGCTCTTCTGAGAGGAGTGAGTGGAGTAAGACTGGTCCGCAATCATCTCAGGCTGGTCCTCCACCTCCTGAACCGGTCAGTAGGCACACAGCTTCACTGGGTGAGTGTGATTCTCTCCTATTATGCTGATTTTCCCCCCTTTTCTGTCTCTCCTTAGGCTAAGAAGGCCAAAAAATTGAAACATAAGATATGTGCTCTGTGCATGCAGCCCCTTCCTGAGTCAATGTTAAGCGTCTGTGTCAGGCTTGTATAGCTCAGACATTACAGGAGGAGTCCTCCGTTAAGACTGCTGATATCCGCTCTATGATCCGGGAAGAACTGCTTTCACTAAGAGAGGTGGTTCACCCTCGTGCTCCTTCCTCCAGGACTAGGAAGCCTGTTTCCCCTTGTGTCTCTTCTCCAGAGGGCAGTCCGGCTAGGTCTCGTGGTGTTTCCAGGTCTCCTTCAGCATCTCCTGCTTCCTCATCTTCCTGAAGGTACCGTCACACAGGGACATATCGCCGGCGATGTTGCCGGCAACCGAGGGGCGTGGCCAGGTTGCGGCGACATCGCCGGCGAATTGCCGCGTGTGACAGGGCGATAATCAGGGGATGAATCGCCTGAGTCACATCGCCAGGTTTCCCAACAATGTTGGGAAACCTGGCGATGTTGCTCAGGCGATCCTGCCTGATCGCCCTGTGTAACGCGGCCACCTGCAATGTTGCGGGCGATTCCGCCTACGTACAACATTGCGAGTGATCGCTTGCTGGGTTGCTGGGCAACCCAGCGAGCGATAGCCGCGGCAACTAGCCGGCGACATCGCCGGTAAGTTGCTCAGTCTGACATCTCGCCGGCGATGTTGTCAGGGATGCGCGCTCCCGCGATCCCCGGCAACATCGCTGGCGATATGTCCCTGTGTGGACGGTACCTTGATGAAGAAGGGAAGTCCTGTTTTCCACTTGAAAGCATGGAGAACCTGGTCAAATCAATTCATCACACTATGGGGTTCCAGACTCTAGGGAGTCTCGATCCTCCCAGGATATTATGTTTACGGGTCTCTCGGAGAAACGGAGACTCTCTATTCCAGTGGTTGCGGCCCTCAAGGATCTGGTTCATCGAGAGTGGGATAAGCAGGACAGACGTGGCTCACTTCCTTCTTCCAAACGCTGGTATCCCTTCGATGACGAGGATTTGACTACATGGTCTAAAGTTCCTAAGGTGGATGCGGCGGTCGCCTCCACTTCTAAACGTTCCACCCTGCCAGTGGAAGATGCGGGCTTATTAGCAGACCCACTAGACCGTAAGGCCGAAATCTTACTCAAGCGGTCTTGGGAATCCTGTACTGGGGCCTTCAAGCCTGCGATTTCTGCTACCTGTACTGCCAGATCAATGTTGGTCTGGGTGGATCAGGTTGAGGATCAGATTAAGTCTGGGGTCTCCCGGGAACAGTTGTTGTCTTCGATTCCATTAATAAGAGGTGCCTCGGCTTATCTAGCAGATGTTTCTGCAGACTCCTTGCGCCTGGCGGCTAGATCTGCAGGACTGACCAACTCTGCTTGTCAGGCCCTGTGGCTTAAGGGGTGGAAAGGGGATGCCCAATCAAAATCCAAATTGTGTACGCTCCCTTTCCGAGGTGAGTACCTGTTCGGTGCCGAACTGGATGATATTCTGGCTAAGGCAGCTGACCGTAAGAAGGGGTTCCCTAATCCGACTGTTCCGTCCTATAGGAGAGCCTTCAGGAGACGACCGTTCGCACAGAAAAGGTCGTACCGAGAGCCTCGGGACCGATGGGAACCCAAGGAGGGTAAACAACGGGGGGCCCTGTTTGGGGGTCCTCCTTTAAGCCTGGTAGAAAGTTCCAGTAGTTCGGATCTCCCAGTGGGTGGTAGATTGTCAAAGTTAGCCCATCGCTGGAAAGTTGTCACCTCCAATCCTTGGATTTTGCGGTTGATCGCTTCTGGTCTTCCTCTGGAATTTACCCGTACTCCCCCAGACTCCTTTGTACTCACCTCTCCTCTGTCTCATCATCAACTGCCCTGGAATTGGAGATTCAGTCCCTATTATCAAAAAATGTTCTTGTTGAGGTTCCGGTGGGCCAGGAAGGGAAGGGGTTTTACTCCCCTTGTTCCTGGTTTCTAAGCCCGATGGGTCTTATCGGACGATTATTAATTTAAAGAGGTTAAATTCCTTCCTGGTCTTCCGGTCCTTCAAAATGGACTCTATTCATTCTACGATTAAATTATTGTTTCCTAGATGCTTCATGGCAGTCTTGGACCTGAAGAATGCTTATTACCATCTCGCCATTCACGCCAATTACCAACGGTTTCTTCGGGTGGCGGTCGTCTGGGGAGGACGGACTCGGCACTTTCAATTTGCAGCAATGCCCTTTGGTCTTTCGATGGCTCCATCTAGTCTTCACCAAATTGATCTCCGAGGTGATGGCTTTTTTGCGACAGCAGGACACGCTCATTGTGCCTTATTTGGACGATTTTGTAATCATGGGTAGCTCCTCCGCACAGTGTCGGACTCGCCTGTCTAATGCCATCTCGTCTTTACAGGACTTGGGATGGATCATCAACCTGGGGAATTCCAGACTGACTCCTGTGACTCGCCAATCCTTTTTGGGTCTGCTCCTCGACTACGTAAGTCAGCTGTGCCTCCTCCCAGAAGACAAAAAGTCGCATATCAGGGCTAGGGTCCGGCAGGCTATTATGCACCCTTCCATATCCTTGCGGGATGCCATGTCCCTGTTGGGTTCTGTCTCATCTTGCATTCCCGCGGTTCAGTGGGCGCAGTTTCATACTCGCTCGTTGCAACAAGCGGTTTTGCCTGGTGGTTGGACCTTCATACACTTTCTAGGGGGTCCCCTGGGTGATTCGCCCTTCTCGGATCCTTCTGACCGATGCTAGTCCTGAAGGGTGGGGGGCTCACCTGGGGTCCTGTTTAGCTCAGGAACTGTGGTCCGAGGAGGAATCCTCCGATTCTTCCAACTTGCGTGAATTGAAGGCCATCAACCTTGCTCTTCGTCATTTTCTCCCACAGCTGTGAGGCATGCATGTTCGTATTTTGTCGGACAACACCACTTCTGTGGCCTACATCAACAAACAATGCGGTACTCGATCTCGGACTCTGCTGTCTACGGCAGTGGCCATTCTCGACCTGGTAGAAGCCAACCTGTTGTCCATCTCGGCCCTCCATATCAGGGGTGTCGACAATTCCACTGCGGACTTTCTGAGTCGCTATTCCCTCCACCAGGGCGAATGGGTCCTCTGTCGCCGGACCTTCAGGAAGATTGTGGCTTTGTGGGGGCTTCCGGACATCGATCTGTTTGCCACCAGAGCCAACAGGCAGGTCTGCCGGTTTGCCTCCCTGAACGTGAGGGACTCCCCGGAGATGGTGGACTCTCTTCAACTTCCTAGGGCCTTCCGTCTCGCTTATGCATTCCCGCCAATGAACTTGCTTCCGGTAGTGATCAGGAAGATCAGGGACGAGGAGGCGAGGGTAATCCTCATCGCCCCTCTCTGGCCCAGGAGACCATGGTTTTCCTGGCTCAGAGCCATGTCAGTGTCAGATCCCTGGATTCTTCCCTCTGTTCCGGACCTGCTCTCTCAGGGTCCATGCCGTCACCCTTGGGTGAAGGGCCTCCACTTGACGGCGTGGAACTTGAAAGGACCCTATTGAAATTACGTGGCTTTTCGGATAGTCTTATCTCCACCCTCTTTCTAAGTAGGAAGGAGGTTACAACTAGGATTTATGGTAGGGTCTGGAGGAAGTTCCTGGAGTTCCATACGGCTCCTTTTTCTCTGGTGGTGCCCATCCCTTCCATCCTGGAGTTCCTTCAGAAGGGTCGGGAGTTGGGTCTTTCTGTGAGTACCCTTAAGTTCCATGTTTCTGCCTTAGGGGCTTTGTATGGTTCAGGAAACAGATGGGTCTCACGGTTCATCGTGGCCTGTGAGCATAGCGCCCCGGTTCATATTGCTCGGGTGGCCCCATGGGATTTAAATCTTGTCCTGGACGCCCTGATGGAACTCCCCTTTGAACCTCTTGAGTCAGCCTCCCTTAGGTCCCTGTCTCTCAAGACTGCGCTGTTAGTGGCCCTCACTTCGGCTAGACGGGTGGGTGATCTTCAGGCTTTGTCTATTGATCCTCCTTTCCTGTCAATCTTCCCAGATAGGCTTGTCCTGAAACCTGATCCCTCCTACCTCCCTAAGGTCGCATCTCGGTTTCATAGGAGTCAGGAGATTTTCCTCCCTTCCTTTTTTCCTCATCCTACCTCTCCGGAGGAGCACAGGTTCCATACGTTGGATGTCCGGAGATTAGTGTTGCACTACCTTGATAGGACCCACGCTTCTAGGCAGAGTAGGGCTCTGTTTGTGTCCTTTCAGGGTCCCAGGCGGGGGTCTGCTGTTTCTAAAAGCACATTGTCTAGATGGATCAGGGATGCCATATGCCTGACCTACTCGGTGACGGGACGAAGTCCTCCAGAGGGTGTACGGGCTCATTCGGCTAGGGCCATGGCTTCTTCATGGGCTGAACGTGCTGACGTCTCCATTGACTCAATATGTAAGGCTGCGACTTGGTCTTCCCCTTCTACCTTTTATAACCACTATATCGCCTGAATTTGTCTTCTGACTCAGACTTGGCTATCGGGAGATCTGTCCTAGTCTTGCTCTCTGCAATTCTCTCATGTGGGTGCTGTCGTGGCGAGAAGAAAAGACATGATTACTTACTGGTAATTGTGTTTTATGGAGTCCACGACAGCACCCACTCTCTTCCCCCCCCTCTTTTTGGCACGTCTTTGGTGGGGTTGCTTGGTCCACTTACCACTTACGGGGGTTTTTGCATTGGGGGTTGGTATGTTTGGTTATTATGTATGCATTTTTTCTATTGTGCTTCTCTTAACTATGCGTTTCCTCTCATGCTCTGTAACACAAACTGAGGGGGCGAGGGGGACCACCCCTTTTTATCTGTAGGTTTCCTGTTCTGGTGGGCGGGTCCCCTCACTCATGTGGGTGCTGTCGTGGACTCCATAAAACACAGTTACCGGTAAGTAATCATGTCTTTTGTGACGCCACCTATGGTTCCTGTAATGTTACCGCTGCTGTGGGACAGACCTCCAGGGTGATGGTGGAACAGCAGGATGGTCTATGAAGGGAGCATTTTCAGGGGCCGCGATAACAGTCACACACACAGGGTTGTTGTTTCCATACCTTTACTGATGATATAAGCAAGGTAAAGTCCAAGGTACAGTCCGGGTGGTCTGGGAGCAGTTTGGGATCTCCACATCCGATGAGTTATGAGGCCTCCCTTTTATGCTGTGTGTGTGCTTTAGCCCTGGGCTGTCTGAAGCTAGGCCCTGACCCTCTCCTGTGTCCTCACTTTTGTGACAGGCTGTATCCAAGGCAGTCTCAGGCTATGCTAGGTAACTGTGCCCCAAGTGCTGCACCAGGAGACTTGAAGCCTCCCTGGACTCCGGTCTTTACTGCTGGGCTGACTGGACCCGTGCAGTCTCGGACTCTGGCGTCCGGGTTATCGACGTAGCTCTTCTGGGGTGAAGCGGCATGGCTCCACTCCCCCTTGCTAACTCACCTCTCCTCTGACCCTCACTCTTGGGTCCCTCACACTGGCTAGGCTTCCCCTCTGGCACGGGCCTAGCGCGGCACCGTTCACCAGGTGTCTTCCTCAGCACTGCACCGTACTGAACTGCTTAACTCCGCCTCTGGGCCTGAATTTATAGGGGACCTTGCCTGAATTCGGCAACTAGGGCTCCCCCTTCAGGACTGGGATGGAAAGTGTTGTGTGTAAGTTTACCAGATGTGGAAATCCTTCGCTGCTCCAGGTGTTCCTGTGGCAACCGAACCGTGGAGTGGGGTGCCACAAGTGCACATGAGCACCTATGCCACCGCCATCTTTTGGACACTTAGGTATACAAAGATGGCAGCCGCCTGAATAAGTACGCATGGGCGCCCATGCATGTGCAGGTACTCACACAGCTGCCATCTTTACATACCCTTGTGTCCAAAGATGGCAGCTGCGTAGGTGTGCATGCATACTTACTCAAGTATGATCAGTGTCAGCGGTGACGGTTGGCTGTTGTTGCAGTTGGCGGCAGTTGTGAAAGAGGACCACGCGGCACCGCTGGCGGTACTTTGTAATGTGCCACCATATTTGCAAACCCATCACTTGGGTGTTGTCACGATGGTCTCTCTTACTTTGGAGATTTATGACCTGCTTGGGACCTTTTTCTCTTTTCTGTATTGAGACTTCATATTAAAGGGAACCTGTCAGGTAATTTTTGCCCTCCCAGCTATCACTGTGTGTCTCTGCAGCTTCATAAATGCTTTTTTTTCACATTACACTAGGAGCTCAGACAGGGATGGTTAGACTAGTATTATGAAGCTGCAAGTTCAGTAATGGCCACTTTACACGCGGCTACATTTCTAGCTTATCCACAGGTAACTTACTGGCTGCAGTGAAATCATGGAGACATTATTCCATTTGTACACAGCAACAAGATAGAACCATGTCTCCATGATTTCACTGCAGCCAGTAGGTTACCTGTGGATAAACTAGAAATGTAGCTGCGTGTAAAGTGGCCATAAGTGATAGCTGGTGGTGGGGGAAGGCAAAAATGACCTCACAGTTTCCCTTTCAACGTGTTTCTTTCATTTTGTCAGTGGAGGAGTTAATGTCAGTTTCACTTGCTAGCAAGCTCCCTAGTTCTCTCCCCAGGTGTAGCTACTTTGTGACCACTCCCATCTCCTATATATGGTCACATGATCCAGCATACCTTACTGGTGTTTGAACTTCATTCCTGGCCTGGCTACCTGAAGTGAAGATGCTATTCTGGAGAACTGACTACTGCCAAGTCATCTACTGCCAAGGAGTGTGGTAGCAGGTGTGAAGTTGTTTGTTGTGCCCCTGTCTTTCCTTCCCCTCTTGTTGATTTTAGTGCAGCAGTTGGGACTAGTGCTCTCGCCAGCCATCTCCCTATTGAGGTTTAAAATCAGAACCAGCGAGAGACCGTAGGGAGATCAGGGCACATCCACAGGCAAGTGCAGGAGGTCAGCTCTCCCCCGTCCCCTACGAACAGGGCCATCAGCTTTATTTGTCCCTCCATCGGTTGTTTTCTGTAGTGCGCCGGACACAGTTGGTTTCCGGACACTCCCTGCGCCCAGCGTTACATAATTACCAGCCTTTTACCTTTTTTCTCTAGTCACCTTCCACGACAGCATAGGAGGTAGCCTCGCCACGCCCTAATGGGGACAGGAACACAAGAGAGGTTAAAAGGCCCCTCCCACCTCCCATTAGCCAGTGTTCTTCCTGTCCCCATGGGGCATGGAGAGGTTTTTCCCTGTGCTGTGGGGCCGGCGACTGCAGCATACCTGATGTTTAGCCGGGCAGCGTTGGTCGGTGCTGCGGTTCTCCTCCTCCGGCTGCTCCTACCGCACGTTTTTCGTGGTAGGACCGTGCCCTGGTCCTCCGGATCCTCCTTGGAGGTGATGCGGGCTTTGGGCGCCCCGCCGGCGGACTCTCGGTGCTCCCTGAGCCGCCGGCTTCCCCCTGCGCGCGCGCTGTCGCGCCGACCGGATGTGACGTCACGCGCGTCACTTCCGGGTCACGTGCTTCCCCGGGGGAGCGGCGCTTCCGGTTCCGGCGGTCGGAATCCGGAGGGACAGCGTGCGGGGCACGCCTCCGCTGCTACTGCAGGCCTGCCTGGGACCCTGCGTGGGGGGAAGGGGCACCTTGTTTGGAGCGGTGGGGCAGGCTTACATGATATAAGCTGCCCTGAAGACATCAGTAAGGTGAGCTGTACTATTGGTCAGGATGGCTGATCTTGCTGCTGAGACCAGCTCTGCCCCAGCCACAGTGAGTCTGTGCCGAGGGGGGGGTCCATGTGCCTGTGTGCAGGCAGATTCTTACGGCGCCCTCTCTATTTGTTATAGGGAGAGAAGCCAGCTGTTAAAAAGCCCGGTGGGAAGCGATGCCCTGTCTGTAATAAGAAGTTTTCTTCCCCCTGGGACAAGAAACTCTGCCAGGAGTGTACAGATCATGTAGTTCGGGCCGAACATCCCTCCTTAGTGGAGGAACTACGCTCCATGGTGAAGCAGGAGATCCAGGCATCTTTGGCTTCCTTGACTCCGGCTGCTCCCACCCCGGTCTCAGGTCCTCCGTCTCCAAAGAAACGGAAACGGCAGCAGGACCTGTCTGATTCTGACGCCCAGTTAGACTCCGACTCGGATAATTGGGATGATGGTTCTTCCCCCATGGCCTCTGACCCTAGCAGATTCCTGTTCTCTTCAGAGGATTTGGCTGGGCTCATTAGTGCTGTCCGTAGCACTATGGGTCTGGAGGAGGAATCGGTCCTCCACTCTGTCCAGGATGCTATGTTTGCTGGGCTTCGTCCGGTCAAACCGGTGGGATTTCCTGTCCATCCCAACATTCAGGATCTCATTGTTCAGGAGTGGGAATTTCCTGAAAAAAGGGTTAAAGGTACTCTAAAAAACAGGTTTCCCTTGGAGGACACCCCATTTTCTTGGGATGTCCCCAAGGTGGATGTCCAGGTCACTCGGGTGGCTAAAAAGACCTCGCTCCCTTTCGAGGATACGTCCCAGCTGAGAGATCAGATGGACAGAAATATTGAGGGGCTGATGAAGCGCTCGTGGGAAGCATCAACATCTACCTTGCAGGCGAATGTTGCTTCCACCTGTGTTTCCAGGTCAATCCTCAGATGGTTGGATCAGCTTGAGTGTCATATCTCCCAGGATACTCCGAGGGAGGAGATTCTGGAATCCTTGCCTTTGTTAAAAAAAGGCGACTGGATTTCTGGCTGACGCCTCTGCAGAATCGGTGCGCATGGCTGCCCGTACTTCCGTCCTTTCCAACTCGGCGCGGCGTGCACTCTGGTTAAAGATGTGGACGGGGGATTCCACATCTAAGATGCGCCTTTGTTCCATTCCCTTTAAGGGGGATTTGGTTTTTGGGCCTGCGCTGGATGACATCCTGGCCAAGGCCTCAGATAAGAAGGCTCTCCCTGAACAACGTATAGCGAAAAAATCGTTTTTTCGTCCCCAAGTGCCTCAGGCCTCCCAGCCCAGAGGTAAAGGGAAGGGGGGTCGTTGGTCCTACCCGAAAGGTTGAGGGAGGAACATCTTTGTCCCCCCCCCAACAACGTCCTCAACAGGACAAACAGTGACTCGGTGCGGGTAGGGGGAAGACTCTCCGCCTTTCTTCCCATCTGGCGAGGCATTACCAACTGCCAGTGGGTGCTCACCATCTTATCGGAAGGTCTCTTAATCGAGTTTGTGTCTCCTCCCCCTCCGGTTCTTCGAGTCACTACCCTGCCCTCGAGGGGATCTCAGGATCTCCTGTTTTCCAACCTGCTGGAACTCCTGGCTTCCAATGTCATTTCCAGAGTTCCGGAGTCGGAACGTAGCAGTGGACATTACTCTCGGCTCTTCATGGTGAAGAAGCCGTCAGGGGCTGCCCGGATTATAATCAATCTGAAGCAGCTCAACCAATATGTCCGCTACCGCAGATTCAAAATCGAATCAATCAGGTCAGTGATCCCCTTGACAGGGCCCCACTTCCAGATGGCCACAATAGATTTGAAGGATGCGTATTTCCATGTGCCGATTCATCCTCGGCACAGGAAATACCTGCGGTTTGCGGTGTCTTACCGGGGGGAGATCCACCACTTCCAGTTCGACGTTTTGCCTTTCGGCATCTCCTCTGCTCCCTGGATTTTTACAAAAATCATGGGGGAGGTGGTGGCCTTCCTCAGGTTACAAGACATCTGTCTGATCCCATACTTGGACGATCTTCTTCTGATCGCGCCTTCAGAGGAGGTCCTCAGGTCGGACGTGGACAGGGTGTTGGGCATTCTTCGGTCGTTGGGGTGGCTCCCCAACCTGTTGAAGTCTCAGCTTCTCCCCTCCTCGGTCAGGAGATTCCTGGGGGTGCTTCTGGACTCAGACAAACAGGTGTCTTTTTTGCCGGAAGATCACAAAACGTCCCTCATGTCACGAATCTCTTCCCTGAGAGCTCAATGGTCCCCCACGCTCCGGGAATCCATGTCGGTTCTGGGGTCTATGACGGCGTGCATCCCTTCAGTCATGTGGGCCCAGGCACATTCCAGGTGCCTTCAGGACCACATCCTGGGGCATTGGAATCGTCTCCCCTCCTCCCTCAACAAGAGAGTTTGCTTGTCGGGGAGGGTGGTGTCCTCCCTCAGGTGGTGGTTGTCCCCGGTGAATCTGGCCAACGGAGTCTCTTGGTCTCGGACTCCTCTGGTTACGGTGACGACGGATGCCAGCCAGCGGGGCTGGGGGGCGGTGGTATCAGGGTCCCCGTTTCAAGGTATCTGGGGTCCTCTGACAAGCTCTCGCTCCTCCAACTTCCGCGAACTCAAAGCGGTAGAGGAAGCTCTTCTGGCTGCGCAAGATTTGGTCCGGGGGTCACATGTGTTGGTGTATTCGGACAATGTGACCACTGTGGCCCATCTTCGTCATCAAGGCAGCACCCGGTTTCGCGACCTGAAAGTGATCTCCAGCCGCATCTTCCTCTGGGCCGAGAGGTCTCTCCTGTCTCTCTCGGCAGTCCATCTCAAGGGAGACTTGAATTCTCAGGCGGATTATTTAAGCCGCAGAGATCTCCACCCAGGGGAGTGGAGCCTCGACCAGGCAGTTTTTTGCAGCCTGGTGGTGCGCTGGGGAGTTCCGAGGTGGATTTATTCGCCTCAGGGCTCAATTGCAAAGTAAGAACGTTCTTCTCCCTCAACCCCAAGGACGGAGCAGTGGGGGTGGATGCCTTCTCCCACGCTTGGCCGTTTCATCTAGCCTACGCGTTTCCTCCGCTCCCTCTACTAGCCTGGGTTCTGAGGAAGATCAGGGACAAGAAGGTTCCTACTATCCTAATTGCCCCCTTCTGGCCAAAGAGGAGCTGGTTCAATCTGGTCAGGTCTCTCAGGGTGGACGGTCCTGTGCATCTGGGGGAGGACCCAAGCCTCCTCTCACAGAGTCCGTTCTTCCATCCGGCTCCGCAGCGTCTCAGTTTGGCTGCTTGGTTTCTGAGGCCCGAGTGCTGAAAGCCCAGGGCCTTTCCGATAAGGTTATCGCGACCTTACAAGATTGCCGTAAGCCAGTCACTAATTCCATATATAATAAGATTTGGAAGAAGTTCTCCTCCTGGTGTGGGGCCCGGGTGCCGGATCCTTTTGCTCCTAATGTTTCTCAGATCTTGGACTTCTTGCAGCAAGGTTTGGATCTGGGACTTAGGCCTAGCACCCTTAAGGTCCAGGTTGCAGCCCTGAGTTCGGTGTTTGACGTGAGACTGGCTGATCATCGTTGGGTCAAACGATTCATGGTGGCGGCTTCCAGACGGTGTCCCTGTCGGAGGAGTGTCTCCCCCTCGTGGGATCTGAATATTGTGCTTACGGGCCTGACTCATTCTCCTTATGAGCCCCTGTCGGATTGCTCCATGAGGTCCTTGTCTCACAAGCTCGCTTTACTGGTGGCTATTACGTCAGCGAGGAGAATTGGTGAACTTCAGGCCTTGTCCATACGTGAGCCCTATCTGACGGTGCGGGATGACAGCATTGTTTTTCAGTTGGATCCGTCCTTTCTGCCGAAAGTGGTGTCGGAGTTCCATCGGTCTCAGTCAATCGTTCTACCATCCTTCTGTCAACATCCTAGATCGGCGAAGGAGGTGGAGTTTCACTCCCTGGATGTCCGTCGCCTGGTGTTACACTACCTGGAGGTCACGGCTCCCTGGCGTATCGACCAGAATTTATTCATTCAGCATTTTGGTCGCAACAAGGGCCGGAAGGTGGCTAAAGGCACTATAGCCAATTGGATAAAGAGAGCAATCACGGATGCCTATCTCGGTCAAGGGCTCTCGGCTCCTACTGGTTTTACGGCCCATTCTACCCGGGCCACTTCGGTCTCCTGGGCTGAGCGTGCGGGGGCTTTTCCGGAGCAGCTCTGTAAGGCGGCTACGTGGTCTTCACTACATACCTTCACCAAACACTATCGCTTGGATGTGATGGCTGGCAGGGACTTGGCCTTTGGCCGGAAGGTCCTGCAAGCTGTTGTCCCTCCCTAGGTAAGGATTCGTGGGCATTCCTCCTATGCTGTCGTGGAAGGTGACTAGAGAAAATAGAATTATTCTTATGGTGGGTTTACACACACCAATTTATCTGTTCAATATCTGAACCAATCTCTGGTTGCAGTGAAATCATGGATACATTGCTGCATGTTGTACACAGCCACAAAATGGAGCAATGTATCCATGATTTCACTGCAACCAGAGATTGGTTCAGATATTGATCAGATAAATTGGTGTGTGTAAACCCACCATTACCGTTAATTCGGTTTCTAGGAAACCTTCCACGACAGCACTTATTTCCCTCCCTAATTTCCTGGTTTATGGATTTTATGCTTGTTTCTTATGCGTTCTGGGTTCGTTGTAAGACACTGGCTAATGGGAGGTGGGAGGTGCCTTTTAACCTCTCTTGTGTTCCTGTCCCCATTAGGGCGTGGCGAGGCTACCTCCTATGCGGTCGTGGAAGGTTTCCTAGAAACTGAATTAACGGTAAGAATAATTCTATTTTTTTAGATCCATTATTGATCCAGTCGCAGTTTTTGCACAATTCAAGTAGACTCTCTGACAGGAGATGACGGATCCAGAGGAACAGGTGATGCAGCAGATGCGGTATACTGTGGGTCTGCTGGTCTCGGTTCAAGCTCAGACACAGCCAGAACCCAAGATACTCCTCCCTGATAGATTTTCTCGGGGGGAGGGGTTTAGGACAAGTTTTGGGCATCTCAGGAGGCCTGTAAGGTGTATTTCAGGTTCCGCCCATGTTCTTCAAGGAGTGAAGAACAGAGTGGGGATTGTTATCTCCCTTTTGCGAGGAGATTCCCAGTCCTCCCACTTATCTACCAATCGACTCTCCATCTATGCGGCTGGTAGATGAGTTTTTTTTACAACTTTGGCCCTTGTTTATGGGGACCCTGATGGCGTATCTGGTAGAGTCGAACCTCCATAGACTTCGACAGGGGACATGGCCGGCAGAGGAGTACTGTTCGGAGTTCCGGATGTGGGCCATGGACACCCTATGGAATGATCTGGCTGTTAAAGTTAGTTCTGTCATGGGTTGTCTAGTACGTTCCAGAATTCCATGGCTCACTACTGTACTCCAAAGTCGCTGAAGGCCGCTATATCCCTTGCCAGCAGAATAGATCCACGCCTCAGGTAAAGATCTCTGTTGTTCTTTCCATAGAGGAGGTCCCACAGGTGTAGGTGGAAGAACCTATGCAGCTACAGGGAGGGGTGTCTCCTTGTGTTAGGTTGCCTGCAGTTTGCCGTGGGATGGGGGCGTGTTTCTACTGTGGGCTTAAGGTTCACCTAGTTGGGGTTTGTCCATCCATGCTCAGACAAACATCCTAAAAGCCGTCTCCCCCAGGTCTTGTGCAGGGTGACGGCCTGGGCGTGTACGTTTCCTCAGTTTTTCCCTCTTTTCCAGTTGCTATCCCTCCTGGACAAAGAGGGGATACCATTCCCACTCTCCTGGATATTGCTAGGTCTTGGTCCCTCCTCCAGAGTTCTGTGAGAGGAATTGTCCATACTGGGGACCCAGCTCCTGAATGTATGGTTCCTAAGTCTGTTCTATCAGAGGTGTCTACTCTCAATACACTACAGGTGCTATTCTGGAGAGCTGACCACTGCAAAGCCATCTGCTGCCAAGGGCAGCAGGCGCGAAGTTGTTTGTTCCCCTGTTTGTCTTTTCTTCCCTTCTTGTTGATTTTAGTGCAGCGGTTGGGACTAGTGCTCCCGCCGGCCATCTCCCTATTGAGGGTATCCTGCTCGGTGACGGGGTGAAAGAACCAATATAGGGACGGTAGGGAGATCAAGGCACAGCCAAAGGTGAGCTTAGGAGGTCACTTCTTCCCCGTTCTCTGCGAACAGGGCTTTCCGCTGTATTTGTCCCCCCCGTGTCTCCCCGTCTGTTGTTTTGTGTAGTGCGCCAAACACCGTTGATCTGTGCGTCCCAGTCATGCACTGATTCCGAACGCTCCCTGTGCCCAGCATGACGTGTGCAAATATGGCTGCTGCTGCAGCCACAGCATAATAGAAGGACATCCTGACGCCGGATGTTGATGATCGACAGGACATATATGTAAGTAGATTACGGATAATTGATTACTTGATATGGCTGAAGTCCCACCCATGGCCCAAACCTCGCCCACTTTCAACAGACCAATTAAATTAACAATCGGGGATTTGTTCCAGTGGGCGGACCTTCGTTCCTGAACTCCAGAATTTTATGCACCTGAGAGCTATTAAAAAGAATATAGTGGGGGGGCGTGGTTTGGAGGCTAATGGCGCTGGCCGCATAATCCGGAGCTCCCGCAGCCGTCCCGCCAAATAGCAAAGTACCAGCGGTATTGCAACCACGGCAAAGGTGGGCACAGTCACCCCAGACCCGGAGGGATGCCGAGAGCTGCCTCTAAGCGCAGAGCAGAGACGCCAAGGGTCACTGACTTCTTCACCGCCGAGCGGCTTCCTTCCTGCGGCCTCTTCTAATATGGCGGCGCACATATCTGCAGCAGCATCTCCCTCCTCACACAGCCAGCATTCAGCGTGCGCCTCCTGCAGCCCAGATGAGCGGGCTCTGGGGAGAGAGAGTGATGAAGCCCTGGTCACCCAAAGGAACCTCAGGGACATGCTGGGTTCGCTCAGGTGCTCCCTCCAAGAGGATTGGAGGGAGATGATGGAGGTCCGCCATGAGCCGACATCCCTGGGGGAACGCACCCATAGACTTGAAACTAAGATGGGGGAATTTGCTGCAGCACATAATGAGCTGGCCACAGACTATGGGGTGATGGAGGGAGGTATAAAACAGGCACACCTGAAAATTGCTATAGAAGATAAGTTAAGGAGAGGAAATGTCAGCATCAGGGGGATCCCAGAATAAGGAGGCCAGGAAGACTTGATGGGCGCTATTCAACCATTACTTCAACAGGTCCTCCCTGACACCCCGGTGGCGGAGCTTGCCCTGGACAGTGCTTTCAGAATTCCTAAGCCCTCACATATTAACAAAGCCCTTCCAAGGGATATTATTAGCCTCCCTCCTTGTTCCCAAAATGGCAGAGCATCTCCTGAAAGCAATAAGGCTGAAACAATCTCTAGAGGCACCATTTGCAGTAATTTCCATCTTCCCGGACTTATCGGCGGGAACCCTCGCTAGAAGGAGAGATTTTGCGCCTTACTGCAAGGTTCTAAGAGAAAAGGGCATGCTGTATAGCTGGGGATTCCCGGTCTGTGTAAAGTTTCGCTACAAAGGCTCAAACCAGATGTTTGCCTCCCCTAGTCGTTTGAGCAATGCCTTAAAAGACTGGAAGCTTGTCCAGGGAGGATCAAAGTCCCCGGCTCCAGAGGGTCCACATAACGCCAACGGCCAACTCGAGGGCCAACATACTCTCTCCTCTGACTGGCAGGCGGCAAGCTGAACCCCACTAGAGCTAAGTGGGGCAGCTGTGGGACCATGCGGATCCAAAGGATTCTCTGTACACCCTTGAACTTGCTGATATAGGCAACCTGAGAAGGGGATCTGTGTCTTCTGGGCATAGGTTTAGAGTCCTTTCCCCAAATCCAGGCATTTGCCCGTCACCATGTTTACATATATGGTTATGTTGGTGATTGTGATGTTTTGTTCTCTCCTTTCCCCTATTCCCCCTTCTTTCTCTCCCTCCCTCTTCACTCCCCTCTTTTGCTACATTATGCACCACACGGGTCTGCTGCGCTGAAATTGGACAATTTAAGATTTGAACTATGACAGTCAAAATTATCTTGCTGAACGTCCGGGGTCTTAACTCTCCTGCCAAGAGAGCCTTCTTGTGGAAGGAGGCCTGACACAGCAAGAAGAACATACTGTGCCTCCAAGAGACGCATTTACTTAGCCAGGACAATTTTAGAGTGTCCTACAAGGACTTCTCCAGGTCCTTTTTTGCGAATCACTCTCAGAAGAGAGCTGGAGTATGCATCTTAATTAAGAACTCTCTGCCATTTAATCTGCTGAACGTTTACTCTGACCCGGTGGGGAGGTACATTATTTTGAAATGTGATATAGCAGGCGCGCCGATCACGCTGGTTACGGTGTATGGCCCCAATGAAGCTCAGTTGGGATATATGCGATCCTTCCTGGGAAGGGTGCTGGAGGAGTCCAGGGGCCCACTACTGATCTGTGACGACTTTAATGTGGTACCGGATAGAAATATGGATTGCTCTGCGGGGGGAGGGGGTCTAGGGGGGTGGTGAGCTTGGCCCCATTTGCCGTGAGTTTCGACTCCATGATGTATGGAGATACCTCCACACTACAGAAAAGGACTACGCCCACTTCTCACATAGACACTGGTCATATTCTCGCATTGATTTCTTTCTTGCTAATGATATGTCCCTAGCGGCCTGTGTCTCTGCGGAAGTGGGACTGATTACTTGGTCCGACCATTCCCCGGTGTCACTGGAGGTAGATTTGGGGACTCGCGTTCCCCCCCTCCCCCCACCAGTCCGCTGTAGATTAAATGTGGGGCTTCTGTCTGACCAATACGTGATAGAGGACGTGACACGAAAACTGGAGGACTTCTTCACTATCAATGACAACGGGGAAGTGGGAGACAATGTCCTATGGGATACTCATAAGGCCTTCAGTAGGGGGATTTTTCTCCAGAAGGCCTCCATAATAAAGAAAGAAAGGGACTACAAAAGACTTACTCTAACCCGCAGGCTTCAAACCCTAGAATCAAAAAATAAAGTTGACCCATCTCCCGGGAGGACTGCTGAGCTAATGCAGATTAGATCAGAATTAAGGGAATTTCTGTTACAGCAACACGAAGGGCACCTCAGACGCGTAAAAACAAAATTTTATGAGTCGGGAGATAAGGCCGGAGCCCTTTTGGCGCGGAGGATAAAAAAGAGAGCAGAGAAAACGACGATAGTAAAAATGAAGGGCCCAGAGGGGGAAATTGTCCGGGACCTGGGGGGTATAGCGGCGGTATTTGCCTGGTATTATGAAAGTTTATACAATCTGAGGGAGGATCCGAACACTCTCCAACCCACCCGGAGGCTATTGAGATGTTCTTGCGTGAGGTACACCTTCCGCGGGTCTCTCAGTCTCAGCTGGACGCCCTTAGTGCCTCCTTCACTCAGTGGATACTATTACCTTTTCCACTTCCTCCTAAGTGTCTATCTGCTCCTGGCCCGGATGGGCTGCCTAATGATTACTACCGGACCTTTCCGAGACTGCTCGCCCCATATCTCACCAGAATGTTCCACGAGTGGCAGGGTGGGGGGTCGATTCCGGCGGCCAACTTGGAAGCTACTATTGTTACAATACCCAAACCTGGTAAGCCTCAAGATTCTCCGGGGAATTACAGACCAATATCCTTACTTAACTGCGACCTAAAAATCTTTTCTAAGTTATTGGCATCCAGACTGCTCGGAGTGGTCCCGGATTTGTTGGATCCTGACCAAGTCGGATTTGTCTCGGGGAGGCAGGCGAGAGACTGCTCACGTAGAATGATTGACTTGGTCAACCTGGCGGAGTTGGAGGGGGTCCCCAGTGTGTTCCTGTCTTTAAATGCCGAAAAAGCATTTGACAGGGTACACTGGGGATACCTGGATGCGTTGCTGAGTAAGTTCGGCTTTTCTGGTCCCTTCCTGTCAGCAGTGATGTCCCTCTACTCCAATCCTAATGCCAGAGTCCTTTCTTCTGGGTTTCTCTCGCCTGCCTTCCAGATAACCAACGGAACTCGCCAGGGTTGCCCGCTGTCGCCGAGGATTTTTGCCCTGGCGATTGAACCCTTGGCGACTGCCCTCAGGACCCACCCGGCAATTTGGGGTATACCAGCAGGGCCTAGTCGACATGTTGTGGGCTTATACGCCGATGATATTATAATCTCATGCACTCGGCTAGAGTCCTCTCTCCTTGCAGTGTTGGATGTACTTGGTAGTTACTCCACAGTCTCCTTTTATAAATTGAATACTTCTAAGTCACTGATGCTCCCAATTGGAGTTCCGCCGGGGTTGGTCTCCTCCATTACCCAATCTGTCCCGTTTCAGGTCGCTCCTGACGGGATCCCCTATTTTGGACTCATTTTATGCTTTGTCTTGGATTGCAAGGATCCAAGCCTTTAACATGCTCCTCCTCCTTAAAATAATGTATGTTTTCAGAGGTTATCCATTAATTGTTCCCAATAAGTGGATGCAGAACCTTCAGAGTTTAGTCTGTAAGTATATATGGTCCAACAAAAATACAAGGGTCGCGAGACCGGTCATGCTTCTCCCTACGAGAAAGGGGGGAATGGGAGTTTCGGATCTGAGAAAGATCCATAAGACAAGTGTGTTAGAGGAGGCAAGAACTTGGTGGACAAATTCCGCACATAAAAAATGGGTACAAATAGAAGCAGGAGAGGCGGAGGGAGACGCCCTTGGGGCTGCGATGGCCGCCGAAGCGATATGTCCGGGCCGCTGGATCCCGAGACTGCACATGATGGAGGCGCTCCTCTGGTACTGGAAGAGGTCTCCGCGGGGGTGGACAGCTTTTCCTCCATCCCGCATCCCGCTTGGTGCGGTAAAGCCTCATCTCCCCACCTTACATGTGAAGGTCTGGGAGAGGGCGGGGGTGTCCTCACTGGGAGACTGCTTTCGAGACGGCTCATTCCATTCCTTTGAGTCTCTCCTGGAGGAATACCCGACCATGAGACCACATGTACTTAAGTACATACAGATGAGAAGCTTTCTAAAGGGTGCTGTCCTGGGTGGTGATGATCCGTGAGATACGTCCTTTATTCGTAAATTCCCCTTCTCGAAACAAACGGGGATTAAGGGATTCTCAGGCCTCTATAGGGACTTGGTTGCCCTGAACTCAACTGACAAACTCCCATATATGCATCACTGGGAGAGGGATCTGGGGTTCTCGGTAGAGGGAGACGAGTGGGCCTGTTCTACTAGGGACATACAGAAGTTCTCCAGTTGTATAATCATATAGAAAACCTGAAGAAAGTGCAATTAAGATGGTATGTCTCTCCCTCCAAACTTGCAAAATTTGACAAGAACCTCTCTCCTTTGTGCTGGAGACAGTGTGGTCAGAAGGGCTCCCTGGCTCACATGTGGTGGGGATGCCCAAAGATTAAGGCTTTGAGGAAACTGGTGGAGGGCCTGGTCTTCTCAGTCACGGGAGTCGGGATGGACCTATCCCAGAGCTGGCGGTCCTTCACATAGGGGTTGGGTATGTTCCCCTCCCCCTCCGTGACGCAGTGTCCTATATCCTGATAGCCACAAGATTAGTGATAGCCAGCAAATGGAGGTCCCAAGTTCCCCCCTCGATCAGGGAAGTTACAGACAAAGCTAACATGATTTTCCAACAGGAATACTTCCTAGCTTTAGACCGAATAAATAGAAATGGGGCCTTGGAGAGCTGGTGCATTTGGTTGGCTCACCCATTAGCAACTCAACCCCCGACTAGGCTGGTGTGTGCAGACGAGATATGCGTAGAGATTCCTTCTTCCCTGGATTAAGTACACACATATCCCGAAATATGTTCAATGTATACGTGTATATGTTTAGCACAGTGGTGCTCAGGTGTACTTCATGATTAATGTGTAATGTGTAAGCTTCTTCCCCTCCCTGGTCTTTCCCCCTTATCTTCCCCCCCCCCCCCTCATTCTCCTCCCTTGACCACCACCCCCATTTCCCGCCACCCCTTGCCTGGTTAAGGTCCTTGGGCCTTTTGTTTTTTTGTGTATGATGTGATTTTCTGTTATCATAAATCTTTCCAATAAAAATTTTAATGTTGAAAATTTAGTGGTTCTCGCATGAGTGCTGACTCGTGTCAGTCACAACAGGGAGCAGGCTCTTTGCTTCTTTTTCCTGTAGCACTAACTGACATGTGGGGCGGCTTTCCATGTGGTTGCTTGTCCGCAACATGACAATTTAGTGCTGCAGAGTTGGAAGCGATCTCAGCAGGTGAATGCAGGGAAAAACCGCCGCCCCCACGAACACTGACCATGGGCAAGGGTAACTGCATTCACCCGAGGAGATCACCGACTTCCGCAGGAGAGGAAACACTGCATCCAGGACATAGTGTCTCCAGATCGTGTGCACATAACCTAAGGCTGTGTTCCCTCGATCAGTGTTTCCAATATTATGGATGCAGCATGTTTGTTTGGCGCCCCACCTGGTCAGGCGTCGCAGTTGGGGTACTGCACCCATAAATGAGTGTGCGGTTACCCCTGTCACAATAGAATGCAAATGTTCTGCAGGAGGTTCCCATCCTAGCACTCCCACACCCCCCCACTTAGGCAGATGGCAGAGGTCCCATACCCTGGGGGGAGGGGGAGGGGAGGAGGGAGGACATACAGTGGCCTTTCAGTCGTCACTGAGGGAAGACGAAGAACGGGGATCCTCCGAGTGAAGGAGGAATCCCAAGGAGGGGACCTGGAGAGAGCAAGCAGGCAGCCCAGACGGAAGGAGGGAACCTCCCCGAGCGCCCATACTCAAGAGGGAACCCTGGTCTGTTTTACCAGAGCACTGATTCCGAAGACGGCGAGGGAGTTCAGCCCCTCATCGAGAACACCAGAGGTCATGGACCATTTACTGGTCCCAACACCCTTTCCAGAGGAATTGTCACACTAGGATTCCCATCTACAATGGGTCTGGTACAAAGTGGGCACCTCAAGACAGGTACAGAGAGATGGACACAGGGCAGATCCAAGCAGGCATTCCACGCAAGACTCTCAAAGACTTTGCAGCCGTTGTGACTACCCGGCCAGCTATTTCGTCCAGAGACTGTTACCTGCTGTGAACTGTAATTCCATCTGCATCGGTCCAGTAAAGTACCTGGGTAGAATGAACGAGTCTCCGTGTCTTTGTCTCTCCGCTACACCGTGTTCCTGCTATCCATCCATCCATTACCAGCACCTTCATCATCACCGATGCATCCCTGCCCCGGGGGGTTAGCTCCAACTGCAGGGAGCTGTACCATCAAGGCTGCTATACCACCACCCTCCAGAGGACTGAAGCGGCGCTGGTGCTCAATCATCAGAAGCTGCGGGTGGCGTTACGAGAACTAAATTATAAACTTTATTCCCCTGTATATATTTACCCCCTTTTTTAAAAGTTCGGTCTTCGGGTCTACGGGTCTGGGCGGCCACCAGTGACATCCCTACTGCAGCAGAGAGCCCAGATACCTGAGTCCCCACTGCCCCGGGCGACACATATGCAATGTGTCCGTAACGCTGTGTTGTACAGTACAAGAACAGTGGATGGATTTACAGAAATCCTGTGCCCACTGTGCTTTTCTCTGCACCTTTAACTGACATGCCGGGTGGTTTCCATGCATGTCAGTTTACGCTGCGGAGTCGGAGGCGATCTTGGAGGGTGGTTGCAGGGAAATGTTACTGAGCCCCAAACACTGACTGTGAGCAGGGCTGCCACTAGGAATTTCAGGGCCCCTCACTGGCAAAAGTTCAGGGTCCCCCTGAGATTCCACCCCAGCTCCGCCTTTACCCAGCTCCGCCTCCACCCAAACATCTGCATACACATATATACATATATACAGTGCCTTGTGAAAGTATTTGGCCCCCTTGAACTTTTTAACCTTTTGCCACATTTCAGGCTTCAAACATAAAGATATAAATTCTATTTTTTTTGTAAAGAATCAACAACAAGTGGGACACAATCGTGAAGTGGAACAAATTGTATTGGATATTTTGAACTTCCTTAAGAAATAAAAAACTGAAAATTGGGGCGTGCAATATTATTCGGCCTCTTGAGTTAATACTTTGTAGTGCCACCTTTTGCTGCGATTACAGCTGTAAGTTGCTTGGGGTATGTCTCTATCAGTTTTGCACATCGAGAGACTGAAATTCTTGCCCATTCTTCCTTGCAAAACAGCTGGAGCTCAGTGAGGTTGGATGGAGAGTGTTTGTGAACAGCAGTTTTCAGCTCTTTACACAGATTCTCTATTGGATTCAGGTCTGGACTGTGACTTGGCCATTCTAACACCTGGATATGTTTATTTTTGAACCATTCCATTGTACATTTTGCTTTATGTTTGGGATCATTGTCTTGTTGGAAGATAAATCTCCGTCCCAGTCTCAGGTCTTTTGCAGACTCCACAGGTTTCCTTCCAGAATGGTCCTGTATTTGGCTCCATCCATCTTCCTATCAATTTTAACCATCTTTCCTGTCCCTGCTGAAGAAAAGCAGGCCAAAACTATGATGCTGTGCCACCACCATGTTTGACAGTGGGGATGGTGTTTTGAGGGTGATGAGCTGTGTTGCTTTTACGCCAAACATATCGTTTTGCATTGTGGCCAAAAAAAGTTCGATTTTGGTTTCATCTGACCAGAGCACCTTATTCCACATGTTTGGTGTGTCTCCCAGGTGGCTTGTGGCAAACTTCAAACGAGACTTTTTATGGATATCTTTGAGAAATGGCTTTTTTCTTGCCACTCTTCCATAAAGGCCAGATTTGTGCAGTGTACGACTGATTGTTGTCCTATAGACAGACTTTCCCACCTCCAGCTATAGATCTCTGCAGTTCATGCAGAGTGAGCATAGGCCTTTTGGCTGCATCTCTGATCAGTCTTCTCCTTGTTCGATATGAAGTTTAGAGGGATGGCCGGGTCTTGGTTGACCAGTGCTCCTTGAGATGTTTACAACTTGGGAAATCTTTTTGTATCCAAATCCAGCTTTAAACTTCACCACAACAGTATTTCGGACCTGCCTGGTGTGTTCCTTGGTCTTCATGATGCTCTCTGCACTTGAAACAGAACCCTGAGACTATCACCGAGCAGGTGCATTTATATGGAGACTTGATTACACACAGGAGGATTCTATTTTTCATTACCAGTCATTTAGGACAACATTTGATCATTCAGCGATTCTCACTGAACTTCTGGAGTGAGTTTTCTGCACTGAAAGTAAAGGGGCCAAATAATATTGCACGATTATGTCCCACTTGTTGATTCTGAAATGTGGCAAAAGGTTGAAAAGTTCAAGGGAGCCAATTACTTTCACAAGACACTGTATGTGTGTGTGTAGATATATATATATATATATATTATACATACACACACACAATTGAGACTGCTATGGGCTGAAAACACTATCGCTGTATATACAATGCACAATGAAAACTGCTGCTGGCTGTATCCATAAAAGAAAGTACACAATAGAGTCTGCTGCTGGCTGTATACACAATAGAAAATACACAATAGAGACTCCTGCTGGCTATATACACAATAGACTGCTGTGGGTGTATACACAAAAGAGAATACAGAGTAGAGACTACTGCTGGCTGTATACACAATGGAGACTGCTGAAGGATGTATACACTTCAGTGACTGCCAGCCATATACACATTAGAGACTGCAAGCAGTATGTACATTAGACACTGCTGACTGTATGCACATTTGAGACTGCTGGCCGTATGCACATTAGAAACTGCTGGCTTTATACACATTAGAGACTGCTGGCTGGATGCACATTAGAGACTTCCAGCCGTATACACAGAGACTGCTGGCTTTATACACATTACAGACTGTCAGTTGTATACACATTATAGACTGTCAGTTGTATATCTTGTATACACATCACTATACTGTATATACAGGTCCTCACTAAATGCTGTAGTGTCTATACAGTGTATGGATATAGTGTGGACCTGCATATACAGTATAGTGCTGTGTAGAGACACACAGAAAGACGCATACACACACACTAGACACACATCATACTCACCACCAGCAGCAGCTCCATCTTCCACATCCTGACGGCACCCACACTCTGCTGTCACTTCCGGTTTGTACTGCGCATGTTAGCCTATTAGGAACATGCGCAGTACAAACCCAGCTGAGCCTGACGTCACTGAAGATGTCTGTTTCAGCCAAACCAGCCTCCTCTGCTTTGGCAACTGCGGGCACACATAGCTTTGCAGCATATACACACATAGCCCTACAGCATGCACACATACACATAGCTCTGTAGCGCACACATACACATAGCTCTGTAGCGCATACATAGTCCTACAACATGCACACACATAGCTCAACAGCACACATAGCCATGCAGCACATACACACATAGCCCTACAACATACAAATAGTTCCATGTAACCCATAAACACAGTAGGTGAGTGTTTGTCTCACCACCTATCTGTGTGGCACTCTATTGACAATTTTATATTAAGGAGGACAAGAGGGGTCATGTGCAATTTGAATATTTATTTCCGCCCACTGGCTATAAGGCTGATAAATACAGGATTTTATAAAGCAGGTGGTGCAGGGACACTCTCCCTTTCCCACAGCATTGTATGGTTACAGAAAAACACTTTCAAGGCAGCATAAACAGTGTACAATAGAATGCAATAAATTCACAGTGGAGATCAAGTATATCAAAGGATGGAAACTCTGTGAAGGGCAAGACGTCAATGCCAATATCAATAGCAAACATACACCTCTATCAGGATAAATCAATAACCTATGTTAGCCCTAAAGACAGAGTAACCCCCTATCCGCATTATGTACTCAGCATACCAACACTGCCTGCTGCCTATTAGTGCAATAAGTCCCCTAAGGGATAGTCAATGCATACTACTGTGGGCAGGAGGACAATGTCCCAGATGGATGGATCCCCCTACAACATGCACACAACATGCACACACATAGCTCTGAAGCACACACACACATGGTCCTACAACATGCACAAACATAGCTCTGCATATACACACAGCTCTGCAGCATACACACAGCTCTGCAGCATATATGCATAGTTCCGCAGCATATACAGATAGTTCTGCAGCATACACGCATAGCCCTGCAGCACACAGAGCTCTGCAGAATACACACATAGCTCTGCAGCATACACACATAGCTCTGCAACACACACACACATCTCTGTAGCACATACATACAGCTCTGCAGCACACACATAGATCTGCAGCATACACATATAGGCCTGCAGCATACACACAACTCTGCAACACACACAGCTCTGTAGCACATACATACAGCTCTGAGGCACACACAGTTCTGCAGCATACACACATAGCACTGCAGCACATACACACAGCTCTGCAGCACACACACACTGCTCTCAGTATACACACATAGCTCTGCAGCACTCACAGCTCTGCAGTGCACATACACACAGCTGTGCAGCACATACACACAGCTCTGCAGCACATACACACAGCTCTGGAGCACATACTCACAGTTTTGCAGCAGACACATATAGCCCTTCAGCAGACTCACATAGCTCTGCAACACACACACACAGCTCTGTAGCACATGCATACAGCTCTGCAGCACGCAGTTCTACAGCATACACACAAAGCCCTGCAGCATACACACACAGCTCTGCAACACACACACACAGCTCTGTAGTACATACACTGTGTACAGAATTATTAAGCAAATGAGTATTTTGATCACATGATACTTTTTATACATGTTGTCCTACTCCAAGCTGTATAGGCTTGAGAGCCAACTACCAATTAAGTAAATCAGGTGATGTGCATCTCTATAATGAGGAGGGGTGTGGTTTAATGACATCAACACCCTATATAAGGTAATAATAATAATAATTTATTCATTTATATAGCGCTATTAATTCCATAGCACTTTACATACATCAGTAATGCTGTCTCTCTTGGAGCTCACAATCTAAACATCCTATCAGTATGTCTTTACAATGTGGGAGGAAACCGGAGTGCCCGGAGGAAACCCACGCAAACACGGGGAGAACATACAAACTCCTTGCAGATGTTGTCCTTAGTATCCTTGGTGGGAATTGAACCCAGGACTTTAAGACCCCAGTGCTGCAAAGGCTACAGTGCTAACCACTTGAGCCACCGTGCGCTTAATTATTAGGCAAATTCCTTTCCTTAGGCAAAATGGGTCAGAAGAGAGATTTGACGGGCTCTGAAAAGTCCAAAATTGTGAGGTGTCTTGCAGAGGGATGCAGCAGTCTTGAACTTTCCAAACATTTGAAGTGTGATCACCGAACAATCAAGCGTTTCATGGCAAATAGCCAACAGGGTCGCAAGAAGCGTGTTGGGCAAAAAATGTGCAAAATAACTGCCCATGAATTGGTATGGTACTAATAGTAGCCTTGAATAGTGCTCGGGTAGACCTTTCAGAATATGTAACAATAATTAATGTACCCAGTGTAGTTCTCTTGCTATAAGCACCTTCACACCCTGCAGACAGCTGTAAAAGTAATTGTCATGACTCATGAGCAGTCATAGTCACTGTCTGTAAGTGATATTTAAATATCCATGCCTATCCCAGCTGGTATTCTGACCCTCCCCTCTGCTAAATTTACACTGAATCTCTCAGGCTTATGCAGGCTGCTGGGTAACATCACTACAGTCTGTGCTATCTGTAAAGCATTTCTGTTTATATGAACCTTGATTTTCCTGCATACATGTAATGTGTGTATCTGCTAAGCAATGTTCATATAAACGTAAAAAAAATATATCAGAGCACACATTACACACATGCCTCAGATGCACATCTGACATCTTCATTGTGTGTATCTGCTGAGAGCGCACACCTCCTCCCCCCTCTTTTCTCCTCTGTCTGCAAAGAGTCACAGACCCAGAGGAGGGCAGGGCAGTGTAGTGACGCATAAATATTCATTCCTTGTGGAGTGGGGAGCAGAGAACTCGCTGTTATTGACAGATGGAATTAATCTTTTATTTTGAAGTTTACACATGAGGAGGAGGGAAGTATAAATATAGAAATACATTAATAGAGAGAGCGTAAAGAAAGGAATTAGAAAATTATATCAGTTACATATGGATTTTTGATCTGATAAGATTCCCTGTTGGGTTATTTCTTCTGTGATATTTTCATGCTGCAGTAGTTGTAAATTTTTTAAGTCCATTCATCAGGGATAAATTGATAAAGACACAGGTCTTTTTAGTGTTTTTTTGCCCCTTTATCCCCCAGCCTGTTTTCACATTCTACATTTTCCAATTCTGACCAGTGCCCCTTTATAAGGTAATAACTTTGGAACACTTCAATGAATACCAGTGATTCTGGGAGAGTTTTTTTGTGACATATTGAACTTCACGTTAGAGGTAAATTTAGAACAATAATTTTTGCGTCTATTTGTTACATCACACAAAATAGTTAATAAATAACATTTCCCACATGCCTGCTTTACATCAGCACCATTTTTGAAACATTTTTTTTTGTTAGGAAGTTAGAAGGGTTCAAGGTTCATCAGCAATTTCTCATTTTTCCAACAAAATTTATAAAACCACTTTTTTTTAGGGACCACATGACATTTGAAGTCCTATGTGACAGAAATTACTCAAAAGTGACACTACTCCAAAAACTGGAACCCTTAAACTACTCAAAACCCCATTTAAGAAGTTTATTAACCCTTCAGGTGTTTCACAGGAACTAAAGCAATGTGGAAGGAATAAATGAAAATGTTACTTTAACCTCATTTTGCATTTCCACCAGGGTAACAGGAGAAATTGCACCAGTTTGTTATGCAATTTCTCCTGAGTACGCCGATACCCCATATATGGCGGAAAACCACAGTTTGGGCGCACAGCAGGTCTTGAAAGGGAAGGAGCGCCATTTGAGTTTATGAACGGCAAATTGGTTGAAATCGTTAGCGGTTACCATGTTGCATTTGGCGTGTCACTGATTTTTGAGTAATTCAGATACTTTTTTACAAACAATTGAAATCCCCACAAGTGACCCAATTTTGGAAACTAGACCCCCTTAGGAATCTACATGTGTGGTGAGCACTTTTAACCCCCCAGGTGATTAACAGAATTTTACAACCTTGAGCCATGAAAATGAAAAAGTTAATTTTTTTTCCACAAAAATGTTCTTTTAGCCCCATTTGTCATTTTTACAATGGACCTCAAAATTTCTTGTGCAATTTCTCCTGTGTACGAGGATGCTTCATGTGTCAGAAAACCTCTGTTTGGATGCAAAGCTGGGATGGTTGTCATGTCATGGTTGGCTGGCTAGCCCTTGCTGTATCTAAACAATAGAATTTCACCACAAGTGACCCAATTCTGTAAACTAGACCCCCCCCAAGGAATTTATCTAGACGTGTGGTAAGCATCTTGAACCCACAAGTACTTTGCATAATTTTTACAATGTAGAAACATGAAAATAGAAATGCTCCTCTCGTTCATTTATGGCTGGCATCTGGGTGCCATGTAATGCAGTTCATGGGGTCATCTGAGTTCGCCACCCACGCAGCTTTATTTCTGCTGAGAGTCATGTGTGAGCTTGTTTTTTGAGGGATAATTTTGAGTTTTCATTAGTACTATTTTGGGCCGCGTTATATTTTTTGATCGCTATCCATTCCACTTTTTTGAGGCAAAATCAAGAAGAAACTTAATTCAGGAATTGTTTTCTTTTGCCGTTTTTTTTTACGACGTTCACCATGTCATAGAAATGATTAACACAGCTTTATTCTCTGGGTCTGTACAATTACAGTGATATCACATTTATGTATGTTTTTTTAAAATATTTTGCTGCTTTTACATCATAAATACTATTTTATAGAAAAAAAACATTTCTTTTGCATTGCTGTATTCTGAGAGCTATAGCAAGAGTCGATCTGGCCTGCCAGGGTATCGGGTAATCCCTGGTGGGTCCCTGGGTAATCCTCTGGTGGGCCCCCTTGTTGAACATAGCAAGTGACAAATTCCAGAGGCCCACGCGGAGCTACCACTACTACTGTTAATCATATCGGTATGCACTGCGCACCACTATGATTAATCTCTGCAGTAAAGCTGGGATACATGATCTCCCTTTTCTAACGCTGCCTCCTATAGCACAGCAAAGTGACACAGCTGGTGTGCGCACAGGTCAGAGTTTCAGTGCGATGAGGTCATTGCAGCGGGATTCTGCTGTCTGTGTGCAGTGACAGCTCAGTGATTCTCCCACGCTAGACTCAGCAGGATCATCGATTAGGTGAGTAGTGTTGTTGTTTTTTTTTTTAATGCAGACCTGGGACCAAGAATGGGAACATACATATACTATTACTTACTGTATTATATTTTCTTTACTCTAACCCTACATTGTAAAGCGCTGCAGAATATGTTGGCACTATATAAATAAAGCTTTATTATTATTATTATTACTAGGAAAGGGGCCAGGATGGGTCAAATATATGCTAGGAAGGGGCCCAGGATGGGGGACATATATATTAGAAAGGGGGCCAGGATTAGGGACACATATACTAGGATGGGCCAAATATATACTAGGAAGGGGCACAGGATGGGGACATATATATGCTTGGAAGGGGGCCAGGATGGAAAACATATATTCTAGGTAGGGGGACATAAGGTATATTCACCAGAAAGGGGAAAGGATGGGGGGCATATATATACTAGGAACGGGGACATATATATATATATACACTAGGAAGAGACAAGGATGGGAGACATATATATACATACCAGGAAAGGGGCCAGGATGGGGGATATATGTATACTATGAAGGGCGCCAGGATGAGCCAAATATATAGTGGGAAGGGCCCCAAGATGGAGGACATATATATATTAGGAAAAGGTCAGCAGAATCGTCGATAAGGTGAGGGTTGTGTTTTGTTTTTTTTAATGCAGACCTGGGACCAAGAATGGGAGACATACATATATACTAGGAAGGGGGCCAGGATGGGCCAAATATATCCTAGGAAGGGGGCCAGGATTGGGAACATATATATACTAGGAAGGGGGCCCAAGATGGGGGACATATATATACTAGGAAGGAGCCCAGGATGGGGCATATATATGCACTCGTTGGAAGCCCAGGATGCGGATATACACTGTGTGCAGAATTATTAGACACATTGTAATTGTAGAGAATTATTTGTATTATTGATCAACAACTATGCTCTTAATCAACCCAAAAGACTCAAATATCAAAGATTAATATTATTGGAAGTTGGAGTGTTTGTTTTTTTCTTAGACTTGGCTATCTTAGGATGATATCTGTTTGTGCAGGTAACTATTACTGTGCAGAATTATTAAGCAACTTAATAAAAACCAAATATATTCCCATCTCACTTGTTTATTTTCACCAGGTAAACCAATATAACTGCACAAAATTTAGAAATAAACATTTCTGACATGCAAAAACAAAACCCCAAAAATTAGTGACCAATATAGCCACCTTTCTTTATGATGACACTCAACAGCCTTCCATCCATAGATTCTGTCAGTTGCTTGATCTGTGTACGATCAACATTGCGTGCAGCAGCCACCACAGCCTCCCAGACACTGTTCCGAGAGGTGTACTGTTTTCCCTCCCTGTAGATCTCACATTTTAGGAGGGACCACAGGTTCTCTATGGGGTTCGGATCTGGTGAACAAGGGGGCCGTGTCACTATTTTTTCTTCTTTTAGACCTTTACTGGCCAGCCACGCTGTGGAGTAGTTGGATGCATGTGATGGAGCATTGTCC
This sequence comes from Allobates femoralis, assembly GCA_033576535.1. Taxonomy (NCBI): domain Eukaryota; kingdom Metazoa; phylum Chordata; class Amphibia; order Anura; family Aromobatidae; genus Allobates; species Allobates femoralis. Next base: position 537,033,641 of record JARQOC010000004.1, on the reverse strand, counting down.
TGCAAGCAAATAATGTTTTTCTTGAACGATACCGACTTTTTCCTGTACCACTGCTTGTAGTTGTCTTCCAGAAACTGGCAGTAGGTCCGGGAGTTGAGCTTCACACCATCCTCAACCCGAAAAGGTCCCACAAGTTAATCTTTGATTATACCAGCCCATACCAGTACCCCACCTCCACTTTGCTTGGGTCTGAGTCAGAGTGGAGCTCTCAGCCCTTTACTGATCCAGCCTCTGGCCCATCCAGAGTCACTCTCATTTCATCAGTCCATAAAACCTTTGAAAAATCAGTCTTAAGATATTTCTTGGCCCAGTCTTGAAGTTTTATCTTATGTTTCTTGTTCAAAGGTGGTCGTTTTTGGCCCTTCTTACCTTGGGCATGTCTCTGAGTATAGCACACCTTGTGCTTTTTGATACCCCAGTAACGTTACAGCTCTGAAATATTACAAAACTGGTGGCAAATGGCATTTTAGCAGCTTCACGCTTGATTTTCCTCAATTCATGGGCATTTATTTTGCGCATTTTTTGACCAACCAGCTTCTTGCGACCCTGTTGGCTATTTGCCATGAAACGCTTGATTGTTCGGTGATCACGCTTCAAATGTTTGGAAAGTTCAACACTGCTGCATCCCTCTGCAAGACATCTCACAACTTTGGACTTTTCAGAGCCCATCAAATCTCTCTTCTGACCCATTTTTCCAAAGGAAAGGAAGTTGCCTAATAATTAAGCACACCTTATATAAGGTGTTGATGTCATTAGACCACAACCCTACTCATTACAGAGATGCACATCACCTGATTTACTTAATTTGTAGTTGGCTCTCAAGCCTATACAGCTTGGAGTAGGACACGTATAAAAAGTATCAGGTGATCAAAATACTCAGTTGCCTAATAATTCTGCACAGTGTATATATACACTAGGAAGGAGAACAGGATGAGGGTCATATATATACTAGGAAGAAGCCCAGGATAGGGGAAATATATATAATAGGAAGGACCCCAGGATGGGGGACGTACATACTAGGAAGGAGCCCAGGATGGGGGACATATATATATATATATATATATATATACCGTATATACTCGTGTATAAGCCGACCCGTGTATAAGCCGACCCCCTACTTTTGCCCCCAAAACCTGGGAAAACCTATTGACTCGTGTATAAGCCGAGGGTGGACTCCAGCACAGGTATACAGCCCCCAGCAGTGTGGTATACAAGCCCCCAATGGTAGTATACAGCAGCCTCCCCAGTGGTAATATACAGCAGCAGCCCCAGTGGTATATACAGCAGCAGCTCCAGTAGTTAGTATACAGCAGCCCCAGAGGTATATACAGCCCCAGTGGTAGTATACAGCATCCCCAGAGGTATATACAGCCCCAGTGGTAGTATACAGCATCCCCAGAGGTCGTATACAGCAGCCCCAGTGGTAGTATACAGCAGCCCCAGTGGTAGTATACAGCAGCCCCAGTGGTAGTATACAGCAGCCCCAGAGGTAGTATACAGCAGCCTCAGAGGTATATACAGCCCCATTGGTAGTATACAGCAGCCCCAGAGGTATATATAGCCCCAGTGGTAGCATCCAGCAGCCCCAGAGGTATATACAGCCCCAGTGGTAGTATCCAGCAGCCCCAGAGGTATATACAGCCCCAGTGGTAGTATACAGCAGCCCCAGAAGTATATACAGCCCCAGTGGTAGTGTACAGCAGCCCCAGAGGTATATACAGCCCCAGTGGTAGTATACAGCAGCCCCAGAAGTATATACAGCCCCAGTGGTAGTATACAGCAGCCCCAGAGGTATATACAGCCCCAGTGGTAGTATACAGCAGCCCCACAGGTATATACAGCCCCAGTGGTAGCATCCAGCAGCCCCAGAGGTATATACAGCCCCAGTGGTAGTATACAGCAACCTCACAGGTATATACAGCCCCAGTGGTAGTATACAGCAGCCCCAGAGGTATATAGAGCCCCAGTGTAGTATACAGCAGCCCCAGAGGTATATACAGCCCCAGTGTAGTATACCGCAGCCCCACAGGTATATACAGCCCCAGTGGTAGTATACAGCAGCCCCACAGGTATATACAGCCCCAGTGTAGTATACAGCAGCCCCACAGGTATATACAGCCCCAGTGGTAGTATATACAGCCCCAGTGGTAGTATACAGGGCCCCAGCAGTATATACAGCCCCAGTGCTATATACAGCCCCAGTGGTAGTATATACAGCCCCAGTGGTAGTAGATTGCAGCCCCAGAGGTAGTATACAGGGCCCCAGCAGTATATATAGCCCCAGTGCTATATACAGCCCCAGTGGTAGTATATACAGCCCCAGTGGTAGTATATACAGCCCCAGTGGTAGTAGATTGCAGCCCCAGCGGTAGTATACAGGGCCCCAGCAGTATATACAGCCCCAGTGCTATATACAGCCCCAGTGGTAGTATATACAGCCCCAGTGGTAGTATATACAGCCCCAGTGGTGGTAGATTGCAGCCCCAGCGGTAGTATACAGGGCCCCAGTAATCCAGGGCCCCCCCAGCGTCTCTCCGGTCACCTGAAAAGCAAACTATACTTATCAGTGTCCGCTGTCCGCGCCCGCTCGCCTCTGCCGTCTGCGATCCTCCATCTTCATGCGGCGTCTTCCGGTTTCTGTGCTCGTCGCAGGGAATGACGTCATTCCCTGCGACGAGCACAGGAAACCGGAAGTCGCCGCATGAAGATGGAGGATCGCAGACGGCAGAGGCGAGCGGGCAGCGGACACTGATAAGTATAGTTTGCTTTTCAGGTGACCGGAGAGACGCTGGGGGGGCCCTGGATTACTGGGGATGCGGGGGCTGCTGTATACTGATGTATACATCGGTATGTACCGATGTATACATCGGTATACAGCACTGACTCGCGTATAAGCCGAGGGGGGTACTTTTCAGCCCAATTTTTGGGCTGAAAAACTCGGCTTATACGCGAGTATATACGGTATATATACACACTAGGAAGGAGCCCAGGATGGGGGACATATATATACTAGGAAGCAACCCAGGATCTGAGTGCACTGGATGTTACAATGTGTCCAAACAGTGCTATATACAATTATTAAATAATCATGACAAGACTTGATGGAGGTACATCGAGGTTGGCATCCAGCATAAGGTAAATCTTCCTGTGTCTGCCATGTTCAGTTGATATTTTGCACTGGTGTTATCAGTGTGCTATAGTCCCTCAATGCTGCCCTCATATTTATGTATTAGTGGTGCTCTATATTAATTATTGACTGCATTCATTGTGCATTTGCACTTTATTTCATTATTTATTTAAGTTCCTTTTCTTAATATTGTTATGAGTATTTATTTACTGTATACAGCAGTTTGGCCATTTGTGTTTTATTCATTTTATTGCAAATAACTTGCACTTTTATCACTATTGGTTTATGCACTAGCATATTTTCAGTGCACCGGTCATTTTTCAGACACTGTCCTGGTCTCTGTTTTGCGGTTAAACTATTTTTGCATATGTGCACTTTATATTGTACATTAAATTGTATTTTATCTTGATATCACGCAAGCCTATTATTTTTCCTGCATATCCTATTTTTACTACATCTGTACCATTCCCAGTTCTGATATTTTCATGTTTATCTTGAGAAATAAAATGTTATATTTTGACCATATCTTAGGTGTTCATTTTTCTGTGTTCTTATATTTATGTATACGCTTTTTTCTATCTATATTTATTATCAATTACATTTGTGTATATGGTTTTTTTTTTTCTTTGCATTTTGACAATCTCCCCCTTTCTTGCATAGAGATATTGTATGGTCTTATGTTAAAAGGAAGAAAAATATTTGTGAGTGGGTAGAACAATTGTTTCAGCTTTTTAAAATCTTGCTAAAGTTCCTGATTTCAACCCTCAGGTCTTCCAAATATATTGAACACAGACCATCTATGTAAAAAGATTTGACAACCTTATGAAGTTGCCATCCCATATTAGTGACACCAAGTACGGTAAGTATTTCTTACAACTGATGAAGGGAATTGAATTACCTGCAGAAACCTGATGCTTTACATATGGTTACTTACTTCCTTGACTTACAGGACAGAATGCATGATTGTTTTATAATTATTTTTCTGGACCTTATCATTCATCACAATCTATTTGTTTGACATGCATTTTTTTGTTAGCTCTCCGGGGACAAAAAGGGTGTACAGTATTCTTTTTTTTTTTAATGCCAACATCTTTCTGGCTTGGTGGAGGTTAATGTGTACCCTTTGCACCATTTCTGAACAGGTTTTTAAAATGACACCAGTTTATAGATGATATGTTCTTTTTTGGCTTGTACTTCAACTGGAATCCTGTGAGCATCGGTTCTCTCAATCAGAACCCAATCATTTTCCTACGTGTGCTTTTTCCTTTTACAACAGTGGACTGTGAAAGCAAACGACAATAAACAGTTTCAACTGCAACAATCAATGGTCTCATGTGAGTAATAGTTTCAAAAATCACGGGGGAGGATTTTTCAGGTAGATTCAAATAAATAATAATCATTTTATTTCTATAATAACCAATATATTCTGCAGCACTTTACAATTTAGAGGCAACATGTACAAACAAAATCAAACATTACAGAGTGATACATAATTCAACAGATACCAAGAGGGGTGAAGGCTCTACTCGCAAGGCTTACAATCTAGGAGGAAATATTGGAGGCACAAAAAGTAAACGTTCTTGTAATGTATGGTTCAGTCATCAATATAAGAAATAGGAGTATTCAAATAATGCTGCATGAACTAGTCATCAGCTACTGTTTAGTGTATTGAGGGTGTAGAAATAGAGGATAGTATGGACCAGATTAGTTGGAAATGTTAGGAAACGAGAACAATGAATAGTTATATTAGTGATAGGCCAGAATAAGGATGTGTTATTAGAGCATGCTTAAAACTGTGGATCCTAGGCATTAACATGATAGTGTGGGACAGTGCATTCACAGAATTGGAGCAGCACATGTGGGAGGTTAGCATTATAAAGCATGTCAGTCTTAGATCATAACGGGAACTGATAGGGCGTTAGGCTAGGGTCACACTTGCAGATTTTCCATGCGTTTTTGAGACTTGCATTTACTGAAAACGCATGCAAAAACGCATCCATAGGCTCCCATGCAAAAAACGCATGCCTCAATAGCAAAAAACGCATGTCTAAATGTACCAAGTGTTTTTGGGATGAGTTTTTGGCTCAGCACCAAAAAATACTGCATGCAGCATTTTTTTGGTGCTTTTTCAAAAACGCATGCGTTTTTTTAACATGGGGCCCTATGGGAAACGCATGCGTTTTTGAAAGTGTCTAAATGTACCATGTGTTTTTCCATGCGTTTTTTAAGGCTGCTCCATACCTAAGTGCAAAAACGCAGCCCAAAAACGCATGCTGCCTAAAACAGGCAAAAAAAACGCATGTCCAGTGTGACCCTAGCCTTAGACAGAGTTGAGGGTTGAGTTTTTTGGATAAGAGTGATAAGGCTATATTTTATTCTGCAGCAGATGCGCAACTGATGCAATGACTGGCACAGGATGGAGGCATCAGTGTATTGGCTCAAACGAAATGACCCTGGCTAGTGCAGGATAGATTGTAGAGTTGAGTAAGAAGGAGATCAATTAGTAGAGTTGCAGTAATCCAAATGAGATTGAATAAGAGCAACAGTAAGTTTTTTCAGTGTCGATGGTAAGAAAAAAGTACATTTTTTTTTTTTAGATGAGGTGGAAGCGACATAAGTGAGTAAACCAAAAAAGGGAGTGAAAGAAAGTCATGGATCAAATAAAACGCCACGATGGCAAGCTTGAGTTATGGTAGAACCACACACAGAAATGGCAATATTGGATTTAGGAAGTAACACAAATTAAGCTTTGGAAAGATTGAGTTTTAGATAATGGAGGCTGTGGAGTCGGTGTCCATTTTGATGGAGATGGTGTCAGATTCAGGGAATTTGAGCCAGAGGATTGGCTTACTCAATCCACAGCAATGTTGACAATCACTGGTATTTTTTAATAATGCAGAGTTAATGTATGAAGATTTGTATAATTACTAACCAGTTTCCAGAGGGCACCAGAAGACATGCAGTGAATGTTAATGAGACTAGCAGATTTTCTGTATAAGAAATGGAGATTAAAGGACTAGTACACAGAGGTCACAGATTAAAAGAATAAAGGGAATCTGTCAGTAGAATCAACCCTCCTAAACTGTCTACGTGAGCATGTGGGTCATAGGAAGCTGAAAAAAATAGCTTAATATCCATAATCTGATGTTTTATTCCAGAGAAATCTAGTGTTTCCTACATTTGAATAAGCTGTTCAGAGCTATAGGCTAGAAACTGATCTGCATACGAATCTGCTTCCAGAGCTTATTTTAAATAAAAAGGGGCATTACAAGTGTGAGACATGCAAGTACCTCAGTACAGCAGAACAGAACTTGTCTTCTTACAAACATTAGCAGCTGCAGCTCTCACAGCTCTGCTGTATTGCATCTATATCGCAAACACAGATTACCTTTGACACTTGCAGGTTGTGTCAATAATATTCACACACATCTCAGTAGTGAGATCAGGAGAAAGGTTAATACATATCAAACTGGTAATGCCACCTTTTAGTTAAAAAAAAAAAAAAAAAAAAAAGCTCTGGAGACAGATTCTCATGGAGATTTGTGAATTTCCCTTAATCCTGAACATCTCATTTATATACAATAAAAAAATGTGGATTTTTTAAAAATAAAACACTGGATCACTGATATCGAGGTATTATTTTATTCAGCTTCCTATGACCTACATTGCCATATACTGTAGATGGTATAGGATGGTTGATCCTACTGACACATTCCCTTCAAAAATGAAATCTTAGACAGTCCGCTACTCATTATTATAAAGACATCACATTTGAGAGACCATTTAACCAGGAGACACTTTAAA
>JARQOC010000004.1:537014765-537026610 GCA_033576535.1 Allobates femoralis | reverse complement strand
CTTTTTTTTTAATATTATATATATATATAAATTTCCACAATTTCTTAAATTCTACAATTCATGAGTAACATGGTTAGCGTCCACTCGCCTCCACATTCACACATTCAACACATAATAAAATATATATATAATATGTAGATAGATGTTCACCTGTTCGATCTTCAAACAATGTGAGATGAATCCCCTATTTAATTATTAAATTAATTAATTATTAAAAATGTCGCCCAAAAAAACAAACATCTATTGGACATGTTAATCCAGTAGCCAAGAAAGAAAACATAGATGCAGATGAGGCCGACTAAATGTTTCATTGTGTGCTGCGCAGTCGAAGCGCGTGACAGAGATCGCTCCCTATAAGGTGCTATAACGTTTTGCGAATTGCACTAAATTGTTTTGGATATATATTCTCTACACTAAATAGATGAAAAATATGGGGGAAAAAACTTTTTTTCTGATCCACTGGACTACAAAGTCTCCTCAAAGTGTAATCGCCATTTAGATTTTTATTTAATAACTAGATGGCGGCCCGATTCTAAAGAATCGGGTAGTCTAGAATCCATATATAGTTTATTTATTAATAGTTAGGGGAGTGTGGTCAAATTAATTGTGTGTATACAGGTGGCTAAGTGGGTAGCAGAGTATACGGTGGCTCAGTGGTTAGCACTGAGTGCGGTGGCTCAGTGGTTAGCACTGAGTGCGGTGGCTCAGTGGTTAGCACTGAGTGCGGTGGCTCAGTGGTTAGCACTGAGTGCGGTGGCTCAGTGGTTAGCACTGAGTGCGGTGGCTCAGTGGTTAGCACTGAGTGCGGTGGCTCAGTGGTTAGCACTGAGTGCGGTGGCTCAGTGGTTAGCACTGAGTGCGGTGGCTCAGTGGTTAGCACTGAGTGCGGTGGCTCAGTGGTTAGCACTGAGTGCGGTGGCTCAGTGGTTAGCACTGAGTGCGGTGGCTCAGTGGTTAGCACTGAGTGCGGTGGCTCAGTGGTTAGCACTGAGTGCGGTGGCTCAGTGGTTAGCACTGAGTGCGGTGGCTCAGTGGTTAGCACTGAGTGCGGTGGCTCAGTGGTTAGCACTGAGTGCGGTGGCTCAGTGGTTAGCACTGAGTGCGGTGGCTCAGTGGTTAGCACTGAGTGCGGTGGCTCAGTGGTTAGCACTGAGTGCGGTGGCTCAGTGGTTAGCACTGAGTGCGGTGGCTCAGTGGTTAGCACTGAGTGCGGTGGCTCAGTGGTTAGCACTGAGTGCGGTGGCTCAGTGGTTAGCACTGAGTGCGGTGGCTCAGTGGTTAGCACTGAGTGCGGTGGCTCAGTGGTTAGCACTGAGTGCGGTGGCTCAGTGGTTAGCACTGAGTGCGGTGGCTCAGTGGTTAGCACTGAGTGCGGTGGCTCAGTGGTTAGCACTGAGTGCGGTGGCTCAGTGGTTAGCACTGAGTGCGGTGGCTCAGTGGTTAGCACGGAGTGCGGTGTGATTGGTCAGCACACACATACATACAAACACTCCGCTATACTTACCACCGACCCTGCGTCTTCCCCGCCGCCTGGATCCTGAGTCGACATGTCGCCGCCCCCGGACAACTGGATGTAATATGTGGTCTGGGTAGTTTGGCGAGACATCTTGGACGCTATATTGGATCCAGTAGTTCGGGGGCGGCGACATGTCGACTGAGGATCCAGGCAGCTTACGCAGGGCCGGTGGTAAGTATAGCGGAGCGGTGTGTGTGTGTGTACAAAGTTGAGGGAAGTGCGGACAAAGTGACGGAAGTGCCTACATACACACATATATACACATACTGTACATTGCATATGGGTGAGGAAAGTGGAGGCTGGAGGGGTGAGGAAAGTGGAGGCTGGAGGGGTGAGGAAAGTGGAGGCTGGAGGGGTGAGGAAAGTGGAGGCTGGAGGGGTGAGGAAAGTGGAGGCTGGAGGGGTGAGGAAAGTGGAGGCTAGAGGGGTGAGGAAAGTGGAGGCTGGAGGGGTGAGGAAAGCGGAGGCTGGAGGGGTGAGGAAAGCGGAGGCTAGAGGGTGGAGGAAAGCGGAGGCTGGAGGGGTGAGGACGGGCAGAGGCGGGCGAGGACGGGCAGAGGCTGGAGCGGCCGAGGACGGGCGGAGGCTGGAGCGGCCGAGGACGGGCGGAGGCTGGAGCGGCCGAGGACGGGCGGAGGCTGGAGCGGCCGAGGACGGGCGGAGGCTGGAGCGGCCGAGGACGGGCGGAGGCTGGAGCGGCCGAGGACGGGCGGAGGCTGGAGCGGCCGAGGACGGGCGGAGGCTGGAGCGGCCGAGGACGGGCGGAGGCTGGAGCGGCCGAGGACGGGCGGAGGCTGGAGCGGCCGAGGACGGGCGGAGGCTGGAGCCGGGACAGACGGGAATGTTCCTGGCCGGAACGTTCCTCCGCCGGTCCCTGTAGTCGGGCGCCGCTTGGCTACAGTGCACTGGTGACGTCACCACCATGGGTCCGGAGGCCATCACGGAAGTAACCTTCGGGTTTTCCGGAAGTGGCCTTCGGCTTTTATATTATAGATTATAGATAATGTAGAGCAAGGAATTTATAATAAACTTTCAATACACTTTATAAGTCAAATCTTGAAGGAAACCTTTCAAAAATCTTCTAGAAGATGTCCTCACTAGACTGTTTCTAAACCTCACATATACTGGCGGGGCATACACTGCGTTCACAGAACAGCTATTCAGAGTCTCAGGTTACCCCAGTCTGACAGCACACAGACTCCTCTGATCGTATCTGCTCTGCATTCTCTGCTCCATGTAATCGGCTAAGGAGCTGTGTGGTGTGACGGCCATCAGCTTAAACACTGCTGAGGAGAGCCAATGTGAATGTACAGGAATCCAGATAAGGTCACAGGCTTGTGCCGACAGCCTGAGGTAACCTGACAATACACAGATCAGCTGCAGCCACACACTAGATAGGGACACTGTGCAGGCCACCCCCTGTCTTATATGGTTATATGTCAGTATTCAGTGTGTGTAAGAAGCTGAAGACAGATCTCACTGAGAATGAGCTTCAGAAACAGTCTAGTGGGGACATCTTGTGGAGGGATTTTGAAAGCTTTTCTTTCAGATTTCATTAATAAGTATATATAAAAGTTTATCACTTGCTCTACATTATTATTAAATAAAAATTTAAACGGCGCTTACACTTGTGAATAGCAAACAGATTGCAGGTTCCATAAATGTTTTTTACTCTCCTAGGTGAAAAACTGATGCGTCATGATTTTCAATTCGGCAGACCTGTTTTATCATTATGAACAAGATGTCTCTTAAATGATAAAGGGATAACATGCCTCTTAATGTCCCCCAAACAGTTTTTACTATCCCTTACAAAAACAAAAATGTAAAGACTTTTTCCATGTGCACCATCTGTGCAGAAGCATCACCAAGTATACATCTGCTCAAAAAGCCTCTTAGGGTACCGTTATACGTCGCAACATTGCATGCAATTTCACTGTTAATTTGCTGGTTGCAGTGAAATCATGGACACATTGTTACATTTGTACACGGCAACAAAATAGAACAATGTGTGCATGATTTCACTGCAACCAGCAAATTGCAAGTGAAATTGCATGTAATGTGTAACGGATCCTTAGTGATTTGTGATGCTAAATAGGCAGATTGTTCCCACCTGTTTTAAAGCACGACTCCAGCATTCTCTCAGTGCTTTAAATCTAAGTTTCCTGCCCCCTGTCATATACTCACCTTCTAGCGTCTTTACGTTTTCCCGGTGCCACTTCAGTCCCGAAGAACTATTTTGTGGCTGTAACCTGACTTTGGATATTAGCAGTTATGTCACAACTTCCCAATGCATTTCTATGAGACCCAAAATGAGCCTCTCATAGAGATGCATTGAGTTGTTGCCTCAGGCACGCTCCATGAATCACGGGAGCTGTCGACAGGTCACAAATCACAGGAGAACGACCTGAGCGGCAGCGATAGAAGGTGAAGACAGCGGAAGGTGAGTGTATGACTGGGGTTAGAGGATTTAGATTTGCAGCGCTACTCCAACAGTGCAATGATAATAATATTAAAATAAACTGCAGTGGTGCTTTAACAAATTCAGATATGTTGAGGTAACTTGGACTTTTCTAAGGATGTATTTGCATTAGAGTTCAAAAGGGGTGCAATATAGTCCTAGCAAACCCCAGTGCATTACATTTCTTTTCTGCACCATGATCGGCTTGGCAGTACTTAAGATTTGCAGATAGAGAAAAATATTTGATATTCTCTACAAAATTGTATACTCAAGACTGGGGATCTTTACAAGCTCATTGCTTATGTCACTGACAACCCTGCAGTCCTTGATTTGCCGGTTACCAAAGCAAGGTGCATGCGGGTTCAGCAGTTTATATGCTTTCCAACCTACTTGCACCACTCTGAATTTGGTTAGATAGCTGGATCTGACCATCTTCAGTTTCCCTCCTTGCCCTCCTCTGTGTGGCAGAGGTTAAGTTGCCCCTGCTAGCAGTCTGGAAGAGAGGTGTTTGGACCAACTGAATGACCATGCTGCTGGTCTGAACAGTCATTCTTCATGAGTTCACTGACCCCTGGAAAGAAGAAAGCTTCACGTATGAAGCAGTATGCTCCTTATGTTGCATTTGAGGTAACCCATTTTTAAGTAGAAGAAGAAAAAAAAAATTTATATTTACCTCGATCACCACTACCAATCTGGCAGTAACCCTTGGCGTGGCAGCCCTCGTGCAAGAGTGCAGGAATGAGTATGTTTTTTGTTTAAACACAGGGGCGTAACTACAATAGGTGCAGGGGTTGCGTTCGCACCCGGGCCCTGCAGCTTAGGGGGCCCCAAAAGTCCCTTTGGCCCATAGAAAAAGACTAATACTATTAAAGATTTGCAATAATTGGGGGCCCCGTTGGAGCTCTCTCATCGGGGCCCCTGGGCCTGAAGTTATGCCACTGTTTAAGCATCATGTATCCTCTTTAGAATTGACTTATCTTTTCTCAGTTGCTGAAAATATATCTTTTCATTAGAAAGCAAATTCTCATGCTGTGCTTTCACTGTTGTTTTTTTTGTTTTGTTTTGTTTTTTACCCCATGCCTCGTATTGTTTCCAAAATGCTATAAATTAACAATGACAGACTGGTACAGAGGGTCCCTCATGGGTTTACATTCTATAGATCTGTTGATATTTGTAAATGAGCTTGAGAATCTGTTATTCTGTGATTAACCAGACACACCTATATGACTGAAAGCCTGCGCCTCCTTCGAGGAGTAAAGTACATTTTCTCCTTTAGGACTGCATTTTCAGAACTGCAGCCTGACACCTTCCTATTGCTATTAACCCCCTTCCCAATCCATGATGTATCAATAAGTCCTATTTGTTGGTGACATACTGGTACATCCTGGCGATCTCCATAGGAGCTGTGCCCGGCTCTCACAGCCAGGGGCGGACTCCCTAAATACCATGATCGATATCAATTGTGGCATTTAGGCGACTGAAAGTAAGAAAACCCTTTTAAGAGGGTATATGTAATTATCAGTTTTGTAAGTTAAATAATCAATTAAGCACACAAATGAAATTACCGTACCTTTTAATTAAGAATTTGTAAAAAGAGGTTGAAGACCTCCTTAATCAGGCTGTTACAACATTACAACAGCTATTTGTGCAGGGGATAATACTGGGCTAACTAAACCATGACACGCGTATAATTATCTAGTAAGGTGGTCAAAGGTGAGTAACCTACCACCAATTGTGTATAAACAACTTAAGCAGCACGGTGGCTCAAGTGGTTAGCACTGTAGCCTTTGCAGCGCTGGGGTCTTGAGGTCCTGGGTTCAATTCCCACCAAGGACACTAAGGACAACATCTGCAAGGAGTTTGTATGTTCTCCCCGTGTTTGCGTGGGTCTCCTCCGGGCACTCCGGTTTCCTCCCACATTGTAAAGACATACTGATAGGATGTTTAGATTGTGAGCTCCAAGAGAGACAGCATTACTCATGTATGTAAAGTGCTATGGAATCAATAGCGCTATATAAATGAATAAATATTATATTATATTACCAGACACAGAGATCCGTCTCTGACAGTGACAGTAGCCATTGTATCAATGCTATGCAATATTGTAAGCATGGATAAATCTCCCCCATTTGAGGCAGGGAGCTTAGGCAGGTCAGATGTGAATCAGGTATTCAAGGTTCCAGTCCAGGAGCCCGGACTGACCCGAACATTAACCCTGATGAAAACAAAAAAGAGAAATGATGCTCCGCCCACAAAGACCCTTACAAGGCCAGCCAACGGCTGCAGCTCAAAGACTTCATGCCCTCAACCTGTCCCTGTAGGTCCTTCAAATTCAAAGTTTGAAAATCACACTTTTTATGCCAAATTTCCAATTTTTTTCCCAAATAAATGTAAAAAACATTGCCGTAAATTTATCACTACAATAAAATACAATATGTCACGAAAAAAACAATCTTTGAGTCGCTGGGATCCATAAAAGCCACCTCGAGTTATAACCTCAAAAGGTGACACTGGTTGAAAAAATTGGCCTGGTCAGGCAGGTGGAAAGAGGCTCGGGGTAAAGGGCTATACTTACAGATTAACCCTACAATCTCCTTAGCCAACGTAACAGGTTCCCCTTAATATACATCCTTTAGAAATTCTGAATTTTTGCTCCCCCACTATTCATTAGTAAAATAAAACCCAGGCTCCTCTTTACAAATTGTCTGTATGTATACATGTCACTGATGTATTTCTGATTTTTGCATTTTTTTTATCCAATCCCATCACAGCTTGTTGCTGCAAAAGATCGCATTGTGTCACTGCAGGATGAACATAATCAGTTACTACAAGAGAGCGCACGCATCCAAAAGAAGAGCGAGAGAAACTTAGAGGTAAGATGATGGTAATGATTAACAATGTTATTTTTGCCTTTTATGCAGTCTAAATCCTGCCGCTTTCATTATATTTTGCTTGGTATGCCCGTTTTCCCATTGGTTTCATTTTACAGTCATGGCTGAAAGTGTTGTCACCCTTGAATTTCTCCCAGAAAATTACTGCAATTTCAACATTTTTATACACATTTATTTCCTTTCTGCCTACTGAAACAGCAGAAAAAAAATGAAGGGAAAAAAAAGCAAATTGGACATAATTTTACATGTCCAAAAAATGTGCCTGACAAAATTGTTGGTACATTTCCAAAATTGTGGGTAAAGAATTTTTTCAAGCATGTGATGTTCGTTCAAACTCACCTGTGGCAAGTAACAACAGGTATGGGCAATATAAAAATCACACCTGAAACCAGACAAAAAGGGAGAAGGTGACACCATCTTTGCATTGTGTGTTCTGTGTGCCACACTAAAGGCCTCTTTTACATGCTGAGACTTTCCAGCGATCCCACCAGCGATCCAACCTGGCCAGGATCGCTGGAAAGTCTCTATGCAGTCGCTGGTTAGTTGTCAAACAGGCAGACTCACCAGCGACCAGTCAGCAGCGACATTGCTGGTAACTAGGGTAAATATGGGGTTGCTAAGCAGTGTGCTCTGCTTAGTTACCCCGTGTTTACCCTGGTTACCAGCGTCCTCCTGCTTACAGGCTGGGCTAAGCGGGAGGATGCTCATAACCAGGGTAAACAACGGGTAACTAAGCAGAGCGCGCTGCTTATCTACCTGATATTTACCCTGGTTACCAGTGCCCAGCATCTAAAGTACGGCGCTGGGCATTGGCTGTGAGGTCGCTGATCGTTGGTCTCTCGCTGTCACACACGCCAATGCGTGCTGACCAGCAGGAGACCAAGTACCAAAAAATGGTCCTGAACGATGTACAGTGATTAGCGACCTCACAGCAGGGGCCAGGTCGCTGATGCGTGCTACATATAGCGACATCGCCTGGAGAGGTCGCTGTTAAGTCACAAAACCTGTGACGTTTCAGCGATATCGCTAGCCATGTTACAGTGTGTCAAGTACCCTTAACAATGGAGAAGAGAACTCTCCCTTGATGTTAATTTGTCCACAGTGTGTAACATGATGACGTTTACACTGTAGCTAATCTCCTTGGACATGGACAGCAGACAAAAATTGATGAAAGGCTGCAACGCAAGATGGTCCAGATGTTTGATACGCAGCCTAAATTAAGTTCCAAAGAAATTTAAGCTGTCCTGCAGGCTCACAGTGCAACAGTGTCAGCACAAACTATCCATTCAAATTTCAGTGGCAGGAGACCCAGGAGGACCACACTGGTGAGGCAAAAACATAAAAAAGCTACACTGCAGTTTGCCAAAATGTATATGAGTAAGCCAAACTGCTTCTATAAAAGTGTCTTGTGTACAGATGAAACTAAGATAGTTTATTGGTAAAGCACATCATTCTGTTGTTTGCCGAAAATGGAAAGAGGCCTATAAAGAAAGGAATACAGCACCTACAGACAAATATGGTGGAGTTTCAAAGATATTTTTGGGCTTGTTTTGCTGCCTCTGGAATAGGTTACCTTGACTGTGTGGAAGGCTTCATGAAATCTGAAGATTATTAAAGGATTTTGGACTACAATGTAGTGTCCAGTATCAGAAAGCTGGGATTGTATCCTAGGTCATGGCTCTTACAGCATGACAATGGTCGTGTGACGATGAGATCTCATTCTTGCTCTGAGTCTCTGGTTTAGCCAACATATAGAAAGCCCCCAATAGTACATGTAGTGCACATAATTAGATACACCCCATTGGAAAAGGAACAAGTGAATGTCCAAGGAATCTTAAGGCTCTGTTCCACGCTTCAATGTGGCAATGATCCAACCACCGACGGGGATCGCTGCCACATCGTGGACTGATCGCTGGTGAGCTGTCACACAGCCAGACTCCTCAGCGATCAGGACCAGCGAGCACGCTGGTAACTAAGCACCGCGCTCTGATTAGTTACCCCCTGTTTACCTTGGATACCAGCTCCCAGCACTTGCTGTGCGGCGCTGGGAGCTTGCTGATCATTGCTCTCCTGCTGTCACACGCAGCGATGCTGCGCGTCCAGCGAGCGACCAATGGCAGATTTATGAACCGCGATCTGGCCTTAAGTTTTGCTGTGAGTTGGGGATCTGTATCTTGTCTTTTGTCTCTATATAAGCACAGGTTTTGCAGCTCTTCACATTGCATGGATAAGTTACTCTTGGTGTATCTGAAGACATTGATGTTTCTTAAGTTGGGAAGGCTACCTGTAGCACAGCAAGGGAGGGTCTTTGAATATTATTTTAGTCAGTTATTTTTGTGTAGGATATGGTGATGTTTCTTGGCAGTATTTATCAGTACTTCAAGCTGTGGGTTGTAGCTCACCACCAGAGGCATAAAATGATTTTCTTCCTTTTCACTTTATTAAAGCGCTAGACTTCTAGGGATCCTTGT
Source organism: Allobates femoralis (assembly GCA_033576535.1). Taxonomy (NCBI): domain Eukaryota; kingdom Metazoa; phylum Chordata; class Amphibia; order Anura; family Aromobatidae; genus Allobates; species Allobates femoralis. Next base: position 537,017,274 of record JARQOC010000004.1, on the reverse strand, counting down.
GGCTCTAATGATCTGATCATTAGTGGAGGTGGGGTGGTAGCTTTGGTTTAAAAATGTCTTTTTGAGATGCAAGAATGAGGTCTCATCACACGATTACAGCCGAAAAAACTGATTTACCTGTAGACAAACATTTCTGCAGTCCAGGACATAACCTAGAAATGTGAAGGTTGTCATATTAAAAGGCCACTTCAAATCACAAAAACCTTTTTGGGTCTGGGAATACAAATTCATTATTACGGTAAGTTTGCTGCTGTGCAAACAGGACTACATTTCTCCAAAGCAAAAACTGAGGACACTCATGTTTTTTCTTTCTCTTTCTACTTTACAACAGGGTAGAAACATATATATTTTACATTAACAATTTTCTCCAGACACACAATATTCCTCAGGATATTGGTGCCATAAAACTGTAGAGTTTTCTAGGAATGTATGTCATTGACATATAGAGCGATTTTCTCTTCTATCACGCCATACCAAAACCCCCTGATGGCTTCCAACGCTCTAATTTTAGCTGCCAATGGCTCGACCACAAACCACATGGACAGCGGGTATCCCTGTTGCGTACCACTGTGTAAGGCGAATTCCTGATATAAAGACAGGTCCAAATCCCATTTGTGCCAATATCTTCCATATAGCTAAAAAGATTAGGAAACAAAAACCCAATAGGGTCTTATCTTTATAGATATTGTAAAAAATGGCAAATATTACTGCTAACCTGGGTCAGTTGTGGGACTCACAACCAGTATATGCGTACAGCACCACTGCCGCTAGATCCACACTCCACGCGCACAGCCATATTATAGTTCGATCCTGACAGACAGTGTTTTTTTTTTGATCTGCGCTAACTGTACAATGAAACAGCCACAAATGATCAAAGGGTAATGGTGCTTTTATTCTACGCGTTTCAGAGCATATCCCTGCTCCTTCCACATGAATGTACCTTCCATCAGGATCGACTATCTTCTATAAATACCCCAACTCTTTCCTTGCGTCTAAAATGGCCACCACCCTTTGTCGAACATTGTCAGCTGGTGATTGTAAATTTAAACACAACCTCCTCAGATTAATCGCTGTTGACTTTTTTTTTTACATGAAATCAGATTGATCTAGGTGTATTATTTTTTTGAATAAATCCCGTAATTTGACAGTATTTTGGACAGAATTTTAACATCTGACGTCAGTAAAGAGATGGTCTATAAGACTCGGCCAGCTTAGCATCTCTATCTTCCTTGAGGATGACCACCACAATAACGTCACCCATGGACTTCGGCAGTGCATCCCTCTCCAACCCCTCCTCAAAGACACCCTTTAACCTTTGCAGTACCACTTCTCCTAATTCTTTATAAACCTCCCTGGGGATCCTGCCTGCCCCTGGAGCTCTGTTGTTAGCCATGGACATTAACCTCAGTTGCTGAGGGTCGTCAAGCCACTCCCTTATGCTGTCATCCAATTTAGGTATTTCCACTTCCTCCAGGAACATCTCTATCTCGTTCTCAGTTGCCTGTGTCCTAGAGGTATATAGGTGCGCATAGAATTCTCTAAAAACCTCTAGTATGTCCTTTGTTTCCGTGACTTCTTCCCCGCTCACTTTAGTTGTTATATACATTGGCTGAGTTCCGCTGTGCCGCCATCACTACTGACAGTAAATGTCCCACTTTCTCTCCCTCCTCGTAGAACAGTGATTTCTGAAAGGCCCTCTTCCTTTCCACACCCTTCATATACATCCTATTTACTTCCTCATGTGCTACTCTTAGCTGCCGGGGTAGGACTAGCTATCATTCCTGCCTCCACTCTACTTAGCTCATCCATTACCGCCTGATCCACTTTTTTCTTTTGAGTTTTGTATCTCGCTATGTCTCTGAGGACTACCTTTAAATAGGATTTCATGGTGTCCCAAATCACATGTGTCACAGCACTTCCCTAATTTATTTGAAAGAATGCCTCTATCTCTTTTTTTATGTTTTGCATATCTATAACTTTCAGCCACTCTGGGTGTACCCTCCATTCTCCCCTTTGACCCCTTTTATTCCCAATTTGAATGCGAATTTTCAAGGAACTATGGTCTGAAATTATTCTCGGGAGGTACTCCACCCCACTCACCATCCCATTCAGTCATTTCCCAATGCCAAATCTATACAGGATAATGTATTATATGTCTGAGACTAGCCTGAATATTGGTCTTTATTTCTCACCCTCCACAGGTCCTGATTTCTCTCTGAGTCTGCTTTATCTTATATAGTTACCAAAGGGAGTCAATTTGTCCCCCCTTTCTCCTCTCTCCCTCTGCTTTGTCCTAGCTCAGTATTCCAGTACATTTTTCACATCCCCAACTATCAATAGCGGCGACCCTGCCCCTCTCCGTGACAATAATAATATTAATATTAATTCCATAGCACTTTACATACGTAATGCTGTCACAATCTAAACATCCTATCAGTATGTCTTTGCAATGTGGGAGGAAACCGGAGTGCCCGGAGGAAACCCATGCAAACACGGAAGAACATACAAA
>JARQOC010000004.1:536737704-536998880 GCA_033576535.1 Allobates femoralis | reverse complement strand
CGGAAACACTGAGAATGTTATTGAAAATACATAAAGCATTTTTTACAAGACCATCACATCTGCAATACCAATATGAAAATCATCTAACTGTAGATATTTCAAATTATTGATCCCATAGAAGTACATCAGTCTTATGGTGCAGCTAACAACAAGCAATTGAATACCATAAATAGGAGAATAAAACCGACTCATTTAGCGGTGTTCACTTAGAGGTTATGACTTCTGTTTATAGAAAACACAATGATGCTGTGATGGATCCATTCTCCATACATTTCAGATGGTCATTGATGAATCCTAATGATTATTGGGATCCCTAGGGTCTTCTAGCTATTGGACAAGATGGTACAGATACAGTATAGCAAAATAAAATCATCATGTAGCTCCGCTGATTGTGCTAGTATGAGCTGTTAGCAGTGGTTTCACATGCACCTACATTATCTTGACATCATATTTTAGAACACCTATTTTTTGATGCTGCAATGGATCCCAGACAGCAGTCTCCTGGATCCCATAATCTTCCTAGTTTTGAAATTTAGCCTGGCGATGTCTTGTCCAAAGTGACAGAACATGAGCCCAGTGGACAAATTACTGCACACCATTTTACTATGAAATCACGGGCAAAAGCAGCAATTATGGGCAAGAGTAAGGCTGCTTTCACATAGGCGTTTTTTTTTAAATGCGGCAGATCTGACAGATTTACGGCATCTGCCGCATCTTCTGCCTAACGGCCACACTTGTGGCACCGATCCGGCAAGCCCAATGCATTGTCTATGGGGCTTGCGGTTGGGTGTGGCAAGTGCGATTTTGCTGGTTGTGGCCATGAAAAAAAAAGCTGTTAGCAGCAGGTTTTTTTGCAGCCGCAACCAGCAAAACCGCACTTGCCGCAAGCCCCATAGACAATGCATGGGGTGTGCCGCAAGTGTGCGGCCGTTAAGCGGCAGATGTGGTAAATCTGCCACATTTTCAAAAAACCGCCTACAGTGCCTACAAGTAGTATTCAACCCCCTGCAGATTTAGGTGGTTTGATAAGATGCAAATAAGTTAGAACCTTCAAACTGCAAACGAGAGTAGGATTTATTAACAGAAGCATAAATCTTACAAACCAAAAAGTTATGTTGCTCAGTTGAATTTTAATAAATTTTAAACATAAAAGTGTGGGTCAATTATTATTCAACCCCTATGTTTAATATTTTGTGGAATAACCCTTGTTTGCAATTACAGCTAATAATCGTCTTTTATAAGACCTGATCAGGCCGGCACAGGTCTCTGGAGTTATCTTGGCCCACTCCTGCATGCAGATCTTCTCCAAGTTATCTAGGTTCTTTGGGTGTCTCATGTGGACTTTAATCTTGAGCTCCTTCCACAAGTTTTCAATTGGGTTAAGGTCAGGAGACTGACTAGGCCACTCCATCACCTTGATTTTTTCCCTCTTGAACCAGGCCTTGGTTTTCTTGGCTGTGTGCTTTGGGTCGTTGTCTTGCTGGAAGATGAAATTACGACCCATCTTAAGATCCTTGATGGAGGAGCGGAGGTTCTTGGCCAAAATCTCCAGGTAGGCCGTGCTATCCATCTTCCCATGGATGCGGACCAGATGGCCAGGCCCCTTGGCTGAGAAACAGCCCCACAGCATGATGCTGCCACCACCATGCTTGACTGTAGGGATGGTATTCTTGGGGTCGTATGCAGTGCCATCCAGTCTCCAAACATCACGTGTGTGGTTGGCACCAAAGATCTCGATCTTGGTCTCATCAGACCATAGAACCTTGAACCAGTCTGTCTCAGAGTCCTCCAAGTGATCATGAGCAAACTGTAGACGAGCCTTGACATGACGCTTTGAAAGTAAAGGTACCTTATGGGCTCGTCTGGAACGGAGACCATTGCGGTGGAGTACGTTACTTATGGTATTGACTGAAACCAATGTCCCCACTGCCATGAGATCTTCCCGGAGCTCCTTCCTTGTTGTCCTTGGGTTAGCCTTGACTCTTCGGACAAGCCTGGCCTCGGCACAGGAGGAAACTTTCAAAGGCTGTCCAGGCCGTGGAAGGCTAACAGTAGTTCCATAAGCCTTCCACTTCCGGATGATGCTCCCAACAGTGGAGACAGGTAGGCCCAACTCCTTGGAAAGGGTTTTGTACCCCTTGCCAGCCTTGTGACCCTCCACGATCTTGTCTCTGATGGCCTTGGAATGCTCCTTTGTCTTTCCCATGTTGACCATGTATGAGTGCTGTTCACAAGTTTGGGGAGGGTCTTAAATAGTCAGAAAAGGCTGGCAAAAGAGATAATTAATCCACACATGTGAAGCTCATTGTTCTTTGTGCCTGAACTACTTCTTAATACTTTAGGGGGACCAAACAGAATGCTGGTGGTTTGAGGGGTTGAATAATAATTGACCCACACTTTTATGTTTAAAATTTATTAAAATTCAACTGAGCAACATAACTTTTTGGTTTGTAAAATGTATGCTTCTGTTAATAAATCCTACTCTCGTTTGCAGTTTGAAGGCTCTAACTTATTTGCATCTTATCAAACCACCTAAATCTGCAGGGGGTTGAATACTACTTGTAGGCACTGTATGTGAAGGGGCCTAAAGCAGGGATAGGATATAAATAAAATAGCCCAAGCTCTGAACATCAAAGAGAAATATTCAATATATCATCCAAAAATATGATAGGTAGGTTGTGGAGCCCACTGGGACGGGGTACTCGGTGCCGGACCGGTGTACTGCTGGGGGATGTCACGACGGTCCTGGTCCGGACCGTGTCCCGGGCCCGCACAATAAAATGGGGGGTTATTTACAGGGGATTTGTCACCCACTATATGCGGCCAGTAATGGGGCCGCCGCTGCTGCAGAACCTCCGGGGACGATGGGATAGCATCTTGGATAGAATAGTTCCTGTGGGCAGAACTGGGTCCCCCGGGGTAGTGGTGATAAAAGTCAGTGATGGTAATTGTAGGCTTTGCAGAAGAAAGGAATGATGTGGAGATGGCTCCTGACAGGGCTAGATGGAGAACTGACAGCTTCTCATACCTGAAATCAGACACAGACAACTTAGCAGGGTTCACCCGGGTTTACTGTTCTTATTCTTCTGTCAAACAGGCACTGTACAATACAATTCTTTACATCTTTGCTATATTGAATCCGGTATACTGAACCCACTGCAGCCGGGTTCTTTTTCCTAGACTCCTCTGTCTTTCTACGTGTCCTTTCAGGCCATTTCTCAGTATTTCTCCTAAAAGTGGATCGCGGAGCGGCAGCTCGGTCCCTTTTGGCAGCTTCCTCCTTAATTCTTTGTGCGGTAAGCCGGGTCCTCTCTATGCTGCTGTGCTCCCAATCCTATGGTGGGAATATAGATCTGAAGTCTGTATTCCCCATCAGGTTGTCTGGGGCACAGGTAAATCTTCAGCCCCCTCAGAGCTGACACTCTGGTTTCAGCCAAACCACAGGTATCCCTATTTCACAAGAGATTACCGGGTTCTTTCCTTCCTGTGTAACTTCTGGGTATAATCAGGGAAACTCCTATCAGTCAGTTGCTGGCCTTTACTACTTCTCTGGACCTGATGGTACTGGTCTTGTCTTGACTGCTCGGCACCTGCCTACTGGCTAACCGCTTCCTGTCACTCCCCTCCGTTACCATGACTACGCTCCATCCACTCATATTTGCCTATTACCCCTTATCTGCCTAGAGTCCCAGACTCAGGGTTAGGCCCTCATGCAATGGATATGTGTGCGAGGTGTTTGTTAAACAAACTGTCTACCCTCCTGCCTGGCTGCAGTACAACCTGTGGCCACCCTGGACGCAGGGGCGCCACAATATGGCACAACTGCAAACCTATAAAGACATGGCTGTCCATCAAAACTTACATTCTAAGAAAAGTGCCTTTATTAAAGAAGCAGCCAAGAGTGAACTCTGGAGGAGCTGAAGAAATCCACAGCTCAAGTGTGAGGCTCGGTCCATAGGACAACTTTCGGATCATTTGTGCTAATGACACTAAGCTCAACTCTAATCAGTTTACAGTGATCCGATGCTCGTGCAAGAGAGAATCGTATTACAGGTGCAGAGCAGATGGGGAACTTAATTTCTTCATCTTCTCCATTGTCTGTGTCCACGTAAATGAGTGCAATTCATTGTTTTACAAGAATCCAAAAATATGAATGGGTGCACTTAATTATATACAGTGCCTTGTGAAAGTATTTGGCCTCCTTGAACTTTTCAACCTTTTGCCAAATTTCAGGCTTCAAACAAAGATATAAATTCAAATTTTTTGTGAAGAATCAGCAACAAGTGGGAGACAATCATGAAGTGGAACGAAATTTATTGGTATTTTAAACTTTTTGAACAAATAAAAAAACTGAAAAGTGGGGCATGCAATATTATTCTGCCCCCTTGAGTTAATACTTTGTAGCGCCACCTTTTGCTGCGATTACAGCTGCAAGTCGCTTGGGGTATGTCTCTATCAGTTTTGCACATCAAGAGACTGAAATTGTTGCCCATTCTTCCTTGCAAAACAGCTGGAGCTCAGTGAGGTTGGACGGAGAGCGTTTGTGAACAGCAGTTTTCAGCTCTTTCCATAGATTCTGGATTGGATTCAGGTCTGGACTTTGAATTGGCCATTCTTACACCTGGATATGTTTAGTTTTGAACCATTCCATTGTAGATGGATATCTACAACTACAAACGATATATTTGGCATAAAAGCAACAGCTCATCACCCTCAAAACACCATCCCCACTGTCAAACATGGTGGTAGCAGCATCATGGTTTGGGCCTGCTTTTCTTCAGCAGGGACAGGGAAGATGGTTAAAATTGATGGGAAGATGGACGGAGCCAAATACAGGAACATTCCGGAAGAAAACCTGTTGGAGTCTGCAAAAGACCTGAGACTGGGACGGAGATTTATCTTCCAACTTGACAATGATCCCAAACATACTAAATTTACAATGGAATGGTTAAAAATAAACGTATCCAGGTGTTAGAATGGCCAAGTCAAAGTCCAGACCTGAATCCAATCGAGAATTTGTGGAAAGAGCTGAAAACTGCTGTTCACAAGCGCTCTCCATCCAACCTCACTGAGCTCCAGCTGTTTTGCACGGAAGAATGGGCAAGAATTTCAAAGAATTTCAGTCTCTTGATGTGCAAAACTGATAGAGACATACCCCAAGCGACTTGCAGCTGTAATCGCAGCAAAAGGTGGCGCTACAAAGTATAACTCAAGGGGGCTGATTAATATTGAATGCCCAAATTTTCAGTTTTTTATTTGTTAAAAAAAATTTAAATATCCAATAAATTCCGTTCTACTTCACGATTGTGTCCCACTTGTTGTTGATTCTTCACAAAAAAATTAGAATTTATAAACTTTATGTTTAAAGCCTGAAATGTGGCAAAAGGTTAAAAAGTTCACAGGGGCCAAATACTTTCACAAGTCACTGTATGCTCTACAAATCACAGCATACCTCAAATATTTTATCATTCCCCATAGTCTAGCACTGGCCTGAGCGCTATTCAATAAACAATCGGATAGAACTCGTCTGATGTATTCACTCATTTGAGCAAGCCCTTAGTTTTTTTACTTACGGTAAGTTGCAAGAAGAAATACTTTTTTGAAAGCAAGCCATAAGAAGTCCCGTCAGCAAAAACCATGCAGGGGACACAGCTAGCATATGGAAAAAGATGCTCTGGTCAGATGAGACTGAAGTAAAACTTATGTGTTAGGCCGGCTTCACACCACAGTGTGAACTGGACAGCCCCGGATCCGATTTCGGCCCTATAGTATTTCCATCTATCCAGGAAGATCCAGGAGAATGACGGATGTTTGTCCCACACACAAAATCGCAGCTTGCTGCACTTTTCTGTCCGGGCAAATATCTGTACAAATCAGATCCTTCCAGATCCGGCGCCTCCTAACATGGGAGTCTATGGCGCCGGATCCGACATATCGGTCGGGCTCCCAGACACTGGGTGCTGAGGTTCAGCGTCGGCAACTTCAGCACCGTGGAGAGCTCTCCGCTGACATTTCAGGCTAGCGAGAGCTAGCCGCGATTTTGAAATTTCATCAGGGACAGCTCCTGAACCCTGCCTATTCCGGCAAAAAACAGGACTGGATGGCATATTTGCCCTTAGGTTCTGTCTGGTGCTTCCAGCAAAACATCGGACAGAACCTGATAGCTCAAAAGCATGGTGTGAAGCGGCCTTAAATGACTCTGTACATCACCCTGAAAACACATTCTCCGCAATGAAATATGGTGGTGGCAGTATCATGCTGTGGGAAAGCTTTTCTTCTTGAGACTGGGGTGCAGGTTCACCTTCCAATAATATAACCCAAGATACAGACAGAGCTACATTATTGCCTATTCATATGTGTGAAAGGACCTGTCAATGTCCAGATCTAAATCCCATTTAGAATCCGTGACAAAACCTGACAATTGCTGTTCACAACCCCAAACCTACCCTATGCAACCCTGTGGGCAATTTGCTTTTGGGAATTTTTCTGGTCACACGTCGGTGACACCTGTTTAATCCTAAAGTTTGGTGTATACAAGAAGTGCTGCTGGTCGGTGTGGAATTGTTCTTCATGTTGCATCACTTATACTATATACAATGATCTTACAGCAATGTAGTATATAGCGTAATTGACTTTTCTGACGAACCCAGCATGAGGCCATGCTTCAGAAAAGATTTAAAACTATGTGCACAAGTTAAGTATTTGGTTGCAAAAAAATTCCTGCAACAAACCTGCATCTGATGGTAGAAAATGCACCAAAAACGCAATGTGTTTGATGCATTTTCGGTGCGTTTTCCCTGTGTGTTTTCCATGCATTCTGGGGTGGAAATGTGCTGCAAAAACGCACCAAAGAGTTGACATGCTGCATATTTATTTCTGGCCCAAATTTGCAAGGAAAAAAATAAGCAACATGTGCGCAAAACTTCAGATTTCTTATTGACTTTGCTGGTATAAGGAATGGTATGCAGTTTTTTCAACAAAACTACCCCAAAAACGTACTCTGTGCACATAGCCTAAGATAGCTTTCAGCAAGCCCCCAGCTGCCATGGTGACTTATTGGTATATTGTGATTGTGTAGTGGAAGGGCCAATAGGAATCAGCGCTCAAGAGCAGAGACAAACAGGTGATTTAAATAGTACTGTCAGTAATTGACAACAGATGTTTTCCCAAGAACAAAATTAATTTTAAAGTTCATTTTTTAATGTAATTTAGGTAATTTTATTTAATAGATCTTGGAATGATAATAAATTCCACAACTGTTTAATAAAAAATGCTCCTGTGCTGAGATAATCTTATATATGTGTCCCTACTATGTATTGTGTATTGGCTGTGTCTGACCGTACAGGAACATGGTCTGATCATACCACTTCTCCTGTGCTGAGATAATCTCATATATGTATCCCTGCTATGTACTGTGTAATGGCTGTGTCTGACCTACAGGGACATGGTCTGATCATACCACATCTCCTGTGCTGAGATAATCTTATATATGTGTCCCTGCTATGTACGGTGTAATTGAGGTGTCTGACCGCATGGGGACATGGTCTGATTATGCCACATCTCCTGGGCAGGGAGATTACAGCTGATTCTTTCTGCAAGGTAAAATATTTAATTACCTTGTTAATGGGCTAAAATTGTGCCATTTGTCTATTATGGCTGATTATGTCTTAATGTACATCTGTCATGTCTGATCTACATTAAGTACCTCCTACCGAGTACACCTTAAACATTATTGTTCGTCCATTGTAGTTGAATATCACCATGAACTCAGGGCTTAGAAGATCAGTGGCTGTGGGTCCAAAGGTGACTGTTTAGGCCAATTCAAGCTCTGAAGGCTCACACTCATATGGCACAAAAGTAAGAAGATGCAGTCAGGTCAGTAGATACTGTTTTTGCTTTGAACACAGCTCACTTTCATTTTCCTTCAAAGATTCTCCTGTCTTCAGGTGCTTGAGCTCCTGAGGAGATCTTGCCTCGCCAAACTCGGTGGTCCAGGTCAAATGTCACATTGAGGTCGACTTCAAGAGTTTTCAGGGACACTTTAAGGCAGTATTTATATTGTTTCTTCAACCCCCACTTAGCTTTCCCTGATACAATTCTATGTACAGACGTTGTTTACACAACTGGTAGTCAGCAACCCTGACATGTCCGACCCACCTGGCTTGAACTTTCAGAAGGAGTGTAGACCCTGGAGAGCCCAGTTTATTCCAGGATTGCCGTGTTGAGGACAGTGTCTTGTCACCTAATGTGTAGAAGTCTGCAGAGACAGCTCAGGTGAACGTGATTTAGGGTACCTTCACACTTGGTGATGTTCCAGCGATCCTGACAATGATACGACCTGGTAAGGATCGCTGGAGTGTCACTACGTGGTTGCTGGTGAGATGTCAAACAGTCAGATCTACTCAACGACGCAGCAACGATACAGCGACCCGTATAACGACCTCGGTGGTCGTTGGGACCCTGTCACATGGCAGCTAGTCTCACGACTCAGACCTACGTGGCTGAGTTCTGAGTCGCCAACGAAGTCATTGTTAATGCATCAAACAAACCGGTGCATGCTGCCCAGCGGGAACCCAACGATCAAAAAATGGTCCAGGCCATTCCGACACAATCGGCAATGTCACAGTGGGGCCCAGTCGCTGCTACGTGTCAAACATAGCAAGATTGCTGGCAAGGTCGCTGTTGCGTCACAAAACCTGTGACGCAACAGTGATCTCGCTATGTGTAACGGGGGCTTAAGCAATTTGGTATGATGGCTTTAAACAGTCCAGGTCTCGCAGGCATAGAGAAATGTGGTAAGGATCACCGCACAGCTTTGTGGTAAAGCCACATCCCCTCCATTCGCACACATTCTAACAAGAGTCTTTCAATGGCAACAAAGGCTTTAGCAATCCTTTTGTTCACTTCAGCGTCTATGGTCCCTACAAGAAAGTGTTTGCTACCCACGTAGGTGAAATTTCAATTGCTTTAAGGTTGTAATCCTTCAGTATAACCTGTGGCTGCAGGCATAGTTTTTTGGAGCAGGTTGGTATGTAACTTTGGTCTTTCTAGTGTTGATAACAATCTTATAAAGCTGCTTCGTGCTGGTGTTTTTTTTTTTTTATATAATTCTTTATTTTTCGTTTTATAGTAACAATAGAAAAAAGAACCAAAACTTACAGATTCAATCATCTTGCAAGTACAGAGAACTGTTCTTAATAAAATGTATTCTCATTAATTGAATCACGAATCAGTTTCTAATAGTCAATAAGCTTGATAAAAGTATTCAATTTACTATAGCAATATTAAAACTAACTCTGGCATGAAAAACAAGCTGTCTAGTATAACACATTGGAGTTGTTTGCCAGTCAGAATTATAAAACAAGCATTACCTACTCCATAGGTACCCGTCTATTACCAATAATAATGACAATGAAAGATAAAAAAAACAAAAAAGAAAGGAAAAGATAGGAAACACATAAAGAAAGAAAAGAGTAGAATAGACCAGAACGGGGGATAGGATGGGTGGGGGGGTATGAAGAGGGGTAGAAGGGAGGGTAAGGTAGGGGTCTCGTGAAGTTACCAAACCTCAATGGAGTAAAAGGAACTCTCAATCGCACCCATTTACTAACCAGTTCTTAAGAGCAAGTTCCTCAGGAGCTTCTGTGAGACTTATACAGGTCAGATTGTTGGAAACTCATCCAATTAAACCACGTGTTTCTGAACTTCTCATATGAATCATGTATAGCTGATGTCAGGTCCTCGAGAAGCATGAGGTCGTTCACCTTCTCTATCCACATAGCCACAGAAGGACATGTCTCCTTTTTCCAAAGTATCGGAATGCAGGATCTCGCAGCCATGACTAAGAACCTCAACAGTGTATGTTTATATTTGTTTGGTGGAATCCTACAGTGGTGCAACATGAAGAGGCCAGGATCTAACTCATCCGTGTATCCCGTAACTTGCCTTGTAATCTTTTTCACCTCCGACCAGAATGGTTGGAGCTTCGCACACTCCCAGAACACGTGTAGTATTGTACCAACCGCCCCACCACACCTCCAGCACTTCGGGTCTATAGAAGGAAAGAGTCTATGCAAATAAGCTGGGACTCTATACCATCTCGTCAATATTTTATAATTTGCCTCCTGCAGCTTTGAGCTTATCGAGGTAGAGTGAGCTAAAGAATAAATTGCAGATCTTTGTTCTGTAGACAGTTTGAGACCAAGATCTGTCTCCCATCGCAGCATGAAATGGGGAGTCGGGAGGTCCGGTGGAGAAATCAAACACGCGTATGTCTGTGATAAAGCATGCCTACAGTCAACTGTGGTAGAGCATAGAGATTCAAACAGTGTCTTAGGATTTAAAAACGTCCTCTTAGGAGGGAGTCTATGAAGATAATGCACAAGTTGTACACATCTCCAGAAACCCAGAGCCGTCGGGTAGGTAATTGAATTAAGTTGTTCAATGGTTGGCCACGCTTCTCCCTCACTCCATTTTTCAATCCTATCCAGACCTGCTTTTATCCAACGTTGGAACACGGGGTCATCAAGACTTGGTCGAAAGTCCGGGTGACTAAGGATCGGACTCAAGACAGAGGCAGATGGTATCATTAAGGATCTAACTAACGTGTGATCACAAATCTTGAGAGTAGACCCAATTGTCGGATGGTCATATAATAACTCTTCTTTTCGAAGTGACACCCAGGGTAATGTCTGAAGTCTGAAAGGAGTAAAATCCTGTTCGATTTGTACCCACAATTTATTTGTACCATGCCTGCACCAATCTATTACCCGCGTGAGGTGGGTGGCTATGTAATACAGTTTGATATTTGGGAGATTCACACCACCATCTTTTTTGCGTCTATACAGGATTGATCTCGCTAGACGTGGTTTCGAGTTACTCCAGATGAATTTTGTCTGCAGTTGTGCAATTGTCTTAAAGAAGGATAATGGAATGGTGATAGGTAATGTCTGTAGGTAATATAATATCCTCGGAAGGATATTCATTTTGAAAAGCTGGCATCTACCAGCCCATGTGAAAGTAGACAATAGCCATCTCTCACAGTCTACTGTAATTGACCGCAGCAGTGAAGGAAAATTTGCACCATACAGATCTCTAACATCTGGAGTAATCTGTACCCCTAAATAGCGAAGAGATTTAGGAGACCAATGAAATGTAAAGGCGTTCTGTATTCTAGTAATTTGACTCAGGGGAAGCGACACATTTAGGGCCTCAGATTTTGATCTATTTATTTTAAAATTGGAGAGTGTGTAATATGTCTCCAATTCTTTCAATAAAATGGGGAGAGAAACCTCTGGATTTGTTAGAAAGAACAGGAGATCGTCTGCATATGCCGCAATTTTATGTACACCTGATTTTACTTGCATGCCTGAAATATCTCCATTCATTCGGACATGACGCAATAACGGTTCGAGAGTCAAAATAAAAATTAATGGGGACAACGGGCATCCCTGACGCGTGCCATTGTTAATATCAAATGACTCCGAAAGGATCCCGTTGACCCGCACTCTTGCCGACGGGACGGAGTACAGAGAGAGCACCCAACCAAGCATCTTAGCTCCCAATCCGATGTGAGACAATGTCTCTTTAATAAAAGTCCAATGTACGCGATCGAACGCTTTTTCTGCGTCTGTAGATAGTAACATCAGCGGGGTTTTAGATGTCTTGGCTGTATAAATTAAGTCTATAGCTTTGGTGGTGTTGTCTCTGGCCTCCCTACCCGTGACAAATCCCGTCTGATCTGGGTGAATCAAGTCCGGTATGAACGGGGAGAGTCTTGCCGCCAAAATTTTTGCAAAAAGCTTAATATCTACGTTCAGCAGGGATATTGGGCGGTAACTGGAGCATAGCAGAGGATCTTTCCCTGGTTTATGAATCACTGTTATATTAGCTCTTAATGCATCTTTGGGTGGTGTAGATATCGCCAAGGCATTAAAAAAGGCTTTTAGGTGTGGTAATAGAGCTTCTTTTAATTTTTTATAATAACCAACCGTAAACCCATCTGGGCCAGGTGCTTTCCCCGATTTAGATGAGGACAACGCATCTTCAATCTCCTGATCTGAGATAGGCATCTCTAAGGATTGCGAAACTGAATCCGCCAATTTCGGCATAGCCGAAGATGTAATATATTTTCTTATGCGTGATGTAAGTGCATTCAATGCTACCGGCGCTTTAGTCGTGTCAAGATTATACAAAGCGGTATAGTAATGTTTGAATGCCTCAGCTATGTCGTGGGGAAACTTTGAGCGTTTTGAGGTATCTGGGTGTGATATTTCAGAAACATACGTAGTAGCTCTGCAAATTCTAGAGGCCCTCGCCAAAGCTCTACCGGACTTATTCCCATATTCATAGAAATGTCTACGGCATCTGGTAAGTACCCCTTTTGCCTTATATAGTAAAGTAGTGCGTAGCTTCTCCCTAACATCTAATAGTTCTCTCTTCAGATCAGGGAGGGAGTGACGTTTATGCCTAGTTTCGAGGTCTCTCAGTCTAATCATTAGATCTTGGATTTCTGTATCTCTAATTTTCTTAAGTCGGGCACCATGTTTGATTAAAATGCCTCGAACTACACACTTGTGAGCCTCCCACACTCCCCCAGGTGTCACATCTGTGGAAACATTTAAATCAAAGTAATCCTTCAATGATTTAGAGACGTCCGCTAGGACTACTGTGTCTTCTAATAAAGAAGCGTTTAGCCTCCATTGCCACTGTCTTGGGATCGGGGAGTGGAGCATAAGGGAAATCTTAACCAAGGCATGGTCTGAAAAGGAAATCGGCTCAATAGAAGCATCTATTAGTTGTGTCAGATCAGTGTGTCTCAGGAGAAAGAAGTCAAGTCTAGAATATACGTCATGTATTGGGGAGTAAAAGGTATAGTCTTTAGAGGTAGGGAACAAGAGGCGCCAAGCATCTAGTAATTGGTGATCATGGAGCGCTCTGTTCAACCTTCTAATAGCTGCTTTAGACATACTAGACCTGCCTCGAGACGTGTCAAGGTCGGGGTCAAGTGTAACATTGAAATCTCCCCCTAGAACCAGCGTTCCCTCTGCGAAGACCTCAATTTTATCTAAAAACTGCAGGAGCATTGTAATCTGACCAGAGTTAGGGAGGTATAGCGAGGCAAATGTATATGTTCTGGAGGCGATCTTACCTTTTACCATAAGGAGTCTTCCGTTGCCACCACTGCAGGAGTCCACAAATTCCCATGGTATCGACCTCGATATCACGATACTGGAACCAGAAGAGTGTGAATTATTAGATAAGCTGTGATATGATGAAGGAAACCAATGACTGGAGAGCTTATAAGGCTTGTTCTCGCACATATGAGTCTCCTGAAGAAAAGCAACATGAATTTTGTTAGTTTTCAAATAGTTAAACAAAATAGATCTTTTCCCTGCATCATGTAGACCTTGCACATTCAGCGTGCCAATTTGTATAGCAGATAGGGTGCTATGTGTCATAGTGTTCCCTTCTGCTAACTAGGAACTTCAAGGAAAAAGGGGACCAAGGTACAGGAAAGAGGGGGAGGTAAGAGGGGAGGGAGGTGTAGAGGAGTGTAAAACAAAGAGATTGAGAAAAAAAGATTAAAGGGAAGATAAGACTATTTTAGTCTAAGCCGGTCAAGCCAGCAAATCAACTCTCTCTAAGAAAACAGAAAAGAGAAAGAGAGAGAGTCGTAGGGACCGTAACTGACCAAAAGGCAACGATCCACAGACCCAGGACTCTTGTATATCATCAAGATCATCTCTTTACACCACATTATCAACTTCTTTAAAAGTCAACAAGAAAAAGTTACAATCGATAAAAGGGAAAAAGCAACACAAAACCCTTAATAAATTTGTTATACGTAACGAATGCACTATCTTTTTATATAACAATTGTTACCAGGCAGACCAGTCTAGAGCAATTCTGGGTGAGGTCTGAGGCATCAACCTCATATAGCTCAATCAGTTCCAACAAAGGTGGATCAGGAATCTCATGTTGGTAAGACCTCTGCAAACGCCTCGTCTCTTCCGCCCCTCGGGCTGCCAGGCTGTGACGAGGGCGTACGTGGAGCATTGCCACTCCGTGTCTTCCTCTTGCGGAGAGCATCTGAAAGGGAACTGCGTTGGCAGCCCATTGTTGCGAACCTCTGAAATCCTTCCAAAGAGAGCCAATCCGGGATCGGGATGGATGGGATATCCAAGAACGAAAATAGTCCAGGAAGGTCATCCCTATGCCAAAGATAATATGTCTTGTTGTTTCTTCTCACTATAAGATGGAAGGGATGACCCCAGCGGTACGTGGCTCCCCGCTCTTTAATCTTCACAAGTAAGGGGCGCAGCTGCCGTCGCATATACAAGGTGCGACTAGAAACATCTGGGAAGAGGCGATCATTTACGTTGTCAATCAGAATGTCGCCAAAAGACCAAGCCGCTTGTATCAGAGCATCCTTGTCTGTAAAATTATGAAATCTACACAGAACATCTCTGGGGTTGTCTGGGTCAATTGGGCCAGGGCGAGATACTCTATGTATCCTATCAATTTTATATGATGAGCCTGGTGATCTTTGTGTTACCGTATTAAAGATGTCTAGAGTCCTGTCAAGGAGCATATTAGCTGTAATGGTCTCAGGCAATCCTTTCAGGCGTATGTTGTTGCGCCTTTCCCTATTCTCCTGGTCATCTGCTTGTAGAATCAGGGCAACAATATGTGCATTAGAGCGTGTAGCATGTCTCTCCAAGGCAGTGACTCTCTCTTCAATGGCAGCTATGGTCTCAGACACAGCAGTGGATTGTGACTTTAGAGTCTCTATATCCTCCTTAATGGGGCTCAGGGCTTTGGCTTGGGATGCCTCCATGCGGGCCATTAAACAGTCTAGGTCTTGTCTGGTGGGGAGAGCAGCAATCATGCTCCTAATAGCCCTCAGTTCAGAGTAGGAGCTGCTGGACTGGTCTGAAGCAGGCACCATTACTGCAGCATGTGTAGGGGAGGGGGGAGTATCCCTCCATGTCTCCTCGGTCTCCTCTCCAGTGTCTGCAATCTCCTCTAATGTTTCCACAACTGCAGACTCCCTTGACAGGGGCGGAACTACACTGGTGCAGCCTGTGCAGCTGCACCAGGGCCCCGACCGGTTGGGGACCCCTTCAAGCCTAGAGGGGGCCCCCAGCCCACCCCCGCAAGCCGCCGCCAGAGGAGAGGAGGGTCAGGCAAAGGAAGCAGAGAGCTTCCTGCTTCTCTTGCCTGATCCCGTCCCTCCTCTCCTCTGCTCCTCCGGCCCCTAGCAGACATCCGGCGCGGCTCCCAGGTAGGAGAGCATCGCGCCTGCGGCTCCCAGCGGCACCCCTCCCCCCCTTTCCGGGCCGCGCCGACGGCCAGCGGCACCCCTCCCCCCCGGGCCACGCCGACGGCCCGTAGCCCCGCCCCCCCGGTAATCTCCTGCACCAGGGCCCCCGGGGGTGACGGTCCGCCTCTGTCCCTTGATCTCTCCTTCCCCTTATCTGAGGAGCTGATAACAGCTGTTACCTGGCTTCCAGTGTTTTGTTTGCGGGGGTTTCTCTGTGGCAGCTGTGAAGGTGACTGTGCCTGCAGCTTCTGAGCATGAGGTCCTCCCTGTGCCATTACAGAGTAGCGTGCTGCCTTTCCTCCTGCTGTTCCAAACAGTTTTGCCATGCCTGCCTCTCTCCCCAGCTTCTCAGGCAGTGTCACGGCCGTCACAGTATCTTCAGGCTTCTTTCTCCGTGACATTGGAGCAGAGATTGTGAAGTTGAATAGCTCTATAAAGTCCCGGGTCTGCAGAGCTTATGGAGGTGCTTCCTCACACTTCCATGGCCAGGTCACGCCCCTCGTGCTGGTGTTTATGTTCAGTCATATCAGCAAACAAACTCACAGATTATTATTATTAGTTATTATTATAGTGCCATTAATTCCATGGTGCTTCACATGTGGTAGTGTATACAAAGACAAGTACAAGATACATGGACAACATATGGCATACAGGTACAGAAGGAGAGAGGACGCTTACCGCGAGGGCTCACAATCTATGAGGATGATCATCTCATGCACCTTTGTAACAGCCTTCAGTGTGCTGGGGTTGAATAGCTTGTGGTCAGTCCTTTACCTGACCTGAATTCAGTCTGCGCAGTTGCTAAAAGCATCTGTCAACATGGCAGACAATAGCATACTGAAGAGGGTCAGGGCTAATACACAACCTTCTTTGACGCCAGGAAGGAGTTCGTCTCACAATCTTCAGAGCTTTCACCATCATGATTGTGATGAACTTGCTCGGGCAGCCAAACTTTCTCATGATTTTCCACAGGTTGTCTGTCGATTTAACCAAGGTCATGAAAAGTTGTTGCATTGCTCCTGGCACTTTTCCTGCAGTTAACGCGAAGACCATATATCTATTGTCCCACGTTCAGCAAGGAAGCCACACCTGGCATTCAGGTAATAGACCTTCAAGGTGTTGGGAGAAGGTGTTTGAGCAAGAGGCTAGCGTGAATCTTCCCGATTTCTTTGGATTCATGGTTAGAGTTGCTCCATGGCAGTATTATAAATAGCATCTAAGTTCATCGAAACTGGTCATGTCTGTCTGAATGACAGTCTGCTGTCAAGGTCACTAGCAAATTCCTCTCCCATTCTACTACTTTGCAGTTCGGGAGACATACAGTAATCTTCTGCCCTTGTCATCTCCTAGATGGTAGAATGCGAAGCCTGCACTTAGGCTGTTGGACCGAATAAACCTTACCCAGTACTTATGGCAGGAATGTTGTAAATACTGTCCTAACTTCTACTAAAGAATCTATCAGGAACAAGACATCCCAGTTCAGAAGGCATAGTACAATTTACAATTATACCAACTATGACTTATTGGTAGATCTCTTTTAAAAATCTAAAAAGTATATGGAATTCATATCCAAATTTTTTTTTGAAAATGTAAATTAAAAGGGTTTAACCATGTCCCACATTTATGACACAGCCACAGGATCTGCCACAAATGTCTAAAAGATGTAGGCCTCAGCTATCTCAAGAACTGAATCCATCTCACACAGTTGTGCGTAGGTTCACAAATTGATGAGAATAGAATAGATATTTCACAGGAGCTCCCATATTGGACCATGTAACTAGTTTTTTTTTTGAGAAATAAACGTATACTTTCTAAAGCCTCTATACCACAGCCATATCACCTCAGGGGCGTTTAGCATGTTCTCCTCACCTCAGTGGTATAGCACTTGGACGGTGCAATTATGAAAGGCCCTGGAGCCAGTATTTGGTGAAGGGTGGAGTGGTTAATGGCCAACCATAGTATTCAGCACCCGGAAGCAGCATATGGAACACAAAATAGCCAGTCTCCACACATCAACACTCATTTTTGTTACTTGCAACTCTCAGACCATTGACTCAGACTTATATAATAATAATTTCAGTTTAAAATAATTGACACCTTAGTGTCAGTTGCTCTATATACCAATGCATTCTAAAAAAAAAAAAAAGAGTGATCAAGAGCGATTTTTACTGGCATCATGGCTCAGAACGATGCAGCGATGCCCTGCCATTTAGCTTCTGACCAATTAGGCTACGTTCACACGTGGTGTAATAGCCGTGTATTCCTGCTTTTATGCGGCGCTTTGGAGAGCTTGCGTAAAAGCAGAGCAAAACAAAGCTGGTTACGCCTTCCAGCAAAAGCTATGGGTTCTGCTGGAAGGGTGCAGACACCGCATTATGCCGCATATTTTTACACGGGCACTTTCACTGCAAAAGAGCCTGTGCAAAAAGAATTGTCATACCAATTCTTGGCGTTTTTTTCGGCACGCTTTCCCCATAGGCTACATGATAACATGGTCTCAGGAAAAGCGTGCGAAAAAGAGGCACTGACGAATACGTGGCAAAATGAGCCGCGTGTGAACGTAACCTTAGGCTAGGGGGGGGAGATCTAGCCCTCGAGGGCCGCCAACAGGTCTTGTTTTCAGGATTTTCTTAGTATTGCACAGGGGCTGGAATCATCACCAGTGCAAGAGATTATATTATCAAGTGTGCAATGCAGTGCTCTGAAATCAGGCGACCGGGGCGAGGCGACATATCGCCGCCAAATTCCCCAGTTACACGCCGCAATTGGGAGAGATTTTGACGGCGCGCCGTCAATATTTCTCGACACGTTTATGGCGTGTAAAGGTACCCTAAAGGGAATCTGTCAGGTCAAAAATCCTTAAGTAACTGCTATTATTTTCTAATTCCTTTCTCTAAGCTCTCTCTATCCATGCATTTCTATTATTTATACTTCCCCTCAATCCTCTCTGCTGCCCACTCCCCAAGGAATGAATATTTGTGTATCATTACACTGTCCTGCCTTCCTCTCTGATCGTATGCTGTGTGGCTCATTGCAGACAGAGAAGGGAGGGGGCAGGAAGTGTGTGCTTAGCTACATCTCTTCATGTCATTGTGTGTATCTGAGGCATGTGTGGTAGTTTGTGCAGTCTGAGATATTTCTATGTGATTAAACGAACATTTGATCATTTGCTTAGCAGATACACACATTACTGCAGGATAACCAACTTTCATATAATAGAAATCTGACATAGTACACAGTGTAGCACAAAACACCATCCCCCTCCAGTGCATAGAGGGGAGGGACAGAACACCAACTTGGATAGACGTGGATATTTAAATAACACTTATACAGCAACTGGACTATTCGGCTGTGAAAGAAATGGAGAGTACTAATGCACCAGCTGGTTGCAGGGTGTGAAAGTGCTTATAGCATGGAAACTAGAAAGTGTACAATAATGATTTTACATGTTTTTAAAAGGTCTGCCCAGGCACTATTCAAGGGTAATATTAGTATTATACTGACCTGACAGAGTCCCTTTAAAGGGAACCAACCATCAAAAAATCGCTATCTAACCTATAAATATCTGTCCCTGGGGCCCTAAATGACTATTCTAACCATCCCTGACTGACTAAATCTACCTAACTACAGGCACATTAAATTACTTTTTATACTTACTAAATTCTTGTCGGCTGGGCGTTCCTCCAGGCTCTTTGTCAGCGAGGCGGGTCTCCTCGCTGCTGTCTGTCTTCTTTCCAGGGAGGCATCTTGTTCCCACGGATTCAAATTACCCGCCCATTGCGTCCTTGCATTGAGCGGGTCACGTACTGCAGGCCCGCCGCGTCGCTGGGTGTATGACGCACCCAGGCCAGCTTTAGCATGCCATCTGCGCATGCTCTGAAGCCGGCCTGGGTGTACCAGTGACGCGGCGGGCGGAAGTGACGCGGGGCCTGCAGCACGTGACCCGATCATTGCAAGGACGCAATGGGCGGGTAATTTGAATCCGTGGGAAGATGCCGCCCTGGAAAGAAGACAGACAGCAGCGAGGAGACCCGCCTCGCTGACAAAGAGCCTGGAGGAACGCCCAGCCGACAAGAATTTAGTAGTTAGGTAGATTTAGTCAGTCAGGGATGGTTAGAATAGTCATTTAGGGCCCCAGGGACAGATATTTATAGGTTAGATAGCGATTTTTTGATGGTTGGTTCCCTTTAAGGGTCATTTCATATCAAGTGATCCAAATATGAATATTTTTTTACCTGGCGTCTTTAGATATTTTTTTATTTTTCTTGTATATGAAGTACAACTTTAGTTAATTACTAGTGATGAGCGAGTATGCTCGGCGCGACTCGGTACTCGCACGAGTATCTCGGTACTCGGGGAGCACCGAGTACTGCCGAGATGCTCGGACTGCTCGGTAATAAATAGCGATCTGAGACATATACACTGCTCCCTTCAGTGCACACAGTGAGCTGGCACCATACAGGGAGCAGATTAATTGATAGGATCCCTCTGGGGGCTACAGCAAGGTGTTATATGCTGCGGCGATTTGAAAAAGCCAACCCTCCCGCCCTTTTCCGGAATTACTCGATTTATAACCGGAAGTCTGTGGGCGGAGCCTGTCACTCATTGACTTACATTGGGCTCGGTGCTCTGGCCGAGTACAAGAGTATCTTGAGATGCTCGGCCAGAGCACAGAGCACCGAGCACCCGAGCATTTTAGTGCTCGCTCATCACTATTACCGTATATACTCGTGTATAAGCCGACCCGTGTATAAGCCGACCCCCCTACTTTTGCCCCCAAAACCTGGGAAAACCTATTGACTCGTGTATAAGCCGAGGGTGGACCCCAGCACAGGTATACAGCCCCCAGCAGTGTGGTATACAGCAGCCCCAGAGGTATATACAGCAGGCCCCCAGAGGTACGGTATATACAGCAGGCCCCCAGAGGTACGGTATATACAGCAGGCCCCTAGAGGTATATACAGCAGGCCCCCAGAGGTACGGTATATACAGCAGGCCCCCAGAGGTATATACAGCAGGCCCCCAGAGGTATATACAGCAGGCCCCCAGAGGTATATACAGCAGGCCCCCAGAGGTATATACAGGCAGGCCCCAGGAGCTATATACAGGCAGGCCCCAGGAGCTATATACAGGCAGGCCCCAGAGGTATATACAGGCAGGCCCCAGGAGGTATATACAGGCAGGCCCCAGGAGGTATATACAGGCAGGCCCCCAGTGGGGTATACAGCAGGCCCCAGGGTATATACAGGCAGGCCCCAGGAGGTATATACAGGCAGGCCCCAGGAGCTATATACAGGCAGGCCCCAGGAGCTATATACAGGCAGGCCCCAGGAGCTATATACAGGCAGGCCCCAGAGGTATATACAGGCAGGCCCCCAGTGAGGTATACAGCAGGCAGGCCGCAGGAGCTATATACAGGCAGGCCCCAGAGGTATATACAGGCAGGCCCCAGGAGCTATATACAGGCAGGCCCCAGGAGCTATATACAGGCAGGCACCAGGAGCTATATACAGGCAGGCCCCAGGAGCTATATACAGGCAGGCCCCAGGAGGTATATACAGGCAGGCGCCCAGTGGGGTATACAGCAGGCCCCAGGGTATATACACGCAGCCCCCAGTGGTAGTATACAGGCCCCCAGTGGGGTATACAGCAGGCCCCAGGGTATATACACGCAGCCCCCAGTGGTAGTATACAGGCCCCCAGTGGGGTATACAGCAGGCCCCAGGGTATATACACGCAGCCCCCAGTGGTAGTATACAGGCCCCCAGTGGGGTATATAGCAGGCCCCAGGGTATATACACGCAGCCCCCAGTGGTAGTATACAGGCCCCCAGTGGGTTATACAGCAGGCCCCCAGTGGCACTCGCCCCCCCCACACTGTGCAGAGCTCCCCCCTCCCGATGCATTATCTTACCATCCAGCCGCATCACCGCCGGTCCTGCCGTCCTTCCTCGCGCGCTGCGTTCCCAGTCTCATGTGACCCGGCGGTCGCAGTCGGATGACGTCATCGCGCCGGGTCACGTGAGAGCCGAACACAGCGCGAGAGGATGGTCGGGAGCACCGGCTGTGATGCGGCTGGATGGTAATATAATGCATCGGGATGGGGGGGGGCTCTGCACAGTGTGGGGGGGGGGCGAGTGCCATTGGGGGCCTGCTGTATATGGGGGCCTGCTGTATAACCCACTGGGGGCCTGTATACATATGGGGGCTGTATTGCACGGCTCCCCCTGCCGCTGTGATGGGCGGGGGGAGCCGTGCATATCTAATGAGCGGCCCCATGTGACGGGCCGCTCTGTCAGGAGCCTCCCCACGCCTCCTCCAGCCTCCCCAGCACCCGGACACAGCCCCCACACAGCACATACCGTATAGACCCATGTATAAGCCGAGGGGGGGACTTTTCAGCCCAATTTTTGGGCTGAAAAACTCGGCTTATACACGAGTATATACGGTAATTACAAATTAAAAAAAGTTTTGAATTTTTTTCTTCATCAGTTAATTTTTTACAGAAGTTTAAAGTTTTAAAAAAGTGAAAATTTTGGCCTGGTATAGCTTTACATTTTCTATCATATCTCGGGCTAGAATTAAGATGAAGAGGTGGGAGAGGCATCATTGATCTGAGAACGGTATGGGCTTTCATTTGATATGTTGCAAGACTGTTTCTTCAGATTTTGTTTGAGATATCAAATTCAAAACTTTGATACGCAATTGTGAAAAAAAATGTTTGTTTTAAAATTGTGAAAAAATGCCTGTGTTCGGGTACTTTTACACCAGCGGTTTTTTGAAATCGCGGCAGATGCGGTGAAAAAACCTGCATCTGCCGCGATTACCGCATAACCGCTGCACTGGCGGCAAGCCCCATACAATGTATATGCGGGCTTACGGCAGGTGCGGCAAGTGCGGTTTTGGCACTTGCGGCAGGTGCGGCCGCGAAAAAAAAACCCGCGGTCAGCCGCGTTTTTTTTCGCGGCTGCAAGTGCCAAAACCGCACTTGCCGCAAGCCCACCTATATATTGTATGTGGCTTGCCGCAGCTGTGCCGCAAGTGCAGCCGGTATGCGGTAATCGTGGCAGATGCGTTTCTTTCACCGCATCTGCCGCGATTTCAAAAAAGCGCTGGTGTGAAAGTACCCTAAGGATACTTTCACATCAGCGTTTTTTTGAAATCGCGGCAGATGCGGTGAAAAAACCGCATCTGCCGCGATTACCGCATACCGGCTGCACTTGCGGCACAGTTGCGGCAAGCCCCATACAATGTATATGTGGGCTTGCGGCAGGTGCGGCAAGTGCGGTTTTGGCACTTGCGGCAGGTGCGGCCGCGAAAAAAACGCGGCTGACCGCGTTTTTTTTCGCGGCTGCAAGTGCCAAAACCGCACTTGCCGCAAGCCCGCCTATATATTGTATGGGGCTTGCCGCAACTGTGCCGCAAGTGCAGCCGGTATGCGGTAATCGTGGCAGATGCGTTTTTTTCACCGCATCTGCCGCGATTTCAAATAAACGCTAGTGTGAAAGGGGCCTTAGACTGCTTTCACATCAGAGTTTTGCGCTGATGGCGGCAGTTGCGGTGAAAAAAACGCAACTGCCGCGATTACCGCATAACGACCACACTTGCAGTTCACTTGCGTCAAGCCCCATACAATGTCAATGGGGCTTGCGGCAGGTGCGGCAAGTGCGGTTTCGGCACTCGCGGAAGGTGCGCGCACACTTACCGCAAGCCCCATAGACATTGTATGTACCGTTATGCGGTAATCGCGTCAGTTGTGTTTTTTTCACCGCAACTGCCGCGATCAGCGAAAAACACTGATGTGAAAGGACCCTAACTTGTGCTCTTGGTTATACTGGTACAGAGATTCAACTTGGGACCTATCAAATATTATATATATATATATATATATATATATATATATATATATATATATATTATATATATATATATATCTTTATTTTATGTTTGTGTGAGTTTATTCCTTTCTTGTTTTCAAATTACAACTTATTGAATTCAACATTTCTATGTAACAATAAAGAAGCACAAAAACAAATCCCGTAAGTGCCAGGATAAATACATCATAGGCTGCATTCACACATTTGCGTATTTTGCTGCGCTTTTTGCCGCGTTTTTTGGCCGCGCAAAAAAGCGCAACAAAATACGCAGGGGCTTTCACACACTGCGCTTTCTTTACTCCAGAAAGCACAGTGATGTCACAGAGGGAAGGAAGAATCCTGCTTCCTCCTCCCCTCTGTAACAGCCCCATTAGATTTCACAGTGTATTAATATACACTGTGAAATCTAAATTAAACAAAAGCAAGTGAATGAAAAATAAAAAAGAATGAATACTTCACCTGTCCGACGCCTTTTCCCGCTGTTCGGTATCCGGTTCCAAGTGAGAGGTCTTCTGCCAGGACCTGTGGTGACGTCATGTATCACATGACCGCGAGTGCCCGGGAACGCCCCTCTGACGTCACCACAGGTCCTGTCAGAACACATCTCACTTGGAACCGGAGACTGGACGCCGGGAAAAGGCGTCGGAGGGTAAGTATTTCATTCTTTTTATTTTTCATACACTTGCCTCTGTTTAATTTAGATTTCACAGTGTATATTAATACACTGTGAAATCTAATGGGCGGCCACAGCTGTCACAGAGGGGAGGAGGAAGTAGGATTCTTCCTCCCCTCTGGGAAAATACGCAGGAGCAGCTGCGTAAACAATTGACATATCAATTCTTTACGCAGCTGCGCTTTCTCCTTGAAAACGCACTGCATATTTTTGCACAATGTCTGCACTGCAAAGTGAATTTCACATTCACTTTGCTAGCAGACAAAAGGCACATTGCGTATTTTGAAAAGCGCGTGTAAAAAAGCGCAGCAAAATACGCAATGTGTGAATGCAGCCTTAGTCATCATAACACAACTTGCTCTGCATTTTCAACCTAAATGCATTGAACAAACCAAAAGAAAAAAGGTGATCATATCCTCAACTAAGATTGAACAAGATTAAAAGAACCAATATTTTAACACCTATTTATACATGTAACAATTTTTTTATTATATCACTAAGCATGTCTTTTATTAAGTGTTTAAAAAGAATAGCACTTGAAATCAATAGTAATTAGTCATTGAAATATATAAATTATATTGTAATTAATTATATTTATAATTGAAATAGTAATTGAAATCAATGGGGGGCGTTTTTCTGAACAATGATCATTCAGAATAGCTGTGTGTTTATTAGCCCTTAATAAGAAACGCATTTAACTATTAATATAAATTTGCTCAATCTTTAAACACTCACCAATATTGTAGTGCAACGACTCCCTTGATGCCTTTGTACAGAATATTGTTTGCTCAAGAGCGACCATGTCCAGGACATGAAAGCTCTGAAGCTCTGTCTTACTTCCTGACTCTGCGGTGGGCAGATAATTAACATGATTGACTGACTGAGCTGCTGGCCTGTCATCTGATCTGCATTCACTGTCTACCCCTGTTCATTCTCAGGTTGAGCCCTAACAAAGCTTTACCCTCTGTCCTCTCCTGATTCTAAGCTGTAATATAATAAAATAATACAGTAATATCTAAAAATTATGGATTATTTGGTAAATATACACCCCACACTTTTAGATCACAGGTTGAACAGATCTGAATTCAAGATTTTCGAATTGACGCTATAACAGTTATATATTTTTAAATATGATCCCATCGCGATCCAAACTTAAATTTTAGTACAGATGTGGCTAAGAGCATAGCAGACACGTGCATTTTTGGAAATTTTTTAAATTAAACTTTTTTCGGAAATGTGTTTTAACATATTGCATTTGCACGGGTAAACATTAACAAAGATACTCTTGTAACATATCTGTTGAAAGCCTGTACAGTTCTGAGTAGAATTATGTTTATTTTGTTTCTCTATCTTACTTCTAGCCTGAGTTATGAGGAGAAATGTAAAGGCAGGCAACACCGAAATTCACACTTTTTTCGAACTTTGAAAATCAATAAAAAAAAAAAAACCTGGGATTTTTTTCTCTTCACATTTTGCATCGTCTGACATGCTATTATCAAATAACAAAATCTCAAGAATTAAAAATAGAGGTAAAAATCATTGGTTTACTTGACATGGAATGAACCCCTTCACCCACGGGCGATTTTCCTTTTTTCATTTTTCCCTTCCCTTCTTCCAAGGGCCAGAACTTTTTTTATTTTCCATCAATATAGCCATATGAGGGCTTGTTTTTTGAGGGACTAGTTGTACTTTTGAATGACATCATCAGTGCTTTTTTTGTAAAAGAGTATCTATTCTAATAAAACCCTAAGACAGCTTCTGTCAGTATGTCATCGAAATGACTTCACATCCTGACTGAATCCGGCTGTATAGCTAACCAAGATGGCCGACCGTTGGAGAGCGGCGCTAATACTGCCCCACTCTCGCTATCGGCGGCCTCTCCTGCGCCCCACACCCTCCTGTCTTACACCCCTGCCTGCCACACACCCCCTCACCTTCACACTACTCAGCACTCACCCCCCCCACCCCACGCCACGTTCACACACATACGTACACCCCTGGCACAACACTATCGTACCCCTCCCCCCCCACACACACACGCTCATACTCTCATGCAGACTACCAGTGTCCGGTATACTTACCACACCGCTATCGGATCTAGTCATCCCGCTGCGCCGCTCCCATTTGGCTCCGCCCACCTCACGCCACTCTCGCCAGCCTCCGCCCACCTCGCGCTGCTCCCACTAGCCTCCGTCCACCTTGCGCCGATCCCACGTTGCTCCGCCCACCTTGCCCCGCTCCCACCTGGCTCTACCCACCTCGCGCCACTTACCACTGGCTCCGCCCACTGTGTGCCGCTCCCGTGTTGCTCCGCCCACCCCGTGCCGCTCCCTCTGGCTCCGCCCACCTCGCTCCGCGTCCGTCTGGCTCCGCCTACTTCACACAGCTCACCACCTGGCTCCGCCCACCTCGCGGCGCTCACCACTGGCTCCGCCCACCTCGTGTCGCGCCCGTCTCGCGCTGCTCCCGCCTGGCTCCGCCCACCCCCCTGCTACAACACTATCGGACCCCCCCCTTTTCTGTCATTTGCGGATTTTGCAAAGAAAAAAAAAAACGCAATTTCCGCACTTTCTGCCTAAGAGGCGACTTGCGGCACAATTGCGGCAAGTCCACATGTAATGTATAGGAGACTTGCGGCAAGGTGTGGCAAGGTGCGGTAAACGCACCTTGCCACAAGTCTCCTATACATTACATGGGGACTTGTCGCAATTGCGCAGCAAGTCGCCCCTTAGGCGGTAAGTGTGGAAATTGCGGTTTCTTACCGCAAATAGTTCTAACATTGTGAATTAACAGATTGGCGAATACGTACACTATGAACATTGATTTCTTAAATGAAGCTACTTGATGGGCACAAGTATTGGCGAGTATGTGTACCAAACGCCTTAGCATATAACAATTAAATTTCCAAAAATTACATAGACCATACAAACATAGGTAGTTGATGGATAGATATCATGTCTTAATTGCATTATTGTTAACTCTTACTAAATAAACTATATATGGATTCTAGACTACCCGATTCTTTAGAATCGGGCCACCATCTAGTTTAAGATTATTTACCAGTACGCGGAGGGAGGGGGGTCAGGAGCGATGCTGTCAGGCACCAGCGGCTTGAGGAGCGGGGGTGGTGTCAGCGGCCCTGATTGAGGAGTGGAGAGGCGGGGCTGCTGTCAGGCGCCGGCGGCTTTGATTAAGAAGCAGGGGGTTGGGCTGTCGGGCGCCCAGGAGATCCTTTGCACCAGGCAGTGGGTGGCATGCAGTGGACGGCAGGCCCCATATAGTACCGCCCCCCTCTGCCGTACCCCCACAAAAAAAGAACTCAACATCATTCATTTTACAATATGATAGTCTGGAAAAACTGAAAAAAATTCCAAGTGCGGTATAATTGTAAAGAAAAAAATGCAATTACATATTTGTTGTTGGGGTTTTTTAGTCACGCAGTTCACTATATGGTAAAACTGACATGTCAATATGATGCCTCGGGTCCGTATGAGTTCATAGATACCAAACATGTATACTTTTACTAGTATTTATTTGTTGAAAAAAATTCAGAAATTTTTAAAGAAAAAAAATTTCACTTTAAGTGCCATTTTCCACGACCCATAGCGTTCTCATTTTTCGGGCTGTGCGACAGCTTATTTTTTGTGTCTTGAGCTGACGTTTCTAATGATACCATATTTGGGTAGATGCACTGTTTTGATCGCCTGCTATTGCAATGTTGCGGCGACCAAAAAAAAAAAAAAAAAAGTACTTTTAATGTTTGAACTTTTTTTTGCGTAATGCAATTTTCAGATCTGATTGGACATCTCTGAAAGTGGTGGTGATTTGAACCTATTTTTACACTTTTCCTTTATTTTACAAAGTTCCTTAGTGCGTCACAGCTCTACATACTCCAATTGCTTATGCTACGCAGTGAGATGCTTCAGCATTTCTTTGCAAGGGAGAAATGACTTTCTGCCACCGACGCAGCACAGTATCGCTGTCACGAAGTGATTTGTGACAGCTTCCGGGGTCATCAGCTGACCTTGGGCTGTTAAGCAATGCATGGACGCCCCGTGATCGCATTACTGGGCTGCCAATGCCAGCAGGGAGCAGCGATATTCCAGCCGCAGTGCTTTGAATCGTGCTTTCAGTGATTAACAGCACGATCCTAAGGGTTAAAAAACACAGATTGAATCACTTAAATGTTTTAAGTCTCAGATTGGATCACTGTCAGCTGACATGTGCAGGGGAAGAAGTGAGCTCAGCTTGTGAGGCGGCAAGGGCGTACTATTACTCCCTTTGTCGTAACGGGGTTAAACCAGTTACACATACTGTACAAAATAATTCATAAATAACAATTTCCATATGTCTACTTTACATGTGCATTATTTTTCAAATGTCATTTTATTTCGTTAGGAAAGATAAAAGTTTAGCAGCAATTTATTATTTTTAAAGAAATTTACAAAACCGGTTTCTTTAGGGATCTATTCAGGTGTAAATAGACTTTGAGGAGCATATATACATATACTAGATGGTGGCCCGATTCTAACGCATCGGGTATTCTAGAATATGTATGTAGTTTACATACTGTGACTGATAGAACTTGTTCAGTCAACATGAGTGAACTGCACCGCTCCTCCTGTCCCCATTCCTCCATCATTCCTCCTGTCACCGCTCCTCTGTCTCTCCTTCTGTCACCGCTCCTCATGTCCCTGCTCCTCCGTCTCTCCTCCTGTCCCCACTCCTCCTGTCACCACTCCTCTGTCTCTCCTCCTGTCACTGCTCCTCCTGTCCCTGCTCCTTCTATCCCTGCTCCTCCATCTCTCCTCCTGTCCCTGCTCCTCCTGTTCCCGCTCCTCCGTGTCTCCTCCTGTGCTCGCTCCTCCGTCTCTCCTCCTGTCACCGCTCCTCCGTTTCTCTTCCTGTCACCGCTCCTCATGTCATCGCTCCTCCGTCTCTCCTTCTGTCACCCCTCTTCCTGTCACCGCTTCTCCTGTCCCCACTCCTCAGTCTCTCCTCCTGTCCCTGCTCCTCCTGTTCCCGCTCCTCCATCTCTCTTCCTGTCACCGCTCCTCATGTCACCTCTCCTCTGTTTATCCTCCTGTCACCGCTCCTCCATCTCTCCTCCTGTCACCGCTCTTGCTGTCCCCGCTCCTCCGTCTCTCCTCCTGCCCCGCGCTCCTCCCCGCGTTCCTCCTGCCCCGCATTCCTCCTCCCCCATGTTCCTCCTGCCCCCCACTCCTCCTGTCCTCGCTCCTGTCTCTCCTCCTGCCCCCCGCTCCTCTGTTTCTCCTCCTGTCCCCGCTCCTCTGTCTCTCCTCCTGCCTCATGCTCCTCCCCCGCGTTTCTCCTGCCCCTCGCTCCTCCTGTCACCGTTCCTCTGTCTCTCCTCCTGTCAGCGCCCTCCTGTCCCCGCTCCTCTGTCTCTCCTCCGTCCCTTCCCCTGCCCCCTCTGCGGTAATAAAAATAAAAAAAAATCCTCATTGAGGATACTCACCCGTCCGCCGGCTCGCTCCACCTCCGTCTTGTGACTCCCAGGGCAGGACCTGTCGTTGCCTGGGAAACAGATCAGCTGATCGGTTTTCCAGGCAACGAAAGGTCCTCAAGCCCTGTAGGAGCTAGAAGATGGAGGTGGAGCGAGATGGCGGACGGGTGAGTATCCTCACTGAGGATTTTTTAATTATTACCGTGGAGGAGTGGAGGGGGCAGGAGGAGCGAGGGAGCTAATTTTTAATTTGCGCGGCTCTTTTGCATACTGGCCCCTACCGTTTGCGGCGTGCGTTTTCAGCCTCAGACAGATGTGGCCATTAGACAATTCTATAGTAATTATATATATATATATATATACACATACACACACACACACACACACACACACACACATATACATACACACACACACACACACACAATATATCTACTATATAATCTCCTAATCGTCTGTCTGACGCCGAAATCGCGTGCCAGCGCTCAATGGCTGCCGCTGGCCGCGGCAACCAATGTGCGCTGCGTATGCAAAAAGCCACGCGCATTCAAGATTAGAAGATCATATAGTAGCTGTAACCTGGCGACAGCGATGCATAGTGTCGCTGTCGCCAGGCTACATGTACGGCCGCAGCAACCCCCGGCACCTGTACCCGCTGCCCCCACCTCACCCCCCCCCCCTGCTGTTCTCACCCGGTCGCCGCGGTACCAGCCGCCCCCACCTAGCCTCCTGCTGTTCTCACTCGGTCGCAGCGGTACCCGCAGCCTCCACCTCGCCTCCCTCACCCCCCCCCCGCATCCCACCTCGCCTCCCGCTGTTCTCACCCGTCTTCACCCTCTATACAGGTGTCATGGGACAGGGCGGGCTGATGTGACATCACGCAGCCTACCCTGTCACACGACCGCTGTAGCTGCAGAAGACGCCAGGTTTGAACAGCAGGGGCAAGGGGGATCCTGCCCCCCCGGCTCCATCCTGCTCCCCCGCCACCATCCTGCCCCCCTGCTCCATCCTGCCGCCCCGGCAGTTAGCGGTCATGTGACCGATCAGCTGATCGGTTTCCCAGGCAACGACAGGTCCTAAAGGCCTGTAGGACCTACAAGACAGAGGTGGAGCGAGCCGGCAGATAAGTGAGTATCCTCACTGAGGATTTTTTTATTTTTACTGTGGAGGAGCAGGGGCCAGGAGGAGCGGGGGGGCCGCGGGGAGCGGAGTATCACTATATACCATAGTGCTGCTATACATGTACTGTAATGTACCACCATATACTATAGTGCTGCTATACATGTGCTGTAATGTACCGCCATATACTATAGCACTGCTATACATGTACTGTAATGTACCGCCATATACCATAGCGCTGCTATACATTTACTATAAAGTGCCGCCATATACTATAGGGCTGCAATACATGTACTATAATGTACCGCCATATACTATAGTGCTGCTATACATGTGCTGTAATGTACCACCATAGTGCTGCTATATATATATGTAGTTCACTGACGTTGACTGAACAAGTTCTGTCAGTCACAGTATGTCAACTACATACACATTCTGCAGTTCTGGGATCTATAGATCTCTTATAAATCAATAACATCTTACCTGCTACTCGGCTCTGGCCCCCACCTCAGGGAACCCAGAATCTTCTGCCTGGCAGCTTCATGTAGGAGCAAAAAGCAGGAGGTGTGTCAAGAGCGTTAATGCTGGGGGCTGCAGGATCATCCTAAATGCCAGTGAGGAGTGATGATGATGAACCATTGAAAGTTGGAGAGATAGGAAGATACCATGTTCCCATGGGGGAGGGGAGACCATGCAGAGCTGAATCGATCAATGTAATGATTTGCCTCTGCTTGTATCCTCACAATAACAGTAAACACTATAAATCATCATACAGCAGAGGATCACAGCATGCATCTGTATCTGCTTGGTGGTATGATTGCTATTTGAAGCCTGGACCCCTCTGTCACATAGGATGGTATATCAGGGACAGGATTGTATGTGTGAGCATGGGGCCGGCAGCCACGCCCCCTCCCTATACAGAAATGTGAGGGGGCTGATCCTGAAGCTCCCAGCATCCATGCCCCGACATATCTCCTCTTTTCTGCTCCTAGATGATGCTGACATGCAGAAACCTAGGGTTTCATGAGGGAGGGGGAGATCGAAGGAGCAGGTATGACTTTATTGAATTATAAGAGATCTATAGATCCTAGAACTGCAGGCTACGGCTCTGCTTTATCATGTAGCAGCATCACAAAGCATTCACTGATCTCAGGGAGACCAGTCAAAGAAAACACTGCGGGCAGCCGGCCAAAGCGCTCAAACACAGTGAAACCCATGATGCATTGCCCCCTGGAAATTTGAATATGCAAATGGAGTCCGTGGAGCCTCGAGTAAGAGTCTCAAACACGGGACTAGCCAGATATTACTCCAAGGAAGGACCCAGCCCTGGTCTCCCTGAGATCAGTGAATGCTTTGTGATGTTGGTCTACCAGGCATTGCTCCCACCTAGCCAGAATCCTACTCCACACTGATGAGGGGCAATTACCCCGAAACAGCTGTCTGTGGATGGATACCTGGCTCTGTTAATTCCCTTGTCCATATCCTTAACTTGTAACTGAGTGGAATATTGACTAAAAGGGCCACTTAATATGGTGATTATGGTGGTCTCCGCAAGGATTCCACCCCAGGGCTGGGTCCTTCCCTGGAGGGATATCTGGCTAGTCCCGTGTTTGAGACTCTTACTCGAGGCTCCACAGACTCCATTTGCATTATCATGTAGCAGGGCAGGAACTGTAGTAAAATGTTTTCCCTCACTGGAGTTCCTTTTTAAATTATTGTCAGATATGATCTTCTATATTATTTTGTGCTGCAAGATCTTTATTGTTATAATAATGCACTGGCCATATTTGATACTTGGATTGTTACCAGAAAATGAAGTATTGCTCCCAGACAACTATTGCAATTACAAATGTTTTCTTGCGCAAATTTTTAATAAAAAGTTCTCTCTCCCTGGAGTTCCCCTTTAAGTACTTTAAAACAGTTGTCAGGAACATTTTAAATCCTTCAGGTGCTACCCAGGAATTAATGCACTGTGGAATGAGCAAAAGAAAAAAACATTTTTCCTCTAAAATGTTGCTTTAGCACCAATGTTTTCACTTTTACAGGAGATGGCATGAGAAAAGTGGACTCCATGATCTGTCAGACAGTTTTCCAAGTGATCAGAAACCTCTGTTTGGACAGGGCTTGGAAGGAACAGAGCACCATCTGAGTTTTTGTAACATAAAATTGCACTTGCAAGGTCCCTAAAGTGTTGACAAACTATAAACCCTCCACAAATTACCCCATTTTGGAAACTAGACCCCTCAAGGATTTTATCCAGGGGTATAGTGAGTATGCATAGGTACTGGACAGAATTAAATAAAATTAGGACGTCATATTCAAAATGTCATTTTTTCCCCTCATAAAATTGTTGCCGTAGCCCCAACTTTTTCACCTTTGGAATAGGTAACACACAAAAGTTGACCCCACAGTTTAGCACCTAATTTCATGCTGCATTCAGTGCTGGACTTAGATCCACATCCATGGGAGTGTGTGTGTGTGTGGGGGGGGACAGGTCCTCTTTAAGTGCCCTCTCCTCACTACAATAATGCCAAACATATGGCCGCTTAGTGTGGTTTACGCACAGGGGGACTCAGAAGGAGGGGGCATTTAGATTTAGGAGTGCAGATGTCACTGGGTTTTATTTGAGGGGTGGGTCGCTTGACCAGAGGCTTTGTTCTACCAGTAACGTAGGAACTCCCCCCAATATTTCCAGTGACAGATGATGGACCTGAGTCAGGGCTGATTTTGTGCAAGAAAAAAGTTAGGGGTTTATTGGTAACATTTTGGGATACACCACATATATATTTTTTGTTTTTTTTTATTTCTTTCAGTATAAGATTGGGGTCAGATTCTTGTGTTTTACACTGAGCACTTATGTTGGGGTTTCCATGTAAACATCACAAAAATGTGAATCAGACGAGACCCCTGACAAACCCATTCAACTCTGCGACAGATGGAGAAACTTTGGACTTACCGTATATACTCGTGTATAAGCCGAGTTTTTCAGCATGAAAATTGTGCTGAAAAGTGCCCCCCTCGGCTTATACACGAGTCACTTTACGGCTGAGTGTGGGGGGGGGCGGTGTCCGGGGGCTGGAGGAGGCAGGGGGAGGCTGTAATATGAGCGCCCGGTCACGTGGGGCCGCTCATTAGTGCAATGCAATATGCACTGCATCCCCCTGTCTATCAGCGGCAGGGGGAGCGGTGCATATTATATTGCGCTCCCCCAGTGGTATATACAGGCCCTCCCGCTCCTCCCCCAGTGGTATATACTGGCACCCCGCTCCCCCCCCAGTGGTATATACAGGCTCCCCGCTCCCCCCCAGTGGTATATACAGGCCCACGCTCCCCCCCAGTGGTATACAGGCACCCGGTTGCTGCCGCACACCTGTAAAAGAATAGCTTTCATACTTACCCTCCTCGCTGTTACCACGCTCCTCCAGTCTCCTTCCCGCTTCTACCTGGCTGGCCAGCGCAGCCACAATGACGTCATTGTTTCTGCGCGGTCACATGACGCCGGGTAGAAGCAGGAAGGAGACGAGGACGCGCGATGACAGCGAGGAGGGTAAGTATGAAAGCTATTCTTTTACAGGTGTGCGGCAGCAACCGTGGGCCTGTATACCACTGGGGGTACCTGTATACCACTGGGGGGAGGCCTGAATATACAACGGGGGGGAGCCTGTATATACCACTGGGGCCTGTATATATCACTGGGGGGGGGCTGTAACCTCTGATGGGGGGCCTGTATATACCACTAATGACGGGCCTGTATATACCACTGGGGAGGCTGCTGTATACACTGCTGGGGCCTGTATATACCACTGGGGAGGCTGCTGCAATACTGCTGGGGCCTGTATATACCACTGGGGAGGCTGCTGTATACCACTGGGGCTGCTGAATATACTGCTGGGGCCTGTATATACCACTGGGGAGGCTGCTGTATACCACTGGGGCTGCTGAATATACTGCTGGGGCCTGTATATACCACTGGGGAGGCTGCTGTATACTACCACTGGGGAGGCCTGTATACCACTGGGGGGGCCTGTATACCACACTGCTGGGGGCTGTATACCTGTGCTGGGGTCCACCCTCGGCTTATACACGAGTCAATAGGTTTTCCCAGGTTTTGGGGGCAAAAGTAAGGGGTCGGCTTATACACGGGTCGGCTTATACACGAGTATATATGGTATTTTCCACTAAAATTTGAAATAAAATGTATTTCCAAATCAGACAATGTGATTTTCAGGATTTGTTTTCTCATTTTGTCTCTCATAGTTGAGGTCTACCTATGATGGCAATTACAGGCCGACCTCATCCTTTTAAGTGGGAGAACTTGCACAATTGGTGGCTGACTAAATACTTTTTTTCTGCACTACATGTCCTGCAATGCCAAAGACCTGTAATAGTTTACAGCAAGATCCAACAGCTACAGTCACCTGGGGTCAAGAGAAAACATCAGGTTACCGTGGCAAACATTGGCACCTGGGATTATGCGTGAGCGTGTATGTATGTGTGATGTTGTCAAACAGGGTCTTTTAACCATGTAAGATTCCACTGACTTGACTGACTTTGGGTGCTTTCACGTCTGCGTTTTTTTTTTTGGGGGGGGGGCTGTCAGGCAAAATCCTGATGCCTCCTGATCAGGCCTGTGTCCCTGTATTTAACATGGGCACGCGGGGACATCAGATGGCATCAGGAATTTGCCTGATGCAGACGAGTTCGGTGTCTCCGCCGCACCATGTTGCAGTTTGGGGCGCTTGAAAAATCCTGATGAGTCCGGATGCGGCGCAATGTGTCGAAACAACGTATTGCTGCCTATAAGGCTGCATCCAACCATAGGTTAAGGTGGCCAGGAAGCATCGGGATTTTCACTCTGAGCATGCTCAGAACAGGTTCGGTGTGTGTTCTCTCGCTCATTGCCGCCCCTCCCCTCTCTTCCCCTCCGGGCCACCCAAACCCAGCTGTCAAAAAAGACACTGCTGTGGAAGTGTTCAGTGGCGACAGCACTCAGGTGACTGATGCAGATTATAAGCATCTCAGCCTGATGGGGCTGAGATGCGTATGTGAAAGCACCCTTTGTTGTGTTTAAGGCTGGCTTCACACCACAGTTCTTCACTGTCAGGTTCTGTCCGGTGTTTTGCAGGATGCACCGGACAGAAGCTGACAGCACCGTACTGTTTTCTGCCAGAATCAGCAGCTGCCGCTGTCCAAGTGCTGAGATTTCAGCATAGCGTCTGGAGGGGAGTTCTCAAAGTGCTGAAATTTCAGCTGGTTGCTCTTTTAGGGGTCCTGTCTAGGTGCTGAACGAGCGCGGCTTGAATTTCAGAGCCGCCACTTGTTCAGCAGCCGGCGTCTGGGAACCGGATGCGGTACCCACAGACTCCCATGTTACGGGCGCCAGATCACTTTTGATCCCGGACACAAAAGAATCCTGCAAGCTGCAAATTTTGTGTCTGGGGCAAAAAAATGAAATCACACGGATCCAGCCGGACACACACCAAACCGGATGGCAAATAGCTGCCATCCGGCCCCATAGGTATACAATAGGGCCAAAATCGGATCCGGGGCTGTCCGGTTCACACTGGACAGCCCCGACTCCAAAAAACCGTGGTGTGAAGCCGGCCTAAGTAGAAAGAAGGCTGTCACACCAAATATTGACTTGATTTAGTGTTCACATTTGTCCATGGGCTTTGCATTTTGCAATTTTATGATATTTACATATTAATAGACAAGCACAGCACCTCAAAAAATATCCCATGAACTTTCCCACATATTTTCACATTGCACCAACAAACTTATATTTTATTGGGATTTTATGTGATATACCAACAGACAGTAGCAAGTTTTTGTAAAGGTTAAAAGATATATGGTTTTCTAATTAATATAAAAAATATATACTGTATATGAAAATTTTGATGCACGTTTATATTCAGCCCCATGAGTCGATACTTTGTAGGACCACCTTTTGCATTTCTACCAGATTTGCACATCATAGGCTGAATTTTTTCCCACATTCTTCCTTGACAAATAGCTCTGAAGGCCACTTCACACACACAGATATCTGAGTCCAATATCTGAACAGATCTCTGGTTGCAGTGAAATCAAGTATACATTGCTCTATGTTGTACACAGCCACAAAATGGAGCAATGTATCCATGATTTCACTGCAACCAGAGATCTGTTCAGATATTGGACTCAGATATCTGTGTGTGTGAAGTGGCCTTAAGTCATTGAGTTTGAGATAGCTGAACAGCAATTTTCAACGCTCACCCCAGATTGAAATGGGATTTACAGTCTTGGCCAAAGTGTTGGCACCCTTGAAATTATTCCACAAAATGAAGTATTTCTCCCAAAAAATTATTGCAATTAGACAAGTTTGGTCATACACAATTATTTCCTTTGTGTGGATTGGAACACAAAAAGAATAAACAATGTTTACTCACCTCTCCGTAGATCCCTTCTCCCAGCACCGTGACGTCTTCCTGGGTGTGCTGACATGGGATCATATGATCGGTGCGTGCACAGTGATTACATCACTGTTCTGCACAGATCACATGATTGGATCCCGTCACACCCAGGAAGACATCGTGGTGCTGGGATCAGGGAGCTACGGAGAGGTGAGTTATATTACACCTATTACATGTGTTGATATTACAGTAGACTAATGAGCGGGCCCACGTGATCTCCGGCTGCTTCGGCAGCCTCCTCCAGCTAGTTCCCCCTGCACAGCCCTACAGTCTATATATCAGGACTATGCAACGCACCCTCAATTTTCCCCTGAACTTTGGGGGGGAAATTGCGTCTTATAGTCCGAAAAATACAGTAAGCATGTTCAAGAAGTACATGGATCAGACAGGAATCACTTAGATTCTTTGGGTTTGAAAGAGTTAATTTACCTGATAGAGGGGGAGATTTAATAAATAAATTACATGTGCAATGCGAAGCAAAATGGATTCTCAGACTACAACAGGGTCCACCAGGTACATAATGATTTATCGGTGTTTTTATAATTAAGGGTATGACCACGCTGTGCATTTTTCATCTGTTTTTTTGTGCTGTGTTTTTCTTGAATTTTTAGCAGCAAAATTGGATCAGTTTTTGGGAAAAAAAAAAAAGCATCCTAAAACACACCACGTTTTTGAACCTTTTTTTATTATGCTTTATTTCTATTAATAAGGGTGTCCATGGAGAAAACAAAAGAAAATATGGATCACTAATTGACATGCTCATTCTTTTTCTTCACTGACCTTCCATGCAAAAACGGATCACTAAAAAAGGATCAAAAACACATAGTGTGAATATAGCCTGTGTTGTTTGATTGTACTGTGTTTTTATATGTATGGTTTTTAAATTATGTACATTTTCAGTCAGATAGCGGTTACGCCACCTGCTGGAATACAATTTGAAGGACTGTAAGTGAAGTAGTCGAATGCTAGCAATCAGGTGTGGCCCTGTTCAAGTGTGTTCATCACATGAAGCGGCTGTAGTCCATAAAGCCCCTGTCCTCATGTCTCCTGCATTCCTCTTTCAGGTTGTTTGCACACGATCAGTGAACGCATTTTGGACGCAGTGTATTGCTGCTGCGTCCAAAGCGCTACGTTGTACAGTAGAAGCATAGTTGATGGTATTTCTTGAAATCCCACCCACACTATGCTGTTTCCAATCGTAGCATTTTGACAGCTGCAGTGCGGGGGTTGCCAGCATTCCACACCTCTGGAGCACGTTCATTTTATGCTGCGGAATAGGAAGCGGCTCCCATCAGATGACCGCAGGGAGAAGCCACCCTGCTCCCACCGCAGATGGCCAGTACAGGGCGGCTGTGGGCTCCCTGCGCACACGGCGGCTTCCTGCAGGTCCGGAGGAGCTGCATCCAAGACGCAGCGCCTCTGGATCTTGAGCACACAGCCTCAACGTTTGAATAAAGGATCAATTTTACCAGAGTGCCACTTTATTCTTTTTACACTATGGACTTGTTTTTCTTTATGCTCCTTTTTTTTTTTATTAACCGCCATAGTCATAATACACCGCTTATCTGGAGGTAGTGCTGGATTTTTACTGTAAGTTTATACACTGGGTACAGAAAGTATTCAGACCCCTTTGTATGTTTCACTCTTTGTTTCATTGCAGACATTTGGTAAATTCAAAAAAAGTTCATTATTTTCTCATTAATGTACACTCTACATGTCATCTTGACTGAAATAAGACACAAATGTAGACATTTTTGCTAATTTATTAAAAAGAAAAACTGAAATATCACATGGTCATAAATATTCAGACCCTTTGCTCAGACACTCATATTTAAGTCACATGCTGTTAATTTCCTTGTCATCCTCCTTGAGATGGTTCTACTCCTTCATTGGAGTCCAGCTGTGTTTAATTAAACTGACAGAACTTGATTTGGAAAGATACACACCTGTCTATATAAGACCTCCCATCTCACAGTGCATGTCAGACCAAATGAGAGTCATGAGGTCAAGGAACTGCCCAAGGAGCTCAGAGACAGAATTGGGGCAAGGCACAGATTTGCCCGAGGTTACAAAAG
Organism: Allobates femoralis; assembly: GCA_033576535.1. Classification (NCBI taxonomy): domain Eukaryota; kingdom Metazoa; phylum Chordata; class Amphibia; order Anura; family Aromobatidae; genus Allobates; species Allobates femoralis. The sequence goes on along the minus strand of JARQOC010000004.1, from coordinate 536,959,896 downwards.
AATTTATGCAGTACTTAAGGTTCCCAAGAGCACAGTGGAAGATGTTTGGGGCCACCAAAAGTCTTCCTAGATCTGGCGGTCCAACCAAACTGAGCAATCGTGGGAGCAGAGCCTTGGTGAGAAAGGTAAAGAATAACCTGAAGAGAACTGTGGCTGAGCTCCAGAGATGCAGTATGGAGATGGGAGAAAGTTCCACAAAGTCCAGCTATCAATGCAGCATTCGAGCCTTCATAGCACAGTGGCCCAACTGAAGCCTCTCCTCAGTGCAAGACATATGAAAGCCCAAATAGAGTTTGCAAAAAAAATTAAACACATGAAAGACTCCCAGACTATGAGAAATAGGATTCTCTGGTCTGACGAGACGAAGATAGAACTTTTTGGTAATAATTCTAAACGGTATGTGTGGAGAAAACCAGGCATTGCTCATCACCTGCCCAATCATGCTATGGGGGTGTTTTTCAGCTGCAGGGACAGGACAACTGGATGCAATCGAAGGAAACATGAATGATGCCAAGTACAGAAATATCCTGGATGAAAACCTCTTCCAGAGTGTTCTGGACCTCAGACTTAGCCAAAGGTTCACCTTCCAACAAGACAATGATCCTAAGCACACAGCTAAAATAACAAACGAGTGGCTTCGGAACCACTCTGACGATTCTTGAATGGCCCAGCCAGAGCCCTGACCTAAAACCAATTGAGCATCTCTGAAGAGACCTGAAAATGGCTGTCCACCATCCAACCTGACAGAACTGGAGAGGATCTGCAAGGAAAAATGGCAGAGGATCCCCAAATCCAGGCGTGAAACACTTGTTGCATTGTTCGCAAGAAGACTCATGGCTGTACCAGCTCAAAAGGTGCTTCGACTCAATACTGAGCAAAGGCTCCCCTCTGTGCGGTGTTGGTGATTGGTGCAGACGGTCAGTATTTATTTATTGGATAAAGTGAAAAGTAATCTCGTAGTGGTGATGCCCCCTCCATTAGCAGCACACTGTTAGTGTAATTGTCTGGCATTATCTTACTACAGTCATGGCCAAAAGTTTTGAGAATGGTACAAATATTAATTTTAACAAAGTCTACTGCTTCAGTTTTTCTAATGGCAATTTGCATATACTCCAGAATGTCATAAAGAGTGATCAGCTTAACAGCAATTACTTGCTAAGTCAATATTTGCCTAGAAAATGAACTTTAACCCCCAAAACACATTTCAACATCATTGCAGTCCTGCCTTAAAGGAGCAGCTAACATCGTTTTAGTGATTGTTCCATTAACACAGGTGTGGGTGTTGATGAGGACAGGGCTGGCGAACAATCAGTCATGATTAAGTAAGAATGACACCACTGGACACTTTAAAAGGAGGCTTGTGCTTGGTATCATTGTTTCTCTTCAGTTAACCATGGTTATCTCTAAAGAAACATGTGTAGCCATCATTGCACTGCACAAAAATGGCCTAATAGGGAAGAGTATCGCAGCTAGAAAGATTGCACCTCAGTCAACAATCTATCGCATCATCAAGAATATCAAGAAGAGAGCTTCCATTGTTGTCAAAAAGGCTCCAGGGCGCCCAAGAAAGAGCAGCAAGCGCCAGGACCGTATCTTAAAACTGTTTCAGCTGCGGGATCGGACTACCAGCAGTGCCGAGCTTGCTCAGGAATGGCAGCAGGCTGGTGTGAGTGCTTCTGCACGCACTGTGAGGCGGAGACTCTTTGAGCAAGGCCTGGTTTCAAGGAGGGGAGAAAAGAAGCCACTTCTCTCCAGAAGAAACTTCAGGGACCGACTGATATTCTGCAAAAGGTACAGGGAGTGGACTGCTGAGGACTGGGGTAAAGTCATTTTCTCTGATGAATCCCCTTTTCGATTGTTTGGGACATCTGGAAAACAGCTTATTCGGAGAAGAAGGGGTGAGCACTACCACCAGTCTTGTCTCATGCCAACTGTAAAGCATCCTGAAACCATTCATGTGTGGGGTTGCTTCTCAGCCAAGGGAATCGGCTCACTCACAGTCTTGCCTAAAAACACAGCCATGAATAAAAAATGGTACCAGAATGTCCTCCAAGAGCAACTTCTCCCAACTGTCCAAGAGCAGTTTGGCGCCCAACAATACCTTTTCCAGCATGATGGAGCACCTTGCCATAAAGCAAAAGGTGATAACTAAATGGCTCAGGGAACAAAACATCGAGATTTTGGGTCCATGGCCTGGAAACTCCCCAGATCTTAATCCCATTGAGAACTTGTGGTCAAGCATCAAGAGACGGGTGAACAAACTAAAACCAACACATTCTGGCAATATACAAGCATTGATTATGCAAGAATGGACTGCTATCAGTCAGGATTTGGTCCAGAAGTTGATTGAGAGCATGCCAGGGAGAATTGCAGAGGTCCTGAAGAAGAAGGGTCCACACTGCAAATATTGACTTGCTGCATTAACTCATTCTAACTTTCAACATAACCTTTTGGTACTCATAATATGATTGCAATTATATTTCTGTATGTGATATAAACATCAGACAAACACAAATAAAAACCAGAGGGCAGCAGATCATGTGAAAATATAATTTTCGTGTCATTCTCAAAACTTTTGGCCATGACTGTAGATCTGGTTAGCGTCATGTTACACACCTCCTGGGCAGATGAGAGAGATAAGCAGTTTGATAATTACAGAGGGATACCAGGAGCTGCATATTGTACTACCTCCTCCCCTGAAGGACTGAAAGCACTGCATGAGAAACAACACCTGTCTGTAAAGCCATGTCTCTTGTGCTCATTCCTTCAGGGTACAAGGCGGTGCCACGTGCAGCTCCGGACACTGACCAGATCTGGTATGATAATGCTAGACAATTACACTAACAGTGTGCTGCTAATGCAGGGGCTGTCACAGCTACGAGATTACTTTAACTTTTGTGCAGACTGTCAGTATTCATTTATTAGACAATCACTGACACCTCACAAAGGGGCTGGCAGGTGAATATGGATGAGACATTTACATACAAATGATTAGTTAGAATGGACTATAGAATTCAAAAACTTATAGCAACTTAAATAGGCCCCATATAGAAATAAAATGTATACATCCTGAAAGGGCTACCCAAGCTCTATTTTAGGATACGGTTAGTATGGTACACAAAAGTCACCTGACAGATTCCCTTTAAATAGTTTCTCTGCAGCATGCTTATACCCATATAGCTTTACTGCACACACATCACGTGATCTGCTTACATACGAACACAGCTCTGCTACATACACAGTGAAATTCCTTCCCAGCATGTGACTAAACACATGACCTCAGCTAGTCAGAATGTGCAGCATCTGTGCAGGTCCTGATAGCTTTCTCTCCTGCCCTGCACCAATCAGATAGATCACTGTGGGGCAGGAGGAGGGAGAGCGTTTCTCCGAGTGATCCAAAAATGTAGGATGCTACCTCTGGACTATATGATACATACACGTTTAAGGGGCTTTTCACATCAGCGGTAAAGCACTGATTGCGGCAGTTGCAGTGAAAAAAAACGCATCTGCCGCGGTTACGGCATAACGGCCGCACTTGCGGTTCACTTGTGGCAAGCCCCATGCAATGTCTATGGGGCTTGCGGTAAGTGTGCGGCAGGTGCGGCAAGTGCGGTTTCGTCACTTGCGGCCGCAAAAAAACAGCGCCTGACCGCGGTTTTTACGCGGCCGCATCTGCCGCAAGTGCCAAAACCGCAACTATACCGCACTTGCCGCAAGCCCCATAGACATTGCATGGGGCTTGCCACAGGTGAACCGCAAGCGCGGCCGTTATGCGGTAACCACAGCAGTTGCGTTTTTTTTTCCACCGCAACTGCCGTGATCAGCACTTATCACTGATGTGAAAGGGGCCTAAGAAAGATTTTTACTTAATTCTTTTTCTGGAAACTACGACGCCGAAAAAGCAGCAGTTCTGACATTGTTATTTTCGTTTTCAGAGTTTAACATGTGGTTTCATTATTTTTTTTAATTTGATAAAATTGACACTTAAATTGACTCCATCACTGAAAAAAATGCCCCCACAAAATTGCCGGGGTGATATTTTCAGTTCCCCCCAGGGACATTTGAACCTGCGATATAGAAAAATCATGGCTCTCCTATGTAGGTCAGCTTCTACTTGGAGGACCAAGAAAGCAGTTACAGCAGCCATTGGCTGACAAGGTAACCCATAATATCACTACAATTGCCCCATGGAAGTCTGATGAGAGCCGGTGTATGCAACGTCTCCTAAATGCAACTGTAAGGCCTCTTTCACATTTGCGTTTCATAGATCCAGCAGAATTACTGCTTCTGTTGCGTAACGGTCGCACTTGTGGCACACTTGTGGCAAAAACCCATTCATTCTCTATGGGGTTTGCGGTCAGGTGCGGCAAGTGCGGTTTGCTGGATCCAGCACGGGAAAAAAAAAAAAAATGCTGCTAGTTGCGGTTTTTTGCCTGGCCGCAACTGCCGGATTTGCCGAATTGCGGCAAAAACTGCATTTGCTGCACGTTCCATAGCGAATGAATGGGGCTTGCTGCAAAACTACTGCAAGTGCGACCGTTACACTGCAGATGAGGTGCCGCAAAGCAAAAAAGCAGATGTGAAAGGGGTATAAGTCATTGACAGCTGCATACAAGTGGTTATTAACCCATGACAAAAATGGATGTCATAGGTCGCAAAGGGCTTACATAAAGAGATGACATGCATACGTAGGCCCCAATTAATCACAGCAGATTTCTGGCGTAAATTTCCTTGAAAAGTCATTTTTGCACAACTCGAGTTGAGCTAACGTTTTTTGAATGTTGGCGTTGTCACACGTCACTCTCAGCTTTGCCAAAATGGGTGGAAATGAAGTGGGACAGATGCATGACGCCACACTTGTCTACTTCATGACTTGCTGTGGAGTTCCAAATACCAGAAATCTTAAAATTCCTTGTGTGTCAGTCATCAGATGCTCCGGATTCACTCAGAGGCATGTACTTCTTAATGGGGCTCTGTCAGCTCAGGATGACTTCACACCAAATACAGATACTCGTGTATCATTATGTAGCTAATGATTTAACTATACCTTCCCACCTGCTTGTTTTCCCTCGACTTCCACCCTCTCCTCTTTGACAGGCCTCATTTCATAGAGCTAGCAGAGGGTGGGGAGTGATGGAAAACAAGCAGGTGAGAAGGTGTATATAAATGATTAGGTTCACCATGATGCAGAGTGTCTGTTCTTGACGTGAACAGTCATTCTGTGCTGACAGTGTCCCCTTTACTGAATCAGGAGCATCTGACTCAAACACACCCCCTCATCAGGAAAAGCGAGAAATCAGCAGGGACATAGTGTTAATCCTCACTTAGTCAGCATCAACAAACGCCAATCAAATATTTCGACAGCTCACACAGAGGTCACCGACAGGCCTGTCTACACCAGCCGACAAATCCTGATGGGGATAGAATTCTAACATAAAGCTGGGATCACACTAATGTACGACTCTTGTGCGGATTCCATCTCAGAACCGGCCAGCAGCTCTCCTGACCAGAGCGCAACAGATTTATGTATTTCTATGCAGCTGACATGCTCAGGTCAGGAAAGTTGCTGTCTGTTTGAGTATATTGATGCGATCATCATCATTCAGCAATGTGACTACAGCCTAAAGGTACCGTTACACGGGAAGATGGGGCAACGATGTTGGAAGCGATGCCGCGGGTGCGTGCTCGCTTCTGACATCGCTGCCGTACCTGTCACACAGCAGATGTTGCCTGAGACGCCATGGCGATGTTACGGTGTCACACAGTAAGATACAGCCAAATCGCTGATGCGACATCACCAGGTTTTCCAACATGTTGGAAAACCTGGCAACTCGCAACCAGCGATTTATCACAGTTGCATTGTGCTGTCACACAGCACAATACACTTGTGTTGTCGCCGCAACAACGCTGAACCCGGGATTTTTCAGCGATGTTGGGGGCGAGATCGTACCGTGTGACGGTACCTTTAGGGTATGTGTGCTCACGATCCAGAGGCACTGCGTGTTGGACGCAGTGCTTCTGGACCTGCGGGAACCCGAGGGTGAACGCAGCAAGCCAGACTCACAATCTCTTGTGGGTGCAGGGCGGCTTTGCACTGCAGTCACACGATGGTAAATGCTTCTGACTCCGCAGCATGAAATGAGCATGCTGCCGAGGAGCAGAGGTCCGGAAACCTGCATCTCAGCCGAAAACAAACTGCAGTCGGAAAAAGCATGGGATTTCTAGAAATCCCATCCACTGTGCTTGTACTGTACAACAGCATTTTGCATGCAGCAGCAATACACTGTGTCCAAATCACTGCAATTCCCGATTGTGAGTATGCACCCTTAGGAAGATTTTTCTGTCCACATACCAAATCATGTTGGCATACTTGTAGCATTGGGGATTGGAAAAAGTGGGCGTGACCAGTTTAGGAGGTGCGCGTGTCCTGGAGGTTTCTTTTGCAGAAGGAATAAATATTGATTATAAAGGCCATGTGTTCATGGAGATGATTATAATAGAAGCATACGTCAGGGGGTAAGACCCCTAGGCGCTTAGTGAAGCTCCCCTCGTCTGCATAATTAATGAAACTGTGCATGTGACGAGTTTAGTTGGTGGGTGTGGAGTTTTCTTCTCTGCACTGCACCCCTCTCTTATCCCGAGACCTCAGATTCTATTATAATTAACTCCATGTCCATGTGGACGTAAAAATTAATGTTTATTCAGGAAACTCCAAGCCATAATGAGGGACAAGTGTGTCCACTATCAGCTCATCTAAGTGGGCCTCTAGGTTACAAGATGGGATTTCACACTGAGGGGGCATCATATGTGCTGCCTTACATAAGGCACAAACATTCTGTACCGTTTCTGCCCAACATCATCAGGGCCTTTTTCTGTGCACCTGTAGCCTCCACTATCTGCAGTGTCTTGGTGAGTTGCCCTCTGTCCTGCATCTGGCAGGGTAACTCCTCACCTACCTCTAGAGGATGCCATGTTGGGGTCCCCCTTAATGTGAGGCTTGTCCCACATCTGGCTGGGTAACTCCTCACCTACCTCTGGAGGACGCCATGCTGGGGACCCCTCCAGTATGAGGCTTGTCCCTCAGTCCTGCATCTGGCAGGGTAACCCCTCACCTACCTCTAAAGGACGCCATGCTGGGGTCCTAACTAGTGTGAGGCTTTTCCCTCTGTCCTGCATCTGGCAGGGTAACCCCTCACCTATCTCTAGAGGACACCATGCTGAGGTCCCCCCTAGTGTGAGGCTTCTCCCTCAGCCCCACATCTGGCAGGGTAACTCCTCACCTACCTCTAGAGGACACCATGGTGGGTTGCCCCCTAGTGTGAGGCTTGTCACTTTCCTGCATCTGGCAGGGTAATTCCTCACCCACCTCTAGAGGACGCCATGCTGGGGTCCCCCCTAGTGTGAGGCTTGTCAATGTCCTGCATCTGGCAGGGTAACCCCTCACCTACCTCTAGAGGACGCCATGCTGGGGTCCCTCCTAGTGTGAAGCTTGTCCCTCTGTCCTGCATCTGGCAGGGTAATTCCTCACCTACCTCTAGAGGACGCCATGCTGGGGTCCCCACTAGTGTGAGGCTAGTCCCTCTGTCCTGCATCTGGCAGGGGAATTCCTCACCTACCTCTAGAGGACGCCATGCTGAGGTCCCCCCTAGTGTGAGGCTTGTCACTGTCCTGCATCTGGCAGTGGAATTCCTCACCTACCTCTAGAGGACGCCATGCTGGGGTCCCCCCTAGTGAGGCTTGTCCCTCAGCCCCACATCTGGCAGGGTAACCTCTCACCTACCTCTAGAGGACGCCATGCTGGGGTCCCCCCTAGTGTGAGGCTTGTCCCTCTGTCCTCCATCTGGCAGGGTAACCCCTCACCTACCTCTAGAGGACGCCATGCGTGGGGTCCCCCCTAGTGTGAGGCTTGTCCCTCAGCCCCACATCTGGCAGGGTAACCTCTCACCTACCTCTAGAGGACGCCATGCTGGGGTCCCCCCTAATGTGAGGCTTGTCCCTCAGCCCCACATCTGGCAGGGTAACCTCTCACCTACCTCTAGAGGACGCCATGCTGGGGTCCCCCCTAGTGAGGCTTGTCCCTCAGCCCCACATCTGGCAGGGTAACCTCTCACCTACCTCTAGAGGACGCCATGCTGGGGTCCCCCCTAGTGTGAGGCTTGTCCCTCTGTCCTCCATCTGGCAGGGTAACCCCTCACCTACCTCTAGAGGACGCCATGCGTGGGGTCCCCCCTAGTGTGAGGCTTGTCCCTCAGCCCCACATCTGGCAGGGTAACCTCTCACCTACCTCTAGAGGACGCCATGCTGGGGTCCCCCCTAATGTGAGGCTTGTCCCTCAGCCCCACATCTGGCAGGGTAACCTCTCACCTACCTCTAGAGGACGCCATGCTGGGGTCCCCCCTAATGTGAGGCTTGTCCCTCAGCCCCACATCTGGCAGGGTAACCTCTCACCTACCTCTAGAGGACGCCATGCTGGGGTCCCCCCTAGTGAGGCTTGTCCCTCAGCCCCACATCTGGCAGGGTAACCCCTCACCTACCTCTAGAGGACGCCATGCTGGGGTCCCCCCCAGGGTGAGCCTTGTCCCTCAGCCCCGCCGGCTCTCTGTGCTCTGGGAGGTGATTGCTGGCTCTGTCCAGGACTTCATTGTGCTCAATGACGGATCCGTGTAAGTATGAGATCGCCAGGAATCCTGCAAGAGATCGAGGAGCAAAGTTCAGTCTGGAGACAGAAATAATCCGCGAGTCTCAGAGAGTACGAGAGCGCCATGAATAGCCCGGACTGCCCAGAATAGACGGCGGACAGGACGGGACATGGAGGCAACAAGTGCCCGCACTCGGCTTTACCTTCCAGGGCGAGGAGCAGCGCGAAGTGCAGGAGCCTCATGGCCGCTCCGGGAGGGGAGAGTCCTTGTGCCCTAGGTCCGGAGAGTCGGCCCTCGCCATCCAGCCGGCATGTCCGCCCAGCACGGCGCCTCCCTGGCACTGATGCCGGACAGCGGCTGGTGCCTTAAATATGGCTGGCCACTCCCAGTCACACTCAGGACGTGGGCACGGACAGGCATCCAGACACAGCTCTGCCATCACTATCTTTAGGAGAAGGGCTGGCACCCTCTGCCACCCCACACGCTCTAACTACTAGCCTGAGGATCAGGTGCCACCACTGTGCAGGCAGCCAGCTACCTCACCTCATCCTGCAGGTGCCACCACAGTGCAGGCAGCCTGGCTGCTACAACACCTCATCCTTCAGGTGCCACCACAGTGCAGGCAGCCTGATACCTCACCTCATGCTTCAGGTGCCACCACAGTGCAGGCAGCCAGCTACCTCACCTCAGCCTTCAGGTGCCACCACAGTGCAGGCAGCCTGATACCTCACCTCATCCTTCAGGTGCCATCACAGTGCAGGCAGCCTGGCTGCTACCTCACCTCATCCTGCAGGTGCCACCACAGTGCAGGCAGCCTGATACCTCATCCTTCAGGTGCCACCACAGTGCAGGCAGCCAGCTACCTCACCTCATCCTTCAGGTGCCACCACAGTGCAGGCAGCCTGGCTGCTACCTCACCTCATCCTGCAGGTGCCACCACAGTGCAGGCAGCCAGCTACCTCACCTCATCCTGCAGGTGCCACCACAGTGCAGGCAGCCAGCTACCTCACCTCATCCTTCAGGTGCCACCACAGTGCAGGCAGCCTGGCTGCTACAACACCTCATCCTTCAGGTGCCACCACAGTGCAGGCAGCCTGATACCTCATCCTTCAGGTGCCACCACAGTGCAGGCAGCCAGCTACCTCAGCTCATCCTTCAGGTGCCACCACAGTGCAGGCAGCCTGGTACCTCACCTCATCCTTCAGGTGCCACCACAGTGCAGGCAGCCAGCTACCTCATCCTTCAGGTGCCACCACAGTGCAGGCAGCCAGCTACCTCATCCTTCAGGTGCCACCACAGTGTAGGCAGCCAGCTACCTCACCTCATCCTTCAGGTGCCACCACAGTGCAGGCAGCCAGCTACCTCAGCTCATCCTTCAGGTGTCACCACAGTGCAGGCAGCCTGATACCTCACCTCATCCTTCAGGTGCCACCACAGTGCAGGCAGCCTGATACCTCACCTCATCCTTCAGGTGCCACCACAGTGCAGGCAGCCAGCTACCTCAGCTCATCCTTCAGGTGCCACCACAATGCAGGCACCCTGCTACCTCAGCTCATCCTTCAGGTGCCACCACAGTGCAGGCAGTCTGGCTGCTACCTCACCTCATGCTTCAGGTGCCACCACAGTGCAGGCAGCCAGCTACCTCACCTCAACCTTCAGGTGCCACCACAGTGCAGGCAGCCTGATACCTCATCCTTCAGGTGCCATCACAGTGCAGGCAGCCAGCTACCTCACCTCAGCCTTCAGGTGCCACCACAGTGCAGGCAGCCTGATATCTCACCTCATCCTTCAGGTGCCATCACAGTGCAGGCAACCAGCTACCTCACCTCAGCCTTCAGGTGCCACCACAGTGCAGGCAGCCTGATACCTCACCTCATGCTTCAGGTGCCACCACAGTGCAGGCAGCCAGCTACCTCACCTCAGCCTTCAGGTGCCACCACAGTGCAGGCAGCCTGATACCTCACCTCATGCTTCAGGTGCCATCACAGTGCAGGCAACAAGCTACCTCACCTCATCCTTCAGGTGGCACCTGCAGGGACGTAGGAGCCATTGTGTCCAGGGTTGTGGAGTCAGTAAGCCAAATATCACACTCCGACTCTGACTCCACCCAAAATGGACACCGACTCCACAGCCCTGCATCTGCCTCCTATTTCTGGGGATTCAAGCTCTGATTGATTAAAGTACACCTGTCACTTGTTTGGGGGGTTATAAACCCTGTGCACCACCTGTAAGGGTATGTGCCCACAGGACGTTTTTTGAGCAGTCCTGAACGCAGCAAAACCTGAGGATCCTAGTAGAGTCCTTGACAGGAGAAGTGCTATGATCTTGTCTGCGTTTTTTGCGCGTTTTAGTGCGTTTTTGATGCTGCGTTTTTCCTGCGTTTTTTCCATTGACTGCACCAAAAACGCAGGAATAATTGACATGTCCATTCTTTGCTATCCGCACCAAAAACGCAGGTATTTGACAGTTCTTGACACTTGCAAAACCAATGTGTGTGCACAGCGTTTCTGTAAAACACATTGGTTTTGCTGGGAATGAAAACCGCAGGAATAAATTAGCATACATTACCATAAAACCAATGGTTTTCTGCATGCAGAAACCGCAGCAAAACCGCAGCAAAAGCGCCCTGTGTGCACATACCCTAACATGATGTAATTGGGGTTCCTGTAACCCCTTAATATCCCCAGACGTCCCCCTGCACACCTCATAAAACAATTTATAATCTGTCCCGCGCTGTATGCTAATTACTTTTTAAGGGTCATATAGGTGACTGCACACTGCGGTCATCACCGTCCCACTGCATGGAAATCCCACCCCTCCTGAGTGTGTACAAGTGAATGACATTGTGACGTCATCCAGATTAAAAGTTGTTTTATGAGGTATTAAGGAAGACGTCTGGGGATATAAAGAGGTTTCTGGAACCCCAATTACATCATGTTAAAGGTGGTGGGCACAGTTTAGAACCCTCAAAAACTGGTGACAGGTGCACCTTAAAGTGCCTTTGCCCGAATTCTGCAGTAAAACACTTTAAAAAGTAACAAAACATTTACGCAACCTGAAGATGTGCAAAATTGTTGTGACTTTTGGTGCTTTTGCGGCAGTCATGGACCGATTCACGTGAGTGGGCATGGACAGCATGGGGCATTGTGTAGCCCCTCCACCCTGCAAATTCTTCAAAAGTCAAACCAATCATAAGGTGCGCCTTCATTATGTGGTTGGTGTGCTGCTCTTAGGATACCTTTACACGCCGCAACCACAGGAGACAATTTAGGCAGCGATATTTCTCGCTGGGTTGATTGCCGCCAAATTGCCTCCTTATTGCGGTGTGTAAATAGGGAATTTTGCGGCAATAACACCAAGGTTTCGTTTTGGGAGCAGTGCTCTAAAACCAGGCTACCGAGGGCAACCGACATATCTCCACCAAATTCCCTATTTACACACCGCAATAAGGAGGCAATTGGGTGGCAATGTGGCAGCGATATTGCCAGGTCACAATATTGCTGCCACAATTGTCTCCTGTGGTTGCGGCGTGTAAAGGTGCCTTTAGGGTACCTTTACACACCTCCACTTTTGGTGGCGTTCGGAGGCAATCTAACATGCACATTTTTCATGGTTGCCTCCGAAGGCAGTTTTACACACTGCAATTTCGCCCTCAACCTAAGGCGATGTGTTGCCCCGGAAGTTGCCACACCAACAGCGGAACCAATCTGGTGGAGTTCCCTCGCCACTTCACGTGCCACAATCCCCAAAGTAATGTGGGCGTACATGCTCAGCACCGCGAGAACATATGGCAGACTGGTGTATACCGTGCCCCAAACACGCTGATTAGACAACACAATAGCGTTATGATTGGGCAGCCTGCGCTGGAAGGCTGGCTAATACATGACGCCATTGCAATTGTGTAGAGTGAATGGACAGCTGTTCAAATATGGCACCCTGTGAAGGGACATCCAATGGAAACACAGTAGCCACAGTAGGCAACGCAGATTCCATCCCAATCGCCCGTTCACATGCCAAAAGCCGGGAATTTCGCCATCATGATTGCATCTGATTTTGGAGCAGTGCTGTGAAATCGAAACCAGGCACAACCTTTTTGATCGCCGCCAAATTGCCCAATTACACGCCGCAATTTCGTGGCAAATTCACAGTGATGGTTACGGGGCTACAGATTGTCAGATTTCTCGCCGCGGTGGCGGCGTGTATAGATACCCTTACACGCCGCCACCGCAGCGAGAAATCTGACTGGCAATCTGTAGCCCCATCACCATCGCTGTGAAATTGCCTCGAAATTGTGGCGTATATTTGGGGAATTTGGTGGCGATAAAAAAGGTTGCACCTGGTTCCGATTTCACAGCACTGCTCCAAAATCAGAGGCAATCATGAAGGCGAAATTCTCGGCTTTTGGCGTGTGAAGGGGCGATAGGGATGAAATGTGCGTCACCTAGTGATTTCCCGTAGGCGTGCCATAGCGTGCTGGAGACCGCGCCCCGTCAGCGATGATTGGTGGGGGCTACTGTGTTTCCATTGGCTGTCACTTCACAGGGTGCCATATTTGAACAGCTGACCATTCACCACCACACAATGGCAATGGCTTCATGTATTAGCCAGCCTTCCAGAGCAGGCTGGCCACTCATTATGCTATTGCGTTGTCCAATGATTGTGTTTGGGGCACGGTGTACAACAATTTGGCACACCTATGTTCTCGCCGCGCTGAACAGGTACTCCCACATTCCTTTGGTGATTGCGGCGTGTGAGGCGGCTACTGGAGTCTACCGGATGTTTCCCGCTGTTGGTATGGCAACTTCCGGGGCAACACATCGCCTTAGGTTGAGGGCGAAATTGCGGCGTGTAAAAGCGCCTTCGGTGTTCGGAGGCAACCATGAAAAATGTGGATGCGCGTGTTAGATTGCCTCCGATCGCCGCCAAAAGTGGCGGCGTGTAAAGGTACCCTTAAAGGTACCATCACACGCTGCAATATTGCTAGGCAATTTCACTGGCAATTTGCTGGTTGCAGCGAAATCATGGACACATTGTTCTATTTTGTTGCTGTGTACAAATGGAACAATGTGTTCATGATTTCACTGCAACCAGCAATTGCGGAATGTAATTGGTGAATTTGGCAGCGATAAAAAAGGTTGCGCCTGGTTCCGATTTCACAGCACTGCTCCAAAATCAGAGGCAATCATGAAGGCGAAATTCCCTGCTATTGGCATGTGAAGGAGCGATAGGGAGGGAATCTGCGTCGCCTACTGATTTCCCGGAGGCGTGTCACAGCGTGCTGGAGTCTGCGCCACGTCAGTGATGATTGGTGGTGGCTACTGTGTTTCCATTGGCTGTTCCTTCACAGGGCGCCATATTTGAAGAGCTGTCACTTCAGCAGCACACGCATCTTCACCTACACAACCATCTACTACATCAGTCCCATTATGCGCGCGTGTATTGGAAGTTTCACTGTGTCCACTATACTGCCACACATGACATTTCAGATGTTGGCCTACACATCGTACATGGGTGCCATGGGCAACGCACTGCAATCGTTTGCAAATTTGGTGACGCTGATGGCTATATTACGCTACTCCCGCTCCGCGGACAGCGACCTTGTTTGCGTCCTCAATGTAGTTTGGCGGCGCCAGTGTGCGTGGTGATGTCATGATGTTTTCGTTACTCCCTGCCTGCCAGGTGCCTGCCCCTCACTTGCACGTAGGAGAACAGTCAAGGCCGCCGCACAGCGCACTGCCACATGGGGTCTGGCGGAGCTAATGCTCCTCATAGACATATGTGACCGCCATGACTACTGGTGTGACCATCGTCACCGGCACCCACGGCTGCGCAAGTACAGCATCCTCAGAAGGATCCAGCGGGCCCTGCTCCACAAACTGGGGGTTGAGAGGACCTGCAAACAGATCCAGAAAAAAATTGCGGACCTGAAACACAAGTCCCCAGGCCGCATTGTGGATCTTCGTGCCAGGATTGCCAAGCTGCGTGGTGAGTATGTGGCAATGCCAAACGCACACATGCCAAGCTAAATACTCCAAACACTACACAAACATCATGTGGTATTGTGCCATGCCACATAATGTGGTCTAAGGCTGGGGTCACAGTAGCATTTTTCACATGCGTTTTTGGAGACCTGCATTTTCAAAAACGCATGTAAAAAACGCACCCATTGGCCCCATGTTAAAAAACGCATGCCCTAATAGCCAAAAAGCATGTGTGATTGTCCCATGCGTTTTTGGAGCATATCCAAAAACGCATGCGTTTTTTAATAAGGGGCCTTATGGAAAACGCATGCAAAAACGCATGTACAATTAGTGCCATTCAAAAACGCATGCGTTTTCCATAGGAGCCAATGTTAAAAAAACGCATGCGTTTCCAAAAACGCATGCGTTTTTTTTAACATGGGCTCCTATGGGAAACGCATGCGTTTTTGAATGGCACTAAAAGGTACTAATTGTACATGCGTTTTTGCATGCGTTTCCCATAGGAACCCATGTTATAAAAACGCATGCGTTTTCTACAAAAACGCATGCGTTTTTCAAAACGCTCAAAAAAATACTACAACCACTATTTTTAGGTGCAGATTCAAAAATGCAGCCAAAAACGCAGGGAGCCATCACACACCTTAAAAAACTCATGCTGCCATGAAAAAACGCATTAGTTTTGTTAAATCACTAAAAAAAACGCATGGCAACTGTGACCACAGCCTAAGCCACCAAGTGGAGCTGTCACCAATGTACATCTGCATGTTGCTTATACTGCAACATGAAGGTGTACAAAACAATAATTAGCATCAAAATGGTCATGGCTATAGTGGTCCATGACCTGTGTGGTGGCAAAAAGAGTTGTGTCCTGACTGCAAAGGTAAATACAACATATTAATGCGAGGTTCTACACCCACATGACACCTTGCAGCACATATGTGTGACCTGTCACACATACTATTTTCTACACATTGATCACAATACAGAACACTGACTACAATCTCACTGCTATATGTTGACCCCCATGGTGCAAACATCTGATGCTTACTAGCTGCTCTTGTGTTCAAGATTCAAAAACCTACCATGCTAAGCCAAGGGTTAGCTAACATTCAAAATATGTGGCCACTGGTGTTGGACTCATGTCCCAAACCAGAGTGGGCCCTCACCATAGGGTCGCCGCCGACCATAGCCTATTATCGTACCATTCATGCCCTCATGACATTCATACATTCTTAAATTTGTCTGTTATCATGTTTCATATTACAGATGACGAGGACTCCATGTCTGGGGACGCTCCACAGTCCCCAACGGCACCCGGGACACCCCCACAACCTTCCCCGGAGGGCCCAGCCAGTCCCTCCCCACTCGGGACCCCAGCAGGCCCGGCTCCAGAGGGCCCAGCCAGTCCTTCCACACCAGGGCCACAAAGCCTTGGCTGCAGGCAGCCCTGGACCCCTGGGAGCAGCAAGTCTTATCCTGTGGCCCCAAACCCCGAGCCCAAGAGCAACATTCCCCCCAGCTGCTCAAGCTCCCTGGCAAGCCCTGGGGTGATGTGGTCCCCACACCCTCACCTTGAGCCTGCTGGTGCTGTGTATGGTGGTAAGTGTCTGCTAAGGCCTACAAGCTCGCTAATGTACTTACTGTTGTGTGCTCCAGACACCAGTATGTGCTGACTCATGTTTTTTTTTTTATCATTTTGCCTGAAGGGGAACAAGCACGTGCTGCAGGCTGGGCTGTCAGCCCATCCCCATCTCCGCCAGATGACAGCCGAGATGGTGATGTGCTGCGCACGTATATTCAATTTCAATTCACTTAAACACCCACCCACACATACACTGGTAACTCAGTAATGTCCTTCTTTCCCATAAAGGTGTTCCAACTATTGAGGAGCTGCTGTTGGCTCACCAGCAGGCAAAGCAACATATGGAGAGGGCACACCAAGAAGGGCAGCAACACCTTGCCCACTTGGGTGACATGATCCACCCCTCCAGACAGCCCAGTCCGGCAGGGCCCCTAACCCATCACCCCCCACCCAATAATGGGACCACACTCCCCTACTAATTGTTGTCCATGTTGGTCCCTTAATTTTTTAGGCTACGTTGGCCTCTTTTCTTATAACATACATAGTTTTTTTTTTAAGGTTGAAGGAAGACTTTAAAGGGAACCTGTCACCTGGATCTAAGCCCCTACACTATCACTAGCTGTCTCTGCACCTTCCTAGCTGCTCCCTATCTATCCCTCTCTCAGCTAAATCCGCCCTATAAAACTGCAGAAAAATAACTTATAACTTACAGAAGTCCCTGAGGCTGGGGACTGAGAAGGCGGCGCCAGGCTCCATTCAGCCCCTCCTCCATGCAGCAGCACACGCCCCGCTGGGCGGCATTATTCTTTCTTCATCGCCACCTCCTCCATTTGGAATCTCCTGCCTGCTTTACACCTATCATGTTGTGGTGATGCGACCTCGATGTGTCCCCTGACTGAGACACAGCATATGGGAGATTGTATCTTCTGCTCGGTAGCAGCACACACAGGGTGAGCTGCTACTGGAGCTAAGTGCTGATTGAAATCACTGACCCCCAGGTGTGCGGGTGAATAGGAGATGATATGTGCTGCCCTGGGCTGTGGGGAGGGGGTGGAGTGTCTCAGGACAGCAGCAGGAGCTGCTGGGATTGTATGAGGTTCTACTCGGCTGTGCCCCGGTGTAACAGGCCAGACTAACCCCCCCGACCAGAATATACTCGGGGTTAAAGTGTCCTAGGCCAGATTATACCCCTCCGTATACCACAGCAGCTGTAGATCAGGGCTCCAAGCAACACATGGGGGCCCGAGGCAGCACAAAGTGGCCCCAGGCAGCAGAAAGTGGCCCTACGCAACATACAGGGGCCCCAGGCAGTGCTAGGGCCCCAGGCAGTGCTAGGGGCCCCAGGCAGTGCTAGGGGCCCCAGGCAGCACAAAGTGGCCCCAAGCAGCACAAAGAGGCCCCAGGCAACATACAGGGGCCCCAGGCAGTACTAGGGGCCACAAGCTACACACAGGATCCCAGGCTACACACAGGAGCCCCATGCAGCATACAAGGACCCCAGGCAGTGCACGGGGCCCCAGGCAGTGCATGGGGCCCCAGGCAGTGCACCAAGTGGCACCAGGCAGTACTAGGGGCCCCAGGCAGTACTAGGGGCCCCAGGCAGTACTAGGGGCCCCAGGCTACACACAGGGTCCCAGGCTACACACAGGGGCCCCAGGCAGTACAAAGGGGTCCCAGGCAGTACAAAGGGGTCCCAGGCTACACACAGGGTCCCAGGCTACACACAGGGGCCCCAGGCAGTACAAAGGGGTCCCAGGCAGCGCATGGGGGCCAGAGGAAGCACACAGGGGCCCCAGGCAGCACAAAGTGGCCCCGGGTGGCCCACTGCCTGGGGCCCCTGTATATTGCCTGTGGTCACTTTGTGCTCCTGGGGCCCCTGTGTGCTGCCTGGGGCCCTTGTATGCTGCATGGAGCCCTTGTGTGTAGCCTGGGATCCTGTGTGTAGCCTGGGGCCCCTGGTACTGCCTGGGGCCCCTGTATGTTGCCTGGGGCCACTTTGTGCTGCCTGGGGCCCTGTGCACTGCCTGGGGCCCTGTGCACTGCCTGGGGCCCTGTGCACTGCCTGGGGCCCTTGTATGCTGCATGGGGCCCCTGTGTGTAGCCTGGGATCCTGTGTGTAGCCTGGGGCCCCTGTGTGCTGCCTCGGGCCCCCAAGCACTGCCTGGGGCCCCTAGCACTGCCTGGGGCCCCAAGCACTGCCTGGGGCCCCTGTATGTTGCGTAGGGCCACTTTCTGCTGCCTGGGGCCACCTTGTGCTGCCTCGGGCCCTCATGCATTGCTTGGGGCCCTGTGCACGACTTGGGGCCCTGATCTACAGCTGCTGTGGTATACGGAGAGTTATAATCTGGCCTAGGCCTGTTTATACCCCGGGGTATAGTTTGGTATATTCTGGCCCAGGGGGGTATATTCTGGGCTAGCCCAGTTTATACCTCGGGTATATTCTGGTCGGGGGGTTAGTCTGACCTGTTACATCGGAATCTGGAGGTCTGTGAATACCTGAACTGTGTGCTGTGTGAGTAAATAACTGAGTCACTGCCTTCTGTCGTGCCGATCCTAACTGCTACCTTACAGTGTAAAGCGGGTGGGAGATTCCAAATGGAGGAGGCGGCGATGAAGAAAGAATAACGCCGCCCAGCGGGGCGTGTGCTGCTGCATGGAGGAGGGGCTGAATGGAGCCTGGCGCCGCCTTTCCAGTCCCCAGCCTCAGGGACTTCTGTAAGTTATAAGTTATTTTTCTGCAGTTTTATAGGGCGGATTTAGCTGAGAGAGGGATAGATAGGGAGCAGCTAGGAAGGTGCAGGGACAGCTAGTGATAGTGTAGGGACTTAGATCCAGGTGACAGGTTCCCTTTAAGTCCATCTAGTTCAACCCATAGCCTAACATGTTGATCCAGAGGAAGGCAAGAAAAACCCATGTGGCAACAATAGCTCCACATTGGGGGAAAAAATTCCTTCCTGACTCCAGATATGGCAATCAGACTAATTCCCTGGATCAACGCCCTATCAAAGGATCTAGTATATATAACTGGTAATATTATAGTTTTCAAGAAAGGCATTCAGGCCCTTCTTAAATGTTAGTAGTGAGTCACTCATTACAACATCATGTGGCAGAGAGTTCCATAGTCCTACTGCTCTTACAGTAAAGAATCCACGTCTGTGATTATGATTAAACCTTCTTTCCTCCAGACGTAGAGGATGCCCCCTTGTCCCCGTCTCAGGCCTAAGAGTAAAGAGATCATTAGAAAGTTCTCTGTATTGTCCCCTCATATATTTATACATTATTATAAGATCACCCCTAAGCCTTCGTTTTTCCAAGCTAAATAACCCCAAGTTTAATAACCTGTCTTGGTATTGCAGACCCCTCAGTCCTCTAATAACCTTGGTCGCTCTTCTCTGGACCCGTTCTAGTTCAGCTATGTCTTTCTTATACACCGGAGACCAGAATTGTACACAGTATTCTAAGTGTGGTCGCACTAGTGACTTGTATAGAGGTAAAATTATGTTCTCCTCATGAGCATCTATGCCTCTTTTAATGCATCCCATTATTTTATTTGCCTTTGCAGCAGCTGCCTGACACTGGCCACTAAATGTGAGTTTGTCATCTACCCATACACCCAGGTCTTTTTCAGTGACAGTTTTGCCCAGTGTTTTACAATTAAGCACATAATTATACCTTTTGTTTCCTCTGCCCAAGTGCATGACCTTACATTTATCCCCATTAAAGCTCATTTGCCATTTATCAGCCCAAGCTTCTAGTTTACATAAATCCTCCTGTAATATAAAATTGTCCTCCTCTGTATTGATTACCCTGCAGAGTTTAGTGTCATATGCAAATATTGAGATTCTACTCTGTATGCCCCCTACAAGGTAATTAATAAATATATTAAAAAGATGCGGGCCCAACACTGACCCCTGTGGTACCCCACTGTTAACTGTGACCCATTCTGAGTGTGTTCCATTAATTACCACCCTTTGTTTCCTATCGCTAAGCCAGTTTTTAACCCACTCACACATATTTTTTGAAAAGTCCATATACACCACGTCCACTGCATTTCTTTGGTCCAGTCCAGAACTTACTTCTTCATAGAAGCTTATCAGATTAGTTTGACAGGAACAGTCCTTCATAAAACCATGTTGATATTGGGTCACGAGGTTATTTTTCTTCAGATACTCCAGTATAGCATCTCTTAGAAAACCCTCTAGGATTTTACCCACAGTAGAGGTTAAGCTTACTGGCCAAGTTCAGTTTTTGTTCCCTTTTTGAATATTGGCACCACATTTGCTATACGCCAGTCCTGTGGTACAGACCCTGTTATTATGGAATCTTTAAAGATTAAAAATAATGGTCTATCTATGACAGTACTTAATTCCTGCAGCACTCTGGGGTGTATCCCATCCGGTCCCGGGATTTGTCAATTTTAGTGATTTTTAGACTATGCCGTACTCCCTGCTGGGTAAAGCAGGTGACATTTAATTGACAGTTTTTGTTATCACTGATCATATTGTCTGTCATGGGATTTTCTTGTGTAAATACTGTTGAAAAAAAGTCATTTAGCATATTGGCTTTTTCCTCATCCACCATTTTACCCAGATTATTTTTAAAGGAGCCGACACAATCATTTTTTAGTTTCTTACTATTTATGTAGTTAAAAAATATGTTGGGATTATTTTTACTTTCTCTGCAATGAGTCTCTCAGTCTCAATCTTTGCTGTGTCCCACATTGGGAAAGTGGGTAGTGTGTACTGGCTACTTCCTAACCTGACCAAGGCTTTTGGATTGTGTTGGCAATGTTTTAAAAAAAGGTTGTTGGTTAATAAAATTATGGCCTGCTACATCCCGTGTCATCCCTTGTTGCAACACACACAGGGTAACGTTTGTGAGGTCACATTTTACCAACCACACTGGGCCACGGTTTATCGATAGGTACATGGTGTCGCATGTCAAACATGTCACCATACTGGGCCATTACAACCGCCATGCCCCCCAATATGACATCAATGTCTACTATATGACACCCACAGTACCAAACACACACACACATACTGGTGTAGGTGACACAGATATGGACAGAGTGGTGGTGAAATTAAGTATTTAATTTTTTTTTTTAATTTCCAAATATAATTTAAACAATATAAAAGGGGCACACCTGGCCAATAACAACAAAAAAGTCTGCGTTTTCCAAGGTTGTGCATTGGTTAGTAGTTCTCTTGGTCTTCCTCCTCCTCTGCTGGATTAGACAATGGAGCCTCCAGCTCCTCATACACCCAGCGGCCTTGTGATGTTGATGCTCTGCTGGGCTGTCTCCTTAGGGGAGGTGGAGTATCACGATTTTTCTGCCTCCTCACCATGCGTCTTGCGGGCGCAGTGGGCCCTGGAGTTGTCTTCCGGGGGAGCGTCCATGACGCCCCCCATTGCAGGGACCCATCCACATCCGCCTCCAGGACAAGAAAGATGGCCCGCTCCGCGATGTTACGCTGCTCTGGCTCCATGCGGGCCAGCATCTCGCTGGCGAAGTACCCGATCCCAGAGCTGGTCGCGATCCAGGAGGACCCGTTTCGCCCAGGTACCCAGCTCCATTTTGGGTGGGGCAGGTGGTCGTCGACGGCAGATTACAGAGCTGGGACCTGGGCCCGGCCCCCCACCACTGGTCTCGGGCACTGTCTCTCCCGCAGATGTTGAGGGGAGAGCCTCGCCAGTTGCTGGCTCCTCATCATTGGAGCCAGGCAACGGAGGGGCCTGAAAAACAAACAAAGGAAAAAAAAAACATCAGCCACATGTTGCAATGTAATTGAAGCTAATACCACAACCAAACACCCAATACAACATAGAGCCAAGATCACCAAGGCTAACACCAAAAGCCACAGGAGCAGAGTTTAGTGAAGAAAAAGCCTAACAAGTAGACAAGTGCAGTATACTCACCTGAGGGTCCACATTGATATGTAAAGTGCACACAAATAACAACACAATCTGTGAGAACATAGACCAAAAAACATAGAAAAGAACAGTGAACAGAATTGGTGCGGGAAAAGCACAATGGAGACTACCACATGTGCTGCAAACCCCACATCAGTGCAAACAACATGCTGGTTAGCTCGATCACACTAACACAGTTACCCACCTCCTGCGACAGGGCAGGGTCTTGGGCTGCGGCCACAGCTGGTTGCGGGCGGCACCTGCTGCACCATGTTCCACGAGGCCCCTCCTGGCCCAGAGTGAAGCTGAGGAGGTCATAGTACCAGAGAGTTAGCCTAGGGACCTCCTCAGCTCCAGCCCCGGACCGGGCCTCCATCCACTTTTTGTGGGTCTTGTTGAACACGGTGCCAGGCTTTTGATCTTATCCGCAACCAGCGCTGCTGTCCAGATCTTTTGTGGTTTGAGCCGGTTGCACAGCTCCACCAGCGACATGTAGGCTGCCATACGCAGGCAAAGACACCCGCCACAGGCATTCATGTGCCTGGTACATGGTGAGGAGCTGTGTCACAAAATCGTGATACTCAGCCATCTGAGAAAAAAAAAAACCAAAAAAAGGTCATGCAAACAAACACATGGCCATCACAAGTGACACCCTACTCTGTGTGTCCAGCCCATGTCCTGCAAGACTAATAACATGTGTTCTGGTAGGTTGGCTAGGCCAAATCATTATTAGCGTTAACATGTGTCCATACATGGGGCATGTTGGACAGGTCAGGTGATATATGTATTTGGGGCCACTGCAGTGAAATATTTCAAGGTCTATCATTACAAAAGCCACACATGGCCTAAGTAAGGACATTTCAACACACACTCCTCAGATACACACATATTTAGGGCTAAACATAGTGCTGGAGTACACATATTGTCCTGCCAAGGATCTCACAGAACATTATGTGTGCTACAAGACACTTGTACAGGACACTACATGAAGCTGCACATAAGGCGCACAAACATCACTCAACATATGGATCGACAGCACACAGAAATGAACGTCCAGAAGTGCCCAATAGCATGTGCCCCCACTTACTGTCTGTCCAACAGAGATCTTGTGATGACACACTACTAGCTCAATGCACATTCCAGTCAGTGCAGGGGTTGCGCCCCAGCACGTGCTTATTTAAACACAACCTGACCAATCACAAAAGCACAATGGCGCATAATCATTGGTCGCACCTGCGTATGCCCAGGCGGCTACGTCGATTACAAGACGCCACTGCATTCTGATTGGTTGGTTACCATATAAAATGCGCTATAGGCTGAAGTCGGACACGCTTGCTGCCCAGAGTCATTAAGTAAGTATTGATGCGCAAACATGAACTGTGAGGTGGCTGTGTTGCGTTTACAGCACCTTACCATTAGGGGTCGCTATTGTGTAGTGTAGGTGACGCCCAAGTGGTGGGGTATGTAGTTATTCATGAAGTTTGTTGCCATATATACTATTATGTCCTGCCAAATGGATGCATGATTGTTTGGACTACCTAAACCCTATATGCTTTGAAAAGCCATTTTGCCTTTGCCATACAGGATCATGTTTGAAGGATCCGAGTGTCTTTAGTTGCGGGACTCATCTGAATTGAGGACACATAGTACTGTTGTTTACCTCACACAATGGGATGTTTAAGGCCAAAATCAGATGTGGATTGTGGCATGTGGCTTCTGCGAATGTCTGCCTCAGAAGATCCTGCATTCACAACACATCAGGGATGTCCCTTGGACATGATGAGTATTCAATAGTCTGCTGCGTGGCATGATATTTTGAGCAACACACAAAAAAGGCTGGGTTACTTGTGTAATGTAATTGTAAAGATGTTTTAAAAAGCATGATTAAATTAATGTGACCTATGTGTTTGCCCATGCCTTGTGATCACACAGCAACATTATGGCCACGTATATGGGGTTAGGCTGATGATGTGTTGCATTTAACAAGAGAGATGTATTGTACTGGACGGGCAGGAGTGTACAGTGACCAGGTTTGTGTGTCACACACTGCAATGTTGTTTTTGGGCCTTGATTGGTGGTCTTTAGGTATGTGTGTGGGCTGGTGTTCACACTTGGGTATGCTGTGGTAAAGTGGCCAGGAGATGTAGAGGAAAGGAGGTGGTGTGTGTACATGATGTGTGATGAAGTGTTCTTGTAGTGATGTTTTTTTTTTCTCACTTTTGCAGGGGTTGGTACGTGAGATGATGTTCGACCCTGATGGAGATGCTACCGTGGCTCTTGCCTTGGTGGAAGAGCAATTGTGGCTGGAGGATAGATATGAGAGGTTGCGGGCTCGCAGACCACGGCGTGTGTGTACTCTGAATTGTCTTCGCCACTGGGACACCCGGAGCCACATGCAGCTGGTGAGTGAGCTGGAGGATCGTAGTCTGCATGATTTCAGGAACTACCTCCGTATGTCCGAGGACTTTTCACATTCCTGTTGGGATGCATACGGCCATTGATTGCCCGTCAGGACACTGTGATGCGTCGAGCTGTGCCACCTGAGGAGAGTTTGGCAGTAACTTTGCGGTTCCTGTCTACAAGTCGGTCAAGGACCGACCTGCAATGCACTTCACGTGTATCACTGCCCCTGCTGAGCCGCCTGATCCACGAGACATGTGAGGCAATCTGGAGTAGTCTGCTGTCATCCTATATGCAGTTTCAAACAACACCCGCTGAATGGATGGATGTTGCCAAAGGGTTTGAGGACCGCTGGCAATTTCCAAACTGCGACGGTGCATTGGATGGTAAGCATGTGAGGATCAACAAACCCCCGAACTCTGGGTCTTTGTATTACAATTACAAAGGATATTGTAGTGTGGTCCTCATGGCCCTGGTGGACGCGAACTATGAGTTCCTCTACGTGGACATTGGAATGAACAGGTGTATCTCAGATGGGGGTGTGTTCGCACACTGTTCCTTGGCCCAAAACCTAAGGACAGGTGGGCTGAACTTGCCCTCAAATGATGAGACAACCCATCATCTCAACTTTGCGTTTGTGGGGGATGAAGCGTTCCCACTTCAGGAACACCTACTACGGCCATATCTCCAGAGGACCCTTGCTTCTGAGCAGCGCATTTTTAATTACCGGCTATCCCGGGCCCGCCATGTGGTTGAAAATGCGTTTGGGATCATGGCCAATACCTTCCGGGTTTTTCATACACGTCTGCATATGAAACTGGAATCTATTGATGTGGTAGTGCTGGCCTGCTGTGTGCTGCATAACTTCCTGCGTCGTAGGGATCGGTCATCATACACGCCGGCAAGTTATGTGGATTCAGTGGACCCCACAACAGAGAAGATCCGTCCCAGGGATTGGCGTGCTACCGACCATGGTGTGGCGCCACTCCAGCCGCTGAGCCAGAGTCGGACTCAGCAGGATGTCAGGAACAGTAGAGACGCATACTGTTCCTACTTTAATGGCCCTGGGGTAGTGGCCTGGCAGCACCAGCAGTTATAGGGTGTCTGGTGCTGTGAGGCTGCAACATAATGAGGAAGGTGGAGTCACCAGGGTGGCTGCACCAGGAGTATTTGGGTTGTGTTTTTGTGTGTGCACATTCTTTAGTTAGTTAGTGAGTATATTTTGTTTTTTTACTGTGGCATGTTATTTTTTTTACATTAATTCTCATCATGTTGCATTTGTTTGTGTGATGTCAACACTTCAGGTTTATGTTTTGTTTTGTGTGTTGTTGTATTGTAATGTTTTGTGGCCAAACATATACCGTATATACTCGTGTATAAGCCGAGTTTTTCAGCCCAAAATTTGGGCTGAAAAGTCCCCCCCTCGGCTTATACACGGGTCATATACGGTACATGGAGTGGGGGGGCTGTGTCCCGGGGCTGTGGAGGCTGGAGGAGGCAGGGGGAGGCTGCTGTATGAGCGGCCCCGTCACGTGGGGCCGCTCATTATATATGCACTGCTTCCCCCTGTCAATCAGCGGCAGGGGGAAGCAGTTCATATAAGCCCCCCAAAAGCTGGCACTGTCCCCCCTTGTAAGGGCCCCCCCCCGCTGCTTATACATTACCATCCCGGTGATCTGATCGGCGCCGCTCCTCGGTGCGTCTTCATCCTCCCGTCCGCGCTGGCTGCATCCGGGATCTCCGGCTGTCGCAGCGATATGACGTCATCGATCCCGGATGCAGCCAGCGCGGACGGGAGGATGAAGACGCAGCACCGAGGAGCGGCGCCGATCAGAACACCGGGATGGTAATGTATAAGCAGCGGGGGGGGGGGGGGGGGGGGGCCTTACAAGGGAGGACAGTGCCAGCTTTTGGGGGCTGTTGGTACCCCCAGGGGGCTGCTGGGTACCCCTGGGGGCTGTTGGTACCCCCAGGGGCTGTTGGTACCCCCAGGGGGCTGCTGGGTACCCCCTGGGGGCTGTTGGGTACCCCCTGGGGGCTGTTGGTACCCCCAGGGGGCTGTTGGTACCCCCAGGGGGCTGTTGGTACCCCCAGGGGGCTGTTGGGTACCCCCTGGGGGCTGTTGGTACCCCCAGGGGGCTGTTGGTACCCCCAGGAGGTTGTTGGTACCCCCAGGGGGCTGCTGGTACCCCCAGGGGGCTGCTGGGTACCCCCTGGGGGCTGCTATATGTACCCCTGGGGGCCTGCTGTATACCACTGGGGCTGCTGTATACTACCACTGGGGCTGCTGGGGCTCCTGTATACTACCACTGGGGCTGCTGGGGCTCCTGTATACTACCACTGGGGCTGCTGGGGCTCCTGTATACTACCACTGGAGCTGCTGGGGCTCCTGTATACTACCACTGGGGCTGCTGGGGAATCTGTATACTACCACTGGGGCTGCTGGGGAATCTGTATACTACCACTGGGGCTGCTGGGGAATCTGTATACTACCACTGGGGCTGCTGGGGAATCTGTATACTACCACTGGGGCTGCTGGGGAATCTGTATATTACCACTGGGGCTGCTGTATACTACCACTGGGGAGGCCTGTATACCACACTGCTGGGGGCTGTATACCTGTGCTGGGGTCCACCCTCGGCTTATACACGAGTCAATAGGTTTTTCCAGATTTTTGGGGCAAAAGTAGGGGGGTCGGCTTATACACGGGTCGGCTTATACACGAGTATATACGGTAAATAAAAAAAAAATTGGGATCCAAAAAACAACCTGTGTGTGTCGTTACTTTGGAATACAAGGCAGTTGCACATAGCTTTATGCTGTGCACATAGGTATGTGATTGGTAAAATGGTATTGATGGTTCCGTGAAACATTGTGTGGTAACATGCAGTACACAGTTTCAGCCCTTTGGGCCACAGTGTATGGCGCAACTGTCTGTACATATCCATTGTGATGTGTTGTGGCCACAGGGTCACATGTCCACACACATTGAGCAAGCAATGGTGTTTGTGGGGGATGTAGGTACAGTCCACGACACACACAAACATGTGTACACACACATAGTTCAGCTAGGCCATGGCATGGACCAATGTAGGCACATATGGGCATAGTGTTGTGTGTATGTTCACACGATCAGCTACAGACGCACACATAGCAAACCATTGTGTAATGTAAGCCACTGTCCTGCTGAAAACCGCTCCTGTGTGACGCTTGAGTGGCTCGAAATTGTCTCGCAGCAGCCACTGTCAACGACACAAACGTGTATTCATTCAAAACTTCGAGACAATGGCGTCACGTATTAGCCAGCCTTCCAGCACAGGCTGGCGAATCAGGACGCTATTGCATTGTCCAATGAGCGTGTTTGGGGCGCGGTGTAAAACTATTTGGCACACCTATGTTTTCGCTGCGCTGAACAGGTATGCCCACATTCCTTTGGGGATTGCGGCGTGTGAAGCGGCGTCGTGAGTCTACCGGATGTTTCCCTCTGTTGGTGTGGCAACCTCCGGGGCGACACGTCGCCTGAGGTTGAGGGCGAAATTGCGGTGTGCAAAAGCGCCGTTGGCAATCTGAGGCAACCATGAAAAATGTGCACGCGCACGTTAGATTGCCTCCTATCGCCGCCAAAAGTTGTGGCGTGTAAAGGTACCCTTAAGGGAATCAGTAAACAGGGTTCCACTCACCCTCCCCAACACTATTTATATGCACATGTAGCTCTTTTTTTCAGTAAATATATTTATTGAAATTTTTAACAGTAAAGACAATAGAAAGAACCAGTACAATGTCCAGGACTTAATACAAAGATACATTACGTCCCGAAGAGATCAGCACAGGAGTAGTCCAATAAGGACACTAGCACCTAAAGGGTACGTTTCCCATCTTAGGAATCACCTCTGGACAAGGACCTTATATAAAGAATACAGAACCTATGAAAAGACAATTGTGGAAATAAGAGAAGAGAAGAGAAAGAGAAAAAAGGGGTACGGGTGAAGGGGAGTAAGGAGGGAGAGGGGAGGGGGGGTAAGGGAGACACAGCAATTTAAACGCCCACGAGTTGACAATTACGAATATGTCGCAGCCAAGGAACCCTGTGCTCTCCTTGAAGGACTGCCAGAGGAACCAGGTGCGTCCCTGTTCGTATGCGGCATCACCATCACCCGCCACCAGTGACTCCAGACGATGTAATCTATCCATTTCAGCTATCCATTCCACCGTGGAGGGGACCTCAGTGGATCTCCAATGCTCTGGCAGCTATTAGGCAGAATCTCAGAATCCCCTTCCTGACGGAAACTATCGAACTGGGTATCAGGGACAGTAGGGCCATTTGGGGAGATGGTTCATGACGGACCCCAGTCATCAAGTGAATGGCATCGAAAACGGAGTTCCAGAAGGGTTGCAGGGGACCGGAGGACCACCAAATATGAAGCATAGAGCCCGTGGCAGAGCCACATCTCCAGCAGGCGTCCGAGATCTCCGGGTTAATCCTGTGGAGAAGGGTGGGACACCTGTACCAGCGTGTCAGTAATTTACAATTCCTCTCCTGAGCCTGACTGGACATTGTCATCTTATGTGCAAGAGTAAAGATTTTCAAACTATCCGCCTCAGAAAAGGTGATTCCCAGGTCCCTCTCCCAAGCCTCCATAAATCCAAGCGTGGTAGGGGGAAGTGAATTCAAGACCAGGCCGTAGAGCACCGAAACCACGTGAGAGGGACCCTTGGTAGGGAGCATCAGGGACTCAAATGGTGTCAGCGCCCCCATCAGCACACTGGAAAGAAAGCTTCGCAATTGCAGAAACTCTAGCCAGGACAGCGGTGTCGTAAGACCAGGGCCCCGTAACCCCCGCACACCGGAGAGCCCCGCAAGCTTATCCTTCACCTGACCCAGTCCCACACGGTCAAGTCGTGACCAAAACAGATACGTAGATCTATTCATTGCTGGGGGAAAGGCTGGATTGTCAAAAAGGGGACCCAGTCTGCTCAATCGAGAGGTCAGGCGTAATTTCACATAGGGTCTATCCCAAAACTTCAAAACAATCTGTGTGAGTGGAGCAAAACTCGACACAGGTGGGCGTCCGGTCCCCCCCAGCCAAGGCAGCCAGTATAAAGAAGAGGGCGATAAAAGTTTCTCCAAGAGCACCCACTGTTTATGAGCATCACTGAACCCCCAGTTGACAATCCTAGAGAGCAAGACTGCCTGATAATAACGTTTAAAACCAGGAAGGCCCACCCCCCCTTTAGTCTTGGGTCTCACTAGTACTGAGAACCGAGTCCGTGGTTTCCTAGTACCCCAAATAAAGCTATTGATAGCCGATTGCAGGCGCCTGAAAAAGCAATCTGGAACCTGTACTGGAGCTGTCTGAAAGAGATAGAGGAATCGGGGTAAAATATCCATTTTGATCACTCCCACCCGACCGAACCAAGATAACTGAGGTTTGCTATACCGTTTAAAGTTTGAGATAGTTTTCTGCAGGAGCGGGACATAGTTCAGAGCATATGTTGCGCTAATGTCAGCGGGTATTAAGACTCCTAAATATTTTAAGGCATCGGTCTGCCACTTAAAAGAGAAGGACGCCTGGAGCTGAGAGACCAGATCATCAGGCAGGGAGATATTGAGC
Organism: Allobates femoralis; assembly: GCA_033576535.1. Lineage (NCBI taxonomy): Eukaryota > Metazoa > Chordata > Amphibia > Anura > Aromobatidae > Allobates > Allobates femoralis. The sequence goes on along the minus strand of JARQOC010000004.1, from coordinate 536,929,769 downwards.
GCCTCCGTCTTGGAGCAGTTGACTCTAAAATTTGAGACCTCCCCGAACCTACGGAACTCCCTGAGGAGTACAGGGAAAGGCACAGTCAGGTTGGCAATGTATAGCAATAAATCATCCGCATACAGAGATATCTTAAACTCATGTTGGCCAATCCGCAGACCCTCAATATCAGGTGTCTTCCGTAATGCCACTGCCAGATGCTCCATCGCAAGGATATAAAGTAAGGGGGAGAGGGGGCAACCCTGACGGGGCCCGTTCCTTATGTCAATGGGCAGGGAAAGGGTGCCATTCACTCTAAGACGGGCTGTAGGCCTATGATACAGAGCAAAAATCCTCTCTAACATGGTAGGTCCCAGTTGCTTCAGGGAGGCACGTAGAAAGGTCCAGCCTAGGCGATCAAACGCCTTCTCAGCGTCAATAGATAATAAGCATGCTGGTACCTTCCCCATGCGCATGTACGAAGTTAGAAGCAACGTCTTCACCGTGTTATCCTTGGCCTCCCTGTGTGGCACAAAGCCCACCTGATCACTATGGATGGACCCAGGGAGAATAGGGTTCAGTCTACCAGCTAACACTTCCGCGAACATCTTCACATGCACATTAATGAGGGATATGGGCCTATAGCTTGCACATAATAGGGGATCTTTTCCCGGTTTAGGAATCACGGTGATTGTGGCCATCAGCGTTTGGGGGGCAAAGGGGCAGCTGGCCGAGATGGAGTTAAACAGTTTGGTCATGAAGGGGACTAGGGAATTCGCATATAACTTATAGAAGGTGGCGGAGAATCCGTCAGGACCAGGGCTTTTACCATTAGCCAAAGATTTTATCGTGTCTAAAACCTCCTGTTCCGAGAGGGGACTCTCCAGGGCCTCAAACTCCTCCACCGACATAGGCGGGAGCTCAGTGTCCCGGATGTAGTCGTCCACCCGTGCTTGAAACTCGGAAGGGGACATATCAGACAACGGGCCGCTTAAATTGTAGAGAGAGTCATAATATGCTCTGAATGAGTCCACAATCTCCTCAGGAAAATTGGCCAGTTCACCCGCAGCAGACCTTATAGTAGGGATATAACTGGTGGGGGCACGGGGGTGTAAAAACCTCGCCAGAGCTCTCCCGGGTTTATCAGAGTACTTGTACAGAAATTATGAAAGCGGTCCCTCTGACGTGCTAACGTCGTGTCCAACAAGGCACTCAACTCACACCGTGCCCGGAGGAGATCAGCCAGCACCCCAGCATCTCTAGTCCGTTTATGATCCAACTCCAGAGTTTGGATACGAGTCAACAAGCCCACAATGTTAGTCTCCCTCTCTTTCTTCAGTCGGGCCCCCTGTTGTATGAATACTCCCCGTATAACTCCTTTCAAAGCCTCCCATTTGTATGGGATGGCCATGGGGTCATGTTTGTGAAAATCTAGAAAATCTGAGATTGCTGTTCGCACGGCCGCCTGACACGTTAGATCTCCAAGGAGACCAGGGTTTAAGGACCAAGTCCATTCTCTCGAAGAAAGGCTCGGCAGCTGAAGGGAGAGCAAAACTGGGGCATGGTCTGACCACAACATCGTGTCGATGTCAGACTTTGGGTCAAGAGACAGGAGCCCGTGGCCGACCAAAAAATAATCCAATCTACTATAGGAATTATGAACTGTGGAGAAGTAGGTATAATCCCGGGTAGTGGGGTGTAGTAACCTCCATACATCTACCAACCTTGAGTCCGTCAGGGCCCGCCGTAATCTCTCCAGCTGTGAGAGGGACACCGCCGACCTGCCCGAAGAGGAATCCACAGCGCGGTCCAACACCATATTGAAGTCCCCTCCCATAATTACATAGCCTTCCGCAAAGGCCGAGAGGTCCCGTAGGTACTTTCTGCACGCTTGGACCTGGTCTTGATTGGGGAGATAAATGTTACCTATGGTGAACAAATCATGAGCAATTTTAAGCTTCAAAAACACAAATCGACCATTAGAATCACCTTTAGAGGCAACTACCTGAGCCTGTAAAGACTTGTGCAATGCAATGCTGACTCCTTTAGACTTGGAGTCAGAGTTACTTTCATGGAACCACTGTGTGTAGTATCCATGGTTAAGCTTAGGGATTCTGTCTGATCGGAAGTGTGTCTCCTGCAGCAGAAGTACGTCAACCCGTTTCTTATGCATACCGTATAAAACCTTCGATCGCTTTTCAGGGACATTAAACCCCCTGACATTAAGCGAGCAGAGTTGTAGGGATGCCATAGGAACTATTGGGTGGTACAATCGGGTCGGAAAGGAGTGGGAGGGGTGGGAAGTGGGGAGAGATAGAAACAAGAGAAAGTAAAGCACCAAGGAAAGAGAGTAGTTCAGCCGGAAGACAGGGTTCCGACCAAAAAGAAAGAGAAAAACCAAGAAGCCACTAGGCCTCAAGGGTACAGGACAATATCAGAGAAAACTCTGAGAAGAAGTGTCAGAGACACACCCTAGTGGGGAGGTGATTGAGCAGAGAGCAACCAGCCGAACCCCTGCAGCAAAAAAGAAAAGAAAAAATCCAACTCTACCCATTAGGCCCATGACCCTGGTAACAAACATTGTTAACGAACATAACAGCGGATCGTGGGCCAAGTACATTTGTTAAAATGAGCAGAGTCATAACAAGCGCCCGAAGGGGTATCATCACAAGTCACATTTCAGGAGAAAGAGCGGCGTTAGCCAACATAGAATAACATTTGCACATTAATGCGGTAGTGCAACAGTTGAGTACAGTACATGAGGAGTCAATTGAAGTAGGTGGACATTCATAAATAGTGCAAAATGAACCAGGCTAGGGACTCCGCTCAGGAATCCCAGATAGAATCAAATAGAAATGTCACCGCTACAAAACATGCGGCTCCAATCCATCCATAATAAACAGACTAAAGCAAAGTCACGACCAAGCCCCCCGTGGGAGCCCGGCAACATGGAGGGACAATATAGGCGGCAAGAAAGCAAAAAGAGAAAAGGGGCGGTAGTGATCATAAGGTCTGAATTAGGTGATCAAGTGTCATCAGCATGAGTAACGGAGGCACGTCTACGGCGGGAGCCCCGTTTCCTCTTTCCCAGCAACCCGGCGGGGGGTCCTCCAGTACGGCGTGGGCCCCATAGGTCAGACGCTGTAAGGCGAGGCCAGTCTCCCAGTGTGACCATGGGTAGGCCCAGTTCAGTGGTGAAGTTCTGGAGATCTGATGGGGATCTCAAAATTATCAATCCTTTGTCACTGCGTACTTGTAATTGAAATGGATAACCCCAGCTGTAGGGGATCTTATTTTCCCGCAACACCTCCAGGAGGGGGCGCAGAGCCCTACGTTTAGCTAGGGTGAAGCGTGAGAGGTCAGACAAGAGAAGGACATCAGACCCATTAAAGTCAATAACATCGTGGTCCCTCGCCTTACGCATGATGTCATCCTTAATTTGGAAATAGTGAATCCTACAAATGACGTCCCTCGGCTTAGATGTATCGGGGTTCTTTGGGCCGAGCGAGCGGTGGGCTCTGTCAATTTCAATGTGTTCAGTGGGTGACCTCCCTAAGAGAGAATTGAAAATGCCATGGAGGGCTGAGGAAAGGTCACGTGGGGCTACGGACTCAGGGATCCCACGGAGCCTGATATTATTCCTCCGGTTCCTGTTCTCAGAGTCCTCTAGCATATCTAGAACCACATTGAAAGTCTCTGAGTGTAGGTCCAGAAGTTGTTACTGACTTTGCAATTGTGAGGAAAGAGACTCCACTTTAGCTTCTAATGCAGAGACAGTGGTGGTAAGGTGGGACACGTCTTCCTTAAGGGACCCCACTTCACTCCTGCACCCTGCCTCCAGATGCTGTATATAGCACTCCATGTCAGCCTTTGTAGGGAAGGCACTCAGCTGCGCTCTCAGCTCAGAGGCAGTTATACAGTCATCAGAGCCCAGGGACCTAACAGGAGCCTGTGTGGGGAGGCCATGAGATGTAGTGATGGTGGGCACAATGTCCTGGGGCACTAAGCTGGAAGAAGCCCCTCTCTCATGTCTCCCTGGTGGTAGTAGTGGGGTGCCCACTTCAGTTTCCTGAGCCTGATAAGGCTGCAGTATAGGGGGAGACAGTTCCTCAGCCAGCTCAGCCTGTGATGACTTCCGTCCAGGGGTGGAGGGACAGGGTATAGCTCTCGCCTCTTCCTTGCTCTGTGTCTGGCTCCCTCCTGTCGGCTTCTGTGGTGAGCAGCCGGTCCCTGGTGCAGCAGTCACTCGTCCTCTCTCCTGTGCCTTCTCTGCTATGGCCCCATTCCTCTGTGCACCCGAGGTCCCAGGCAAGGAGCGTCTGTGTGTGTGCTGCTGCATGGAGGAGGATGCACCTCCCCCGACCACCATGGCTGAAGGAGCTGCTCTCCTTCCCACACTTTCAGGCATCGACATGTACCTGGTGATTCATGTGCCTGCGGGACCCGCTGTGAGCTCCCTGGGGGCCTGGGAGCAGAGCCCGACCTTGCCCTTCATGATCAGTGGGTGAGTGGAGCTGATGGTGGCTATATAATTGCTGCAGAGGCCTCAGACACGCTGGAGCTCAGGAGAGATGTGTGCTCACAGCTCCATGCCCAAGCCACGCCCCCCTCTGCACATGTAGCTCTTACTAAAGGTACCGTTACACGCTACAATGTCATAACGATCTAATCAATGAACTCAGGGGAGCGCAGTCGTTAGGACATCTTTTTTACATCGTTGGTGAGCTGTCACACGTCTAGATATCGTGGACGACGCACCAACGATGTGGCGAGCAGCTATCGTTCACACAACCCAGCGAACGATACTTGTTCACTGTTGTGAATAGGAGAAGTCGTTAACATCGGTGTCACACACAACGATGCAGCAGGTTGGCTGATCGAAGATCGTCTGATTTGAGAACATGTTCTATAATCTGCGATCAGCGATCCAACGATTTATCATAGTCGTATCCCGGTGTCACACGCAACAATGTCCTAACGATGTCGTTTCAACGACTCCAAACCCGTGACGTTTGAGCGATATCATTCACGATATTGTACCGTGTAACGGTACCTTAAGACAAGTCCATAAATGCCTTTACAAGGCCAGTATGATCATCCAATAATGAGAAACTACAATTTAAATTCATAAGCAAATGAGGTTGAAGGACTACTGTATACGTGTATATTTAGGAGAGTAAACAATGAAATTGTAATGCTGTAATGACAAGCCTCGGTCACTCCAGCTCTATTCTTCACCCACTGCCGCCTCCTCCTGCTTGATTGACACCTTCTTTGCTGTGTGACTTCAGGCAAAGTAGCTGTTAGGTTGCGTTCACACACAGCATATTGCTGGGTTTTTTGAGGATCTGTTTTTTTGGTGCAAAACTGCACCAAAAACGTATCCTCACAAAGCACAGCGATCCGTGTGTGAACACTGCTGCACTTACTCACCTCGCCGCACTCCCCGCCGATGATCTCTCCTCATCCCCGAAGACCGCAGTGAGCGTGGCCTCTAGGACACTGCAGCCACCCATGTGACCGGGTGACATCGCTCAGTCACATCGTGATGCATAAGGTACTTCACAGGTCCTAAGGCATCGGTAAATCTACCAAGACTTCGCTGTCCCTCTAAATTTTCATCTCGAACAAGGAGAAGACTGATCAGAGATACAGCAAAAAGGCCTATGACAGTGATGGCGAACTCCAGGCCTCGAGTGCCACCAACAGTGCAGGTTTTCAGGATTTCCTCAGCATTGCACAGAGGTTGGAATCATCAGCAGTGCAGGTGATTATATTATCACCTGTGCAATATAAGGAAATCCTGAAAACCTGCACTGTTGGTGGCACTCGAGGCCTGGAGTTCGCCATCACTGGCCTATGATAACTCTGGATGACCTGCAGAGATCTACAGCTGAGGTGGGAGAGTCTGTCTATAGGATAACAATCAGTTGTACTCTGCACAAATCTGGCCTTTATGAAAGAGTGACAAGAAGAAAGCTATTTCTCATAAGTCTCGTTTGAAGTTTGCCACAAGCCACCTGGGAGACACACCAAAAATGTGGAATAAGGTGCTCTGGTCAGATGAAATCAAAATAGAACTTTTTGGCCACAATGCAAAATTATATTATTGCCGTAAAAGGAACACAGTTCATCACTCTCAAAACACCATCCCCATTGTCAAATATGATGGTGGCAGTGGTTTGGGCCTGCTTTTCTTCAGCAGGGACAGGGAAGATGGTTAAAATTAATGGAAAGATAGACGGAGCCAAATACAGGACCATTCTGGAAGAAAACCTGTTGGAGTCTGCAAACAGACTGGGATGGAGATTTATCTTCCAACAAGACAATGATCCCAAACATTAAGAAAAATCTACAATGGAATGGTTCAAAAAAAATTATCAAGGTGTTCGAATGGCCAAGTCACAGTCCAGACCTGAATCCAATTGAGAATCTGTGGAAAGAGCTGAAAACTGCTGTTCACAAACGCTCTCCATCCAACCTCACTGAGCTCCAGCTGTTTTGCAAGGAAGAATGGGCAGCAATTTCTCGATGTGCAAAACTGATAGAGATACCCCAAGTGACTTACAGCTGTAATTGCAGCATAAGGTGGCGCTACAAAGTATTAACTCAAGGGGGCCGAATAATATTGCACGCCCCACTTTTCAGTTTTTTATGTGCTAAAAAAGTTTAAAATATTGTGAGACAGTGACCAGGGTGATTTGTGACGGCCGGTATGTGTCTCCCAGGTTGTGCTCCCTCCACGTGTAGAAAGCACTCCACTCCGGGTTATGGAGGATTTCCCAGAGGCGCTGCCCAGGGGCTACAACTGTCTCTTATTACCCCTGCAGTTTTCATCTCTTTGAGCATGTCTTTGGTGGTTTGGTAGTGAGCGGGTGGTAATATACCTCTCTTTTATAGGCTATATATACCTGTGGCTGTGGGTATAGTGTGCTCTACCCCTTTAATTTTCCCAAAGTCTAACGGGTGTTTGCTGAATATCTGCTCATATTCTTTTACTACCCGGTATACTCCATGCTTTTGATGGGAAGGTGTAGAACTTGTACCCACGTGTAGATTTTGGCACCAATCCTCCAGCTTTTCCCCTGAGCCATTGTCATCCGCCTGACTTGACGGGTTCAAGGGCTCGACGGCTGTGATGGCATTGTTATCAACCGTGAACAATTTAGCCATGGTAGCATACTTTGGTAATGTGACCTCATCTTCCCCGCAATTTAGAAGGCATAATGGCACTCTTCCCCAATGTACTTTAACTACCCTTCTGGCTGTTAGTATAGTGGGTCTACTGAGTACAGGGGTTCTACCAGGGCTTGATAGTCTTGACCTTTAATGCCTATTGTGGCTCTACACCAGACCAATATTTCAGTTTTGGGAGGTATTACAATGGGTATCGGGTCACTTACCCTTACAATGCCAATTTGACTGCCTGATATTTCTACCTGTTGTTTCATCATCAGGGCTTTTATTTCTTAGTGCAGAAGCCTCTGCTGTCCGGTTCTGGCAGTCTCGGCGAACTGCTGTAAAACAGTAATTATCTCGGAAAAACACTTTTCAATTACATTCATTCCTAGTAACATTACTGGTTCACGATCTCGCCGGTCAACATCTACAATTATAATACCCTGGTTCTGCAATTCTACCTTCCAATTCTGAATGGTCATTTCTCTGAACCCAACTTGCGGTATTAGTTGACCATTACTAGCCCATAAGTCCACTAGAATGTCAGTTGGACCACTATTAATGTCTGAATTAGCCCAGTACCTTTTGTATAGAACATGTGGAATCGATGTTATCTGGGACCCGGTATTCAATAAGGCATTAAAGGGAATGCCATCCAACACGATAGGGATGACTGGACGTCCACCCACGAATCTGTCATACCAGGCTGAAGAACCTTAAGAATTTACTCCTGAGAAGAGGCCCGCCTGCCCAGGGGATCCTCGTTTAAAGCACATTCCCGAGCAAAATGACATTAATTCTCCCATCATCATGTTTAGACTAATTATTATATGTCTGGAGGTCTCCAAAGGGCTATACAGACTTTAAATTCCAGAAATTGTTGTCATATCCATTTTGGACACTAGATGGCAATGGAAAAACAATCAGAAGTTCTAGAAAAACAGTGTATTAGGATATTTAAATATTAAAGTGTTAAGTTATTGGCAGATATCTTGATCAATGAAATATAGGGAGAGTTTAGCCCCTAATAAGCTTAATAAGTCTGTCTCCCAAAACTTGCTTGATGAAATTACTGGGACCAGCCCAATCACTTCCACTATTTCCCAGTGACCACCCCAGGTTATGGTAAGTAAGATAAAGCAGCAATGCCAGGGATAGAATGTGACGGGTCTGCAGCAAGATCCTCCAATAGTTCTATGTCAGGCTGGGCAACTCTATTTTGTGGTAACGCACAGAACAGTGTATACAACACCTGATAGCAGTACGGGACTCATGCGACTCTCCACGTTCTCAAATGATATTTGCACTCCCTTACCCAGGATGTGACAGGAGGCAAGGAGCTACCCAACAGGTATAGTGGCAGTATTCAGGGAAGGGAGCTCGCCACTGGGATGTCTTACCACCATCCGGGTCTTCACTACGGGTGCAGTGAAGCACCTCCGTTGCAAAAGATGGAGGTGGTCCAAGCTGTGTTCCTGACCCTCAGGATGAGATGGGTAAATCCCCCAACTAGCCAGGAACTTCACTCTACCAGGCCTCCTCACCCTCGAACAGGATCTCACCGCAAGTGAACAGCAGGGGATGGCGCTAATTTCAGAGATGACTGGCAAGCTGGAGGCTCACACTTCAGGCCTTTAGGTAGGCCTGGAGCTAGATGTGTAGTGAGGGCAGCACCAGGCCAGAGAATTGGGTCCAGAACCAGTGATATCTGGGCCCCGAGACGCACTGATGCTAATGGACAAGTGCAGGGTGGTGTATGTGGGAGATGGAGGATTCACATTAAATCTACTTGGCAAGGAGCTCCCTTATGTGTGTTTGATCCTTCTGGTGGCCATTTTGGAACCCATCAGAATTTAATTTTAATAAAAATAAAAAATTTAGCTTGAGTTGTCACTTCCACGATCTGTAACATTTGTATTGTTCTGTAGATGGAGGTGCATAAAGCCTAATTTTTTACATGGTGAACCGATGATTCTATTTTGGGATATATATATATGATGCTTTGATTGCTTCTTAATGCATTTTATTAGTGGAATTGCGGCAACCAAAGATCCGTATTTCTGGTATTTTTATTTTTTTTCCTCTTTAGTTTTTAATACTTTTCTGAACTTGTTGATACACACGATATGTATTTTATTTTTTTTACATTTGTGTGTCAATTGGCGAAAAGGGGGGTGATTCAAATTTTTGCATATTTTTTCTTTTTTAAAAACTTAATTTTATTTCTTATCACAGTATTGCTGTATATCATGAAAATCAGTCTTCTGTGTTGTCAAACCACAGGCTGGATGTCTCAGAGGATATCCCATAACAGGCCTGTGGGTGTTCAGCTGGTATTCAGCTTCTTATAGTGACCAATCAGTTCCCTGACATCTCATTGCAAGGAAGCAGATGGCCACCAGAACTAAAGTCTGGGCCAGATCACTGCTCTTAAAGGGACTGTGTCAGTATGATACTAATAGTACCCTTGAATAATGCCTGGGCAGCCCTTCTAAAACATGTACCCTCTGTAGTTTTCTTGCTATAACTATTTTTACACCCTCCAGGCAGCTGGCAGAACAAGTCCGCTCCTTTACTTTCACTTGAAGAGTCTATATTCAGTATTGAGAATTAAACCCAATTTCCAAGACATGCAAAGTGGTACTATTCAGTGAATATATGCAGAATAATACAGATAGTGAGAATTACAACCGGTATGTCAATAGAAAAAGGAAAACTAGGCCAGCTCAACGTCTATTGAATGATGGAACCATATAACTTGGACAGTGCCAGGAGGTATGCTGTGCCAGCCACAATCGGGAGGAAAAGGGTAGATTTCTAGTAACAACGTTCAAGGTGAGCAAAGAATTTTCAATAAATCTTGATTTTCTAAAGAGAAGCGGTCAGCTAGTTTATGCCCCGCAAGCTACTAGTATCTGTAGTTATTTAATGGAAACAGTGTATACTGAGATCACACGGTTAAGAAGATGTATTTTCAAAATGTCGATCTTTTGGGAAAAGCTATCCATTTTTTCTAATCAAATGTTTTAAAGAGAACTTGTCCGCTAGTTCATAACTTTACCCAAAAGATCAACATTTACGCGTTTCGAACATGTTCTTAACCATATGATTTCAGTATACACTGTTTCCATTAAAAAAATTCCTCTATCCTTATCGGATGATTTGGTCTGTTTCCCACCTCTCTTCATATCCCCAACTCTTGTCTTGACCCTGTTTATGATGCAAGATAAACCCTCCAAAATGGTTTATTGGTGCACATTGCTCTTTCAAAGATAACATCATTCACATTGGGCTGTCAATCGAGCAGATGGTGGTCAAGATGAGTATAAAATAGATCCAGGGAGGCAATAGCTTGGGAAGTGCTTTGATACTACTGGAGCACATACCGTATTTTTTAGACTATATGATGCACCAGACCATAAGACACACTCAGGATTTAGAAGTAGAAGAAAATAGGGAAAAACATTTGAACCAAAATAATGTTGTCATGATACTGTGCTATGGGGAAGAGTCTGCTGCGGACACCGTTAAGGTACCTTTACACTCTGAAACCGCGGCGAGAAATCTGACTGGCAATCTGTAGCCCCGTCACCATCACCGTGAAATTGCCTCGAAATTGCGGCGTGTAATTGGGGAATTTGGTGGCGATAAAAAAGGTTGCGCTTGGCTCAGATTTCACAGCACTGCCCCAAAATCAGAGGCAATCATGAAGGCAAATTCTCGGCTTTTGGCGTGTGAACGGGCAATACTGATAGAATCTGTGTCGCCTAGTGATTTACCGTAGACGGGCCACAGTGTGCTGGAGACTGCGTCCCGTCAGCAATGATTGGTGGTGTGTACTGTGTTTCCATTGGCTGTCAGTTCACAGGGCGCCATATTTGAACAGCTGATCATTCACCACCACACAATGGCAATGGCGTCATGTATTATCCAGCCTTCCAGAGCAGGCTGGCCAATCATAACGCTATTGCGTTGTCCAATGATTGTGTTTGGGGCGCGGTGTACAACGATTTGGCACACCTATGTTCTTGCCGCGCTGAACAGGTACCTCCACATTCCTTTGGGGATTGCGACGTGTGAAGTGGCGTCGGGAGTCTACCGGATGTTTCCCGCTGTTGGTGTGGGAACTTCCGGGACGACACATCGCCTTAGGTTGAGGGCGAAATTGTGGCGTGTAAAAGCGCCTTTGGAGGCAACCATGAAAAATGTGCACGTGCACATTAGATTGCCTCCCATCGCCGCCAAAAGTTGCGCCGTGTAAAGGTACCCTCATGGGGTTATTGTCCCCAAATTCTTTACTAATGTCCCCATCCTGCGTCCCTTCCAGGTATACATATCCCCCATCTTGGTGTATGTGCCCCATATTCTAGTATATTATCTCTCATACTGGTATATGTGTCCACATCCTGGTATTTGTCCCTCAACCTGACATATGGGCCCCCAGCACAGCGCACAAAAAAAAAATAAACTGTTATAATCAACCCCCATCGCTTCTGTCTTTTGCCGGCAACTGATGATCACCGAGTGAGCGCGTAGCAATGATGTTAGGCATGCACCGCTCTCCACACACAGCATTAGCTGATGGCAAAAAAATACAGGAGGATGTGCGATGCTCCAGGGGAGCTAAGGGAAGCGAGCATAATCTTTCGACCGGGATATTCACTGCTTCCCACATCAAAGATGATGCATGGAAAGCAGTTAATTACCAAACACGCGGTTTCTGCTGCAGCGGGTGATCATGGGGGCCTGCTGTTTAATTTAATTTAATATTCACTTCTCCCCCCACCCATCTCTCAGCATTGGCTTCAGTGCTGAAAGGCGATAGGTGGGGGGAGAGCAGTGAATATTACATTAGCTTAAGCAGCAGGCCCAAGTGATCACCAACCACAGCTGCAGCCTGCTCCTGCCTCCGGTGACCCGCTCCAAAGCCACTGTTCCCCCATGGCACAGCCCCACAACCGTATATCCGGACTATAAGACACACTTCTCTTTCCTCCAAAATTTGCAGGCAAAAAAGTGCGTCTTCTAGTCCGAAAAATATGTAGGAATTAAAATAGCAACTTGCAGTAAGGAAATAAAAGAATGCATAAGAAAAGATGTGGATGAAATTATCATTTAAAGAGCAACATAACCATATAAACAGTGTTAATCGTTCTGACGTATTCCATTTAATGAAAGAAAAAAATATAAACACAAAAATACATTAAAATAAGCGGATTCCTCGGTTGATGCCGAAAAGGCATTCGACCGTCTGAGTTGTGACTTTCTTTTTGCCTCCCTGAGCCCGATCGCGATAGAAAAGATCCGAGCGCTGTACTGTGGTCCTACTGCTCGATTACGTGTCAATGGGGTCCCCTCTCTCCTGCCTTTGGGGTTTCCAACGGCACGCGATAGGGTTGCCCCCTGTCACCCATGCTTTATGCCATTGCAATGGAACACCTGGCATGCGCCCTTAGGAGATCCGTAGACATAGAGGGTATACAAATTCACAACACTCGTTTCAAACTGGCCCTCTATGCAGACGATCTTTTGGTGTATGTCTCAAACCCCCTGGTCGCCTTCCCGGTCATCATACGTGAGTTTATGAAGTTTGGAGATGTGTCAAACTTCAAAGTAAACTACAATAAGACAGAGGTACTGAATATTACATTACCGGAGGACTTGGTTGGCATGTTGCAGTCCTCCTTCTCATTTCAGTGGGTGGAGCGGGGCTTGAGGTATCTGGGCATCACTATTCCAAGGGATCCTGGGGATCTTTTTACCCTTAACTATACCCCACTTCTACAGTCCACACTACGTGATTTGAAAAGACTAGGCAGTACCCAATTATCTTGGTTCGGCCGTATCAACGCAGTCAAGATGGACATCTTACCTAGATTCCTGTATTTATTCCAGACAGTTCCTGCCGACATCCCGCCGCAGTTTTTTCGCCAATTAAATTCCGCCCTGCGTAGATTCATTTGGGGGTCGGGGAAGCCTCGGATCCGTTTCTCAATACTGACTGACCCAAAGCGTAGGGGTGGGACGGGGCTCCCTGACTTTCAGCGCTACTACCATGCGGCGCTCTTATCGAGGATTGTGTTGAGAAGGGGTAACCGTCCTCCGATGGTACTATTTTCGTATCTCACACGAGTAGTACTGAACTTCTGGGACGCGTGGCGGGGAGGAGACTGTGGCGCTATTTACCCATCCCTGTTAGGCCCTCTCTTTAACAACCCAGACTTTCCTCCAGCATTTGGGAGACTGACTTTCTTGGGATGGAGTGCTGACTCTGACCCTGGTCTGAACCGGGCTGCGGAGGGGATGGCGGGAGGGGATGCGGTTAGGAGTGGTGGGGAGGGACTGGGGTCCTGGTTGGAGATTTCTCAATTGAAAACATTCGTCCGGTCTTTGAAGAGGAGGATTCCCTCAAGATTTGAGTCCCTTTTGCTTTCAGCTGACCCCCCCCTCCCACATTATTTCCCTATTATATGATACGATCTTGGAAGCTAGGCCGCTGGTTATCCCTCGATTTCTTATGGCATGGCAGACAGATCTGGGAATGACCTTTTCAGACTCAGATCGAACTAAAATTTACACACTAACTCATAAGATATAACACAAAGATCAAGATTACTCCCAATCTTAAGGAAAGATTCCACAATCCAGATAATTATTAAATTATCCTTTATTATTTCATTATATTAAAAAATACATTAAAATTCAGAACATTCCCTCCGGGGGAACACATCAGAGACTGAGCGTATATTTTACAATACCATAGTATAAATTAACACCATTGCCACAGTACAAGTATATGTATATAACAAACATATTACATATCCACCATCCTTCTAATGCACAATGGTAGTCATATCAGAAATGTGGTAGTAGGACCAAACACACTATTAGTCACTATTATCACCGGGATCTCATACAATTTCCCAAGTTCCAAGTGCCTTAGTCCTCTATTACCTCAACTATCCATGTACATCAGTTTCAGGTTACTTAAGATGTTTCTATCTCTTACTACAAGGCAAGGTTCATACCTGTTTGTAAGTACGATCAGCGTCTGTGGTCCCTCCTCCCCTACAGCTGTTTCGCTACCCACTTCTTCCGGAACCTTGCCTTGTAGTAAGAGATAGAAACATCTTAAATAACCTGAAACTGATGTACATGGATAGTTGAGGAAATAGAGGACTAAGGCACTTGGAACTTGGGAAATTGTATGAGATCCCAGTGATAATAGTGACTAATAGTGTGTTTGGTCCTAATACCACATTTCTGATATGACTACCATTGTGCATTAGAAGGATGGTGGATATGTAATATGTTTGTTATATACATATACTTGTACTGTGGCAATGGTGTTAATTTATACTATGGTATTGTAAAATAGTGTTATATCAGTTATATGGAAAGCAATTTTTAAGGGACTTGTTTTAACTAACTCATAAGATGTCGATATCTTGCAGTTTTCAGGAAACAAATTATAAAATCTTAACCAGGTGGTACCGGTATCCCACATTATTGCACTTAATGTTCCCCTCTACGTCAGATTTATGCTGGAGATGTGGGGAGGAACCAGGCTCAATGCTACACTTGTGGTGGCACTGTAGGCTCATTCAGGCTTTGTGGCTTACGATCTTCTCAGCCTGTGAGTCCATCACCGACACGCATTATACTCAGTCTCCTCAAATTGCACTTCTGTCTCTCATTCCAGGACCGCTAGTCTTGATCAAACGCGGACTTTTCCGCTTTTGCCTTATGTCGGCCAGAACTCTGATCCCAAGGCATTGGAAATCCACAGTCACTCCCTCCCTTGGAGAATGGGTGAAGGAGATGGACAGAATTTGCCATATAGAGGGCCTGATGGCACAAGATCATGAAACCTGGGAAAAACATCAGAGGCTGTGGACGCCTTGGTGGATTTATCGTGATGGCCTCTCTCTAACATAGTTCTCGCGAACCTTACAAACATACACTGGACGGTGTGATGACCCCCCCCCTCCCTGCTTCCCGCTCCCCTTTTCCCGTCCCCTCTCCTCTTTCTTCTTGTTCTTCTTATTTGTTCTTCTTTCTCCGCTCTCTTATTCCTCTATTGTTTCTAAACATTCTTTCTTACTTTATTCTGTAGCTCTTTATTTTAAATATGTTGACAGTCCCTTTTGGGCTCATCTTTTTTGGTATTTCTTATTAGTTCTCTACTGATGGGTAAATGACCAAATTGTTTAATGAGGTTGGACGAGGTTACGTAACCACCCCCATTATGGGGGAAGTGAATAATTCTATTGTCTGTCCTATCTGTATATTGGAGCAGTTACGCCTCTACCCAGCTAGTTGCTTTTGCTTTTTCTTTTCGATTCTTTCCCTCTCAAAAGGGATAACAGCAATTTGTATACGTGTATTTACAGTTATTGATGATAATACTGTTTGGTACTAAGTTGAATACCCTATTTTGCATCTTGTACTGTCATTTTGAAATACGAATAAATATTTTCTGGAAAAAAAAAAATAAGTGGATACATATAACAGGGTTTATTTTTTACAGTATTTATCACACCTATTTTTTCTGTGTATTATTGTTGTTTTTATTACAGAGTGACAGGAAAGATAATTTCCATGTGTGGAACATACAATCCTGTACATCTGGACAAAGCTGCAATAACATTTCACGGTAAGATATTAAAAGTTGGAAACCATTAACTGAGTAAATAGAAAATTCATCATATGGGTGAAAAAAGAAGAGCCAAACATTGGTCAATAATCAAATGTATATTTATTTTTACTCTGTGGTATCAAATAAGGATTTATAGCAAACATGAGCCGCGCGTTTTAATAAAAGTGTAGCACTGTAAAAACAAGGCACATTCCATTGTATGTTTCATAGAGATTCCAGAAAATAGTCACAAAAATAGGACAGGTTTTTCATTTAAATACAGATTACCACAAAATGTGATACATTGTTATGATACAATTGCTAAATGTTTCTGTTGTTATAAACGTATCTCGGTGATTAGTGAACATAATAACAGAATAATCGCACATACGTAACAGGGAAAACGTTAGCAAGATTTTGCATTGACATTTAAAGAATGAGGCCTCAAGAGCAGTTAGAGGAACATCTCTGCAGCAGGAGGTTGTGGCACGTGTCACATACACGGACAGGCTTCGGATATGATGGCAAAGAGAGTTCATTACTTGAGCAGGTGTTGCAAAATATATCTCCACAGTTTCGACAATGATGCTACAAAAAATTTCAAGAAGAAAATGTAAATAAGCAGCATTAAACACCAGCACCACTGTTAGCTTTCCTCAAGAACATGACTCATAGCTACTTAGCAATCCCACCTCAAAGAGAACCTGTCGGGTCCCCTAAACCCTCTAACCAAGCAGCAGGCGCATGTGTGGGCCAAAATCCCTGCCTAACCATACCTGTGTGGATTCTGAGAAAAGCATTAATGTGAAAAAAAAAAAAAGCGTTTATAACACTAATTTTCCCTATGCTAATTAGGCCTTTGACTAGTCGAGGGGGCAATGTTTCTCCGAAGTGGTCTGCCCCTCTTTCCAGGTTATCACATCCCTGTGGGCATGATAATTTCCAGGAACCGACGACAGTCAGCTCATGGAAATCTTGTGTCTCATTCCTGCAGTGTCACTGCGCCTCTGTAGCTGGGTGCACGCTTCCTGGGTGGAGATTTGCACTGCGCCTCTGTAGCTGGGTGCACGCTTCCTGGCTGCAGATTTGCACTGGGCCTCTGTAGCTGGGTGCACACTTCCTGGCTGCAGATTTGCACTGCGCCTCTGTAGCTGGGTACACGCTTCCTGGTTGCAGATCTGCACTAAGCCTCTGTAGCTGGGTGCACGCTTCCTGGCTGCAGATTTGCACTGCGCCTCTGTAGCTGGGTGCACACTTCCTGGCTGCAGATTTGCACTGCGCCTCTGTAGCTGGGTGCACACTTCCTGGCTGCAGATTTGCACTGCGCCTCTGTAGCTGGGTGCACGCTTCCTGGTTGCAGATCTGCACTGCGCCTCTGTAGCTGGGTGCACACTTCCTGGCTGCAGATTTGCACTGCGCCTCTGTAGCTGGGTTCACGCTTCCTGGCTGCAGATCTGCACTGCACATAGTCGGAAGTGCAGAAGATTCCTGATCATGCACGGTGAGGCTCGAAGCTGGGACCAGTACAACCAACAGTGATGCTGCAGGCAAGAGACACAAAATTTCGATGAGCTGACCGTGATGTCAGCTCCTGAAAGTCATTTTATCATGCCCACAGGGGCGTGAAATCACGTAAAGAGGAGGGAAGATCAGTCCTGGAGAATAACGCCTCCTTAACTAGTCAAAGCCCTAATTAGCATTTGGAAAATGAGTGTTATGTTATTTTTTCTCACATTAATACTTTTTCAGAATCCAGACAGGGTTGGATAGGCAGGAATAGGCTGCTACTAGGTTAGAAGGCTTAGGGGACGAAACAGGTTCCCTTTAAGATCTTGCATTATTTAAGATCATCATTAAGCAGTTTTCATCAGTTTCAGGTTTATATTAACTTTATGAAATATTTGGAAATGCAGATAGACCCCGTTAAAGTACCCTAGGGAATGGCAAGATGAGATTAATGTTGACGGACAGTCTACAATATCACATAAACTAATATAAATGCCAAAAAATGTCAAAAATAGCACTGCTGTGTCCAGGGGTGAACCTAGCCATTGTGCTGCCTGAGGCAAACTGCAAAACGGCGCCCCCCCCCAGTAAGTTTTTTTTCAATCAGTAGAAATAAATCTAGTTTGCACAGACTTATATCTACCCTGTAAAATGAAATGAGGACAATAGTGGATATTTTAATTTAGAGAAATAAAAAAAAAAAGTTGTTCAAACGCATGTATGTCAGCGCCATCACACACATACAAGAACCACACAGACGAATCCAGAACAAGGGTCATTAATGGCAATGGCAGGATTGGCTCAACCATACAGACCCACAGTGATGGCGGCAGAGCCGTGGTCCTGTAGGCAGATACAGTCCTTCAACCTGATGCGTGCTGAGCATGTGAGCCAGTGTCAAATGCGGGAATACAAGCTTTGACCTATATGTACTTCAAAAGGTAGTGAAGGGGTTAAATTACACTATATATACATGTATACAGCACACATATACTGGACAACACATGCTCAGTACATACACATCATACACTCACACAGGCACACACATTATACATGTCTTAGCTATATAACAGATACTCAGCAGGTACACATCATGTACACAGCACACGCATGATGGAAAAGTGTATATACACACACTTCACTATACTCAAAAGATATCTAAACACACACACAAAGGTCACAAACAGACACAAAGGTCACACACAGACACGCAACTCACACAGACACGTAACACACACAGACACGTAACACACACAGACACGTAACACACACAGACACACAAAGATCACACACAGACATGCAGCTCACACAGACACACAACTCAGACACAGTTCACAGACACACAACTCAAACACAGCTCACACAGACACGTAACTCACAGACACGCAACTCACAGACACAACACACAGTTCACACACACACAACTCACACACAGCTCACACACAGACATGTAACTCACACAGACACACAACTAAAACAGATACGCAACTGACAGACACGCAACTCACACACCGACACGCAACTCACACACAAAGCTCACACACAGTTCACACACAGACACGCAACTCACACACAGCTCACACACAGACACAACTCACGCACACATCACACACAAACACAGCTCGCACACACTCAACTCACACACACACAGCTCACACACTCACAACTCCCACACACAGACACGTAGCTCACAGATACGCAACTCACACACAGACACAACTCACGCATACAGCTCACACACAGACAACTCACACACAGCTCACATAGACACAACTCACACACAGACACGTAACTCACACACACATACAACTCACACACACACAGACATACACATAGACACAACTCACACACAGCTCTCACACACAACTCACAGCTCACACACAGACAACTCACACACACAGCTGCCACACACATAGAGACATAACTCATACAACTCACACACAGCTCACACATACAATTCACACACAGACATGCATCTCTCACACAACTCACATACACAACACAGCTCACTCATAGATTATACAGATAACTCACAGTCCTCTGTGCTGGCTGTACATGTGCAGCTTCACATGCTCCCAGCCCCTGGCTCCCAACCCCCCTCCCTCACTCGCTGCCATGCACCAGATCTCTCACATTGTGACCCGGAGCTGCTTATCTTTGGTATCTTCCAGCACAGGAGGCTCCTCTCTTATCTTTGCTCTCACTTCGTCCCGAGCCGTGCAGGTTTAGGAGAACATGAGCACCCCTTGCAGATGCCATTGCCGCCCCCTCCTTCACCAGCAGGTGGCGCCGCCTGACTCAGGCCACTCACATTGCCTCATCATTGATACGGCCCTGGCTGTGTCCTAACCGCTCACATGAACAAAAGAAACCCAAAACACTATTTAAACAGCTTGAATGACATTCGAATAACATGAAGAAGTCTTCATTGCTTCATAATCAGCATCACTTTAGCCAAAGGACTATGTTTGGTTTTGTAATAAATGGTGTAAATAGGGATGAACAGTAAGGCAAGGGAGCCCACATCACTTTACACAAGCAGCCAGGTCTCCTAATCTCATACAAAATATGTCGGCAGCACGGACGCTTCTATTCACTCTTGTATCGGAGCCTCTAGTGAGGAATGATGCCTTTCATGGGAAAAAGTGTGGCATCTCAATAAGGATATCAGAATAATGGTCACCTTAATGGACTTTGATGGGTACCATAATGTTGGACACTGTGCTGAATCTTCTGAAAGACTGACAACAGCAGTGTTGTGGCTTTCAAATATGACGAAAACCATGAAAAAGAGCCCGAGGGTAAACCTTAGGATATTTAATAATTATTATTTGTGTATTCAGGAATACAATATTTATAAGGTAAGAGGGCCCAATTCATCAAAGCTTTTATTCCAGAATTCTGAAGTTGATAAATTTTAGCGCAGCCTCATTTTGTGCCAACATTTTTGTCATTCTCGCACTGTTTGCCCAGCAGTGTCCCTTACATGATCAATCTTACTCCAGTCCCTGACTGTAATAAGACTTTGAGGAGCACACGTGTGCCTTTTAATGAATCAGGAAAATCTGATTCCAGTGCAATCCCTTACTAAGACCGGCATGAACAATGCAGGTCTTGATGAATCGGGGCCACAGTGTTTATTAGTTCTATGTTAAAGAGTCACACCCAACAAAAAGTGTTAGTCCCTAGTCCCTGAACGTACATAATGTCATGTGGATGTATTTGATACTCATAAATTGCACACTTCTATTCTCAGCAATGTTGAAACTTGGTCTTCTGAACCACATGGCTGCAATTCACACTACCTGGCTCACAAAGCATCTCTGGTATGGAAATGTAGCTCTTTTTCCTATGTAAGGCTGCTTTCACATCAGTGATTTTTGTCAATCATGGCAGATCCAGAAGTTTTGCCGCATCTGCCACAATACGGCTCACTTGCTGCAAGACTGCGTTCGATCTAATTCATTGCCTATGGGACGTGCGGCACTTGAGGTTTTGCCTCAATAAGGCAAATCCAGCACTTGCAGCGAAGGAATAAAAAACACTGCTAGCGGCGATTTTTATACTTGCCACATGTGCCAGATCCAGTAAAACCACAAGTGCCGCACTTCCCATAGGGAATGAATTGGGCTGAACGCAGTATTGAAGCAAGTGAGCCGTTACGCAGCGGATCTGCCGCGATTGAAAAAAACTGCTAGTGTAAAAGCAGCCTAAGGACTTTGAGATTTACCCCCAGGCTTACATTGAGAAAGCGGCTTTCAGTTCAAACAGAAAATGCTGTGTGAGCCAGCTAATCTGAATTATAGGGACATGATTCAGAGGGAGGATCGAAACTGCGCTGGGAATACATCCACACTACAATACATGCACATTAATAATCGATTAGTTTATAACATTTTATATAACTGCTTCTATTAATAGTATGATTGAACCTGTAACTCTTTAAGATAATGAAAAAAATATTTAAAATGTCATTCAAGGTAGTATGATGTAAAAAATGTGACACTTCATGAAGATCACATCTACTGGAGGCGGATGGGGGATTCACCTGACTTCATACAGCTGTCACTGCCCCATTTAACATCCAAATACTAGTGCATCCCAACGAGTTAGAATATCAAAAATCAATGACATATTGCCATGTTTCATAGCGTTTCTGGGAGTCTTGAAACACTGAGACTAATAAATCAATATTATATTCACCCTTTTATGCCACGTGGAATATGGCAGCGCGGTGTTTAACCCTTCATCCTCCCTACTCTAATTTTCTGAAATAATGACCTTTGGGTTTGAATTGGCTATTAGCCATAATCATCAACATTAACAGAAATAAACACTTGAAATAGATCACTGTAATGACTCTATATAAGATATGTGTTTCCCTTTATGTATTAAATTGATTAAATAAATTAACTTTTTGATGATATTCTAATTCATTGAGATGCACTAGTATGTTTGATGATGGTCACTTAGAACAAAACTTCATTTTTTTATACACTACAGTACTTTGAATGACATGAATAATTATTTTCTGCATTATCTTCTAATGATTTATTCAATACTGTTATTTATAGTAATGGGGCACTATTTGAGCACCTATATACCCTAGGAGTGCCGTATGTGTGTATTTTCCTTCTTATATGCTAGTATTAGTTGTGTAATGCAGAGGAGAAAATATATTATATTGTTAAAAACGTACAGGAAAAAAATAAACTTTACCTTTCGTCTTGAGATAGAGAACTCTTTGTTACATTGTTTGCAGCCAGTTGCTTCATCGTCCTTTAGCCATGTATGGCCCTTTAAATATTAAAAAAGTATTGTCTACACACATCTATTATATATGAAGAGAATAATTAGCCATGTACATAACTACACATTGGTGTTCGCTTATAAAACAAGAGCAACTTCTCTACCTCCTCTCTGTAACATGGCGTCTATGCTGCTGTTAGTGGAAAACAGATGTGTTCTATGGAAAGATGAATGGAGAAAGAGATATAGAGAGATAAAGATAGAGAGGCAAAGAGGAATATCTCAGCATCTGGAGGAACGACAAACAAATCACAGAAGTGGACAATATACCAGAACCTAAAGAGGGAACACAAACTGGACCCATATCTAGAGAAACTAGAAAACACCAAAGAGCGACAGATCCTGACCCGGTACAGCCTACTCATCGAATCCGGGCGGCACTGACAGAACTACAAGCTCCGAGAGAGCAGACTCTGCCAGCAGTGCCCCCAGGAGGCTGTGGAGGACGAGGCCCACTTCATGCTGAGGTGCCCTAAATACTCCGCATTGAGGGACACTCACTTCAAGAGACTGTCCGATCTCCTCCCAGACTTTACCTCCATGGAGGAGGAAGAGAAGATGCCAATACTACTGCGGGAAGAGGACAGTGCAGCGGCCATAGCAGCACAATATGTCAGTACCTGTGACAGACTAAGGCTGAGTTCACACATAGCGTATTTTGCTGCGCTTTTTTACGAGCGCGCTTTTTGCCGCGTTTTTCAGTCGCGCAAAAAAGCGCAGCAAAATACGCAGGGGCTTTCACACACTGCGCCTTCTTTACTCCAGAAAGCGCAGTGATGTGACAAAGGGGAGGAAGAATCCTGCTTCCTCCTCCCCTCTGTGACAGCCCCATTATATTTCACAGTGTATTAATATACACTGCGAAATCTAAATTGAACAGAGGCAAATGTATGTAAAATAAAAAAGAATGAATACTTCACCTGTCCGACGCCTTTTCCCGGTGTCCGGTGTCCGATGCCAGGTGAGGTGTCGTCTGTCAGGACCTGTTGTGATGTCAGAGGGGCGTTCCCGGCGCTGATTGGCTGCTCGCGGTCATGTGATATGTATCACATGACCGCGAGTGCCCAGGAACGCCCCTCTGACGTCATCACAGGTCCTAGCAGAAGACATCTCACTTGGCACCGGAGACCGAACACCGGAAAAGGCGTCGGACAGGTAAAGTATTTGATTCTTTTTTATTTTTCATACATTTGCCTTTGTTTAATTTAGATTTCGCAGTGTACATTAATACACTGTGAAATCTAATGGGCGGCCACAGCTGTCACAGAGGGGAGGAGGAAGCAGGATTCTTCCTCCCCTCTGTGACATCCCAGGGAGAAAACGCAGGAGCAGCTGCGTAAAGAATTGACATCTCAATTCTTTATGCAGCTGCATTTTCTCCCAAAAAAGCGCTGCATATTTTTGCGCAATGTCGGCACTGCAAAATGAATTTCACATTCACTTTGCTGGCAGACAAAAGGCACATTGCGTATTTTGAAAAAGCGCCCGTAAAAAAGCGCAGCAAAATACGCAATGTGTGAACGCAGCCATAGGCTGCTTTCATATCTGCGTTTATATGTAATTCGTGGCAAATGTCGTCGCATCTGCTGTTTAACGGCCGACTAGTGTCACCGATTCATTCTCTATGGGGCTTGCGGTCAGGTGCGGCAAGTGCGGTTTTGCCAGATCCGGCACTTGTGGCGCCGCAAAAAAACAAAAAAAAACGCTGCTAGCAGCATTTTTTTCGCGCGGCCGCAAGTGCCGGATCTGCCAGATCCGGCAAAACCACACTTGCTGAGCCTGACAGCAAGCCCCATAGAGAATAAATAGGGCTTTCCGGATCAGAGCCACAAGTCGGCCGTTACGGGGCGGATCTGGCGACATCTGCCGGATCTGCCACAAATTACACATAAACGCACATGTGAAAGGAGCCTAAGAGGAGCCTGGTGTGTCATGGACTTCTATATCCCACCATGGACATGTCCCTATCCCCAGACTAAGAGGAGTCTGATATATCCTGGACCTCTATATCACACCCTAGACGTGTTCCTACCTCCATCCCCCCCTATTTTTACTATTTGCTTTTGGCAATGCCAATTTGTACCTAGTCCTGCCAATAAAGCTCATTTGAATTTGAGAGAGAGAGAGAGAAAAAGAGAGAGGGAGACCACATGCCCCACAATAGCAGCACAAAGCAACAAGGCAGAAATAAGGACATTGCTCAACATATTGTGCAGCATACTAATGGGATACCCCTAACCATGCCACCTAAATCCACCACTAGAACAGTTATGTTTTATGAAAATCTTTCTCCATTGTAAGGTATATTGACTAAATACGACATCCTTCATTATCAGCAGCTGGAACATTCAAGGACTGAATGCTTCAGCTTTTGGGTCCATGACAAACAACCCAGATTTCACACAAAGATCAAAGAACATTGACACCCAGATCTTCCTGGAGACATGGGCCCGAGCAGAGGAGGAATCTGTGCCACCCATGGGACACAGGGAATTATCTGTCTCTGCCCAAAACAACAAGAGGAAGGGAATAGGAAGGAAAGAGAAAGGAAGGAAAGAGAAGGGAGAGAGACACACAGAGAGAGAGACAAATAGAGAGTGATCGAGAGCGCGAGTAATGTTTTGTTCATACAGCTGGTCAAGTAATAGGGGCAAACAAAGCAGCAGAAGGCCCAGCACTAGGGCAACAGCAGGATGTGGAGTTTGTGTAAACTGGAAACATATGTGGACAGGATTGGAAATATGAGCCGTGGAGCCGTGACTGGAAGACGTTGTCATGGTGGTTTGAGTCAGATGGACAAAATAGGAAAAGTGAATGACTCCATCTGAAAGAACATTATTATTATATTTAACTGCAATATAATCTTTTATTTTGTGCATTAAAATGTTATGGGTTTTGGAAGAAGAGAAAAAATAGAATACAAAAAATTGCCAGTTGGTGAAGGGGTTAATACTGAAAAACTTCAGGCCAGGTTGTTTCTAGTTTTTAGCAAAAACAGAGTACCGTATATACTCGAGTATAGCCAAGTTTTTCAGCACAATTTTTGTGCTGAATAGTGCTCCCCTCGGCTTATACTCAAGTCAGTGTACAGGCTGAGTGGGAAGGGGAGGGGGGTTATGGCGATCGGGTGCTGGAGGAGGCGGGTGGAGGCTGTAGTAGGAGCAGAGAAGTCACATGCCCCCGCTCATTAGTGCAATGCAATATGCACTGCATTCCCCTGTCAATCAGCGGTGACAGGAGCGATGCATATTACATTGCACTATGTATACTCGCCCCCCCCCATCATCACAGTATATGCCGCCATGCTGCCGCACACCATAAAATAATAAACCATTCATTTTTCTCACCCGCCATGTCACCGCTGCGTCCTCCGGTCTTCCTGCTTGTACCGGCGTTATGTGACCAGAGCAGCAGCGATGACGTCATTGCTGCATGACACCGGCAAAAGCAGGAAAGCCGGAGGACGCATCGGTGACATAGCGACGGACGATGAGAATGATCAATGGTCTATTACTTTTTGGCTTGCGGCAGCATGGGGGCATATACTGTGAAGATAGGGGGGCGAGTATACTAGTGAAAGGGGATATATACCAGTGGTGGTGACTTATATACCAGTGATGGGGGCTTATATACCAGTATTACCAGGCTGGGGGGGCATATACCAGTGATTGGGGGCTATATAGCAGTGATGGGGGGCTATGTACCTGTAGTGATGGGGCTATATACCAGGCTGGGAGTCTATATACCAGTGATGGGGGAATATGTACAGTGAGGGGGCCGTTTACCATGATGAGGGGCCGTTTACCATGATGAGGGCACTATATACCAGTGATGAGGGTCTGTAAACAGTGATAATTGCTATATACCAGTGATGGGGGCGCTATACAACAGTGATGAGGGGTTATATACCAGGATGGGGGTCTGCTGCATTTCCCATCCTAGGCTTATACTTGAGTCAAAAGGTTTCCCCAGTTTTTGAAGTAAAATTAGGGGGCTCGGGCTTATACTTGAGTCTATATGGTAAGCTACAATGAAAACAGCCTTTACATGGAAGCTATACGTTAATTACAGTTTGTATTGTTTATTTTATTGCAGATTGGTTTTCTTTTTTGCAGCAAATTTCTCAATTACAGTAACAATACCACAGTTTTGCCAGATTACAAAAAGTGAAATAAAAAAAAATGCAAAACCACTGAAAAAAAATAAATCTCATCCTAATATAAATATAGCCTAAAAATCAGAATAGAATAGAACAAGTGCAAAAACCTCCCGCTTGTATTAGGCTCGTCAATAGAGCGTCCAATGTTTTCCTTTAAAAAGTGATGGTCAAGGATCTACAGTATCATGGAAGACCAAAGCTACCGGGACTTGATATACCGGTATATAGAAAATGTATATGTTTTGTATGAATAATTAGTTATTTGTGCTTTTTCATTAATAAAATATATCTGATTTAAAAAAAAAGAAGACCAAAGCTAAAAATGATTAAACAGCTGTTTATTAATTAATCTAACAAAGATCATACTCTGAGTACAGTGAAAAAAGCTGAAAAATCAGAAATATTTGGCCGGTATGATATTATAACGTCCAAACTGTCAGCTTAACATTTCATTATCTATAAGTCTACCTTTCATATGCTGGGCAGCATAAGGGCAGGGGATAAATATAGAATGAGCGCTTCCTCTGCACATATGTCTCACCCACAGAATTTATTTTAATAGACTGTGAACCGTGAATATTGCAGTAATGCCTATTTTTAGCGCGATCTTTCATGAAGTTATCCAGGGATCATATACACCATCAAGGATGAGAAGAGGAAGCGTAAAAAATAAACAACTTGACCAGTAATAATAGTTTTTTCACATTACTTCAGTAAAAACTTGATTTAGGGATTATTTCGATACTTATGTTTCCGTACCTTAAGAGCTTTGTTGACTTCTTTAATGTCTTCCATTTTCAATTTTGATCTGAAAGAAAATCATAAAAAGTAGAATAGTTACATTTACCAATCTAGATCAAAGTTTGAACAAAAATCTAAAATAACAATTTTGTGTCAAATTTGAGCCATTAGTATTATGATAAGGCTGAAAACAAGTATGAATAAATATAACCCTGTAGCCTTGAAAACAAAATATTACCTATGGGCCAATAGACTAGGCTCAGGTCACTATCTCCTGTACAGTCTGATTGTTGGTATAATGTATTCCAATGCAGATGCATCGTAATACACTATACCCATCAGTGAACCTGGACCCGTGGAAGCGCTTTGTATAGCAAATAAACTGTCGTCGTCCGATCCCCATCCTCCCTCCTACCTTTATGTTGTGTGTTTTGACTTAAAATAAGAGTCCAAAATACTGTAAAAATGCATACACAGTGAAATGCATACACAGTGGCAAAGAAACTGTGAGGCCTTTAAGTGTCAGCAACTGATACCATAGTGGTATACACGCCAATTCTCTGATTCTCCCTAGCCGTTTTATGTTCCTTTGAATCTGAACTTTTATTCTGCAGCGTCACATATATAAATGAGGCAAGACTACTGCTAATCACGCCACAATGGGAATGATTGGCAGCCTGCACAGCAGTCCTAAGCATGAGCATTGTATGCATGCTGTCAATCATGCCCAGTAATCTAAGTAAACACATTAAACACCTTATTAGAATAAAGGAATCGGCATATTAGAATATATTATATTACATATACATACATATATATATACACATACGTACTTCTATAGTAGGCTTCGGGAATAGTCAAGTGACCAGACATGACGTCTCCCTTTAAAACACATACAGAAACAATTACTTACTGGCTAAGATGAAAGCCCATTTCTTGCAGGGCCTGCTCTTGTTCTTTACACAGCTTCTGCAGTTGTGTTTTCTCTAGGCGCAACACATCAAAGTCCTGTCTCAAAGAAAGTAAGAGAAAGTTAAAGGGAAGAGAAAAAGCCTCCCTTGAAAAAGTAAAAGTTACAAGATTACCATATTTTTCTGACTATAAAATGCAATTTTTATCAAGATAATGTCTCTTGCTAAAATTTATGCGAGTATATAGTCTGCAGTCAGTAAGGTCAGCAGTGACATATCTCTTTGACTGCTTCCTTAAATCACAAGGTAGATCATTCATAAAGCGCTGTACTCCTATCACTATGGGGGACAGAAGACAAGGCACAAAAAGGAAACCGCACCAAAAATATGTGAAAAAATATACATTTTAACAATTCTTTATTAGTGTACATATACAGGGACAATTTAAAACACTTAAAATCATGAGGGGGGGGGGGCCCCAGGTCGATTAATAGCAAGGGGATTTTTTGGAATTACTATGGCATTAGCATAATAAACTCAATAATAATGGCCACAATATGCACTGTAATGTGGTGGCGTAAAGGTAGATCAGGTAGAATATATTCTGCTGGCTGCACCAGAGTGTGCAAAAGGGAAGGGATAAACGATTTATCAACACTAAGGCTTCTTATGGGACTCCCCCCATAGGGGTGTGAAGCTATAACAAAGCAGATCAATATTCCTTCATGCACAAGGGAAGTGTAAGATAATACAATGTAAATGCCAGGTGGTAGCCAGGAAATACACAGCATTGGAGATCTGAACACAGAAAAATCTGTAGGCACACTACTGAATTGTGTCATTATATAACAGATAAGTAGTAATCAAAGTATTTGGAAAACCATGAACGGTGCAATGGATGTAGTGTGCGTGAAGGTTTCAATCATATGGGTGGTCAGTTGGAACTATTCCCAAAGCCTATAACATAAGTCAAACCCAGAATTGAACAATGGTCTATATTCACCAATCCAGTCAGGGTATAGGAGGGTAAGAGAGCCCCTGGGTCCTGACAGCAGTTCATCTTCCTTATGGCTGGCTCTATTACCCTCCTATACCGCCTTGCTGTGAATCGACCTGGGGGCCCCCTACGGTTTTAAGTGTTTTTAATTGACCCTGTATATGTACACAAAAAAACTGAATTAGTCCTTACCGGTAATTCCTTTTCTTGGAGCCTTCCACGACAGCATTGGAGGATGTCGTCCACGCCCTATTGGGGGACAGGAACACAGAGAGGTTAAAAGCCCCTCCCCTTCCTCAGTACTCCAGTGTTTACCAAGATCACACTTAGCCATGGATTACCTGATACAAACCGGAATCAAACACCAACAAGGGGGGGAACTGATGCTGTCGTGGAAGGCTCCAAGAAAAGGAATTACCGGTAAGGACTAATTCAGTGTTCTCCATTCGCCTTCCACGACAGCATTGGAGGAATACCACCGATACTCCTCAGGGTGGGACTATTGCCTGTAGGATTCTCCTACCAAAGGACAGATCCCAACTGAAGGACAGATCTAACCTATAGAGGCGAGAAAAAGCGAGGAGAGACTACCACGTAGCCGCTCTGCAAATCAGCTCCGATGAAGCTCCAGCCTGCTCCGTCCAGGGAGTAGCAGCAGCCCGAGTTGAAGGAGCCTTCAACCCCACCGGAGGAGCAAGGACCGGAGCGACGTAGACCTCACAGATCACCTTCCTGATCCAGGAAGTGATGGTAGCCTGGGAAGTCTTCTTCCCTGTATTATTCCCAAAAGCCGAACAAACAGGTTCTGATCTAACCTGCAATAAGCAGACTCTCGGAGATAGAGGAGGACAGTTCGACGTATATCCAAGGAGTGAAACACGGCCTCAGCCGCATTAGCAGGAGATTGACAAATTGAAGGCAGAACCACATCCTGGGACCGATGGAAAGCCAACAACTTTCAGAAAAAAAGATGAATGCAACCGAAGCGTAATGTGAACAACGGACAACATGAGGCACGGAGCCCGGACAGAGAGTGCCTGCAGTTCTCCAACTCTGGAGCAGAAGAGATGGCCACCAAAAACGCCACCTTGTGAGAGAGAGACGTAAGGGATGCAGCAGACAAGGGTGCAAAGGGACTTCGAGCAAGCCCTTGGAGAACAAGTATCAAATCCCAGGGAGGGACAGAAGGCCGAATCCGGGGACGCCACCCCCAAGCACAAGAAAAAACTGCTTGAGCCATGGATGGGAAGCAAGATCCTGGCAAAAACCGCCCCAAGTGCCGACCTCTGGACTTAAAGAGTGCTCGGCCGAAGCCCCAAATCCAAGCTCCGCTGCAAAAATCCAAGAGTTGGGCCACATTAGGATGATGCATGGTCGGGATGGAAGGAGCACATCAGGACAGGAACCGATTCCAGCCCTCCCGTAAATAGCGTTTGTCACAGGCTTCCTGCTCTGCTGAAGCGTGCGGATCACTGCCTGGGAGAGACCCTTGGTCCTCAGGATCCCGGCCGCAACAGCCAGGCCGCCCGAATGAGCCACTGAGGGCCGGGGTGAAACAGAGGACCCTGGGACAGTAGGTTAAGACTGGGCTAACCCAATCGGTCCCTCCAGGCCCAGGTCTCGGATGGCGTCGTACCACGCCAGTTTGGGCCCCAGGGGAACCACCAGGATAGTGTCACCCCCTCCGCCCGAATCCGTTGCAACGTCTTGGGAAGTGGCGGGATTGGAGGAAATGCATACACCAACCGGAAGTCCCAGGGATGGGCAAAAGCGTCCAGCCCCCGAGGATGGTCCAACCGCGTCAGGGAGAAAAAGGTTGGCACCTTTGTATTTGAGCCCGAAGCGAACAGGTCGATCGAAAGGACACCCCACCTGTCCGTAAGAGAGCGAAATACTTCCGGATGGAAGCACCATTCTCCTGGGTGGACCTCCGTGTGGCTCAAGAAATCTGCCTGTACATTGGCCATTCGTTTCAGATGTACTGCCGAGGAGGAGAGAAGATGGCATACTGCCCACAAAAAGAACAGTCTTGCCAGCCCCTGCAAGTGTAAGCCACGAGTACCGCATTGGTACCGCAAGAAAGCAACCGTAGTCACATTGTCTGACAGGACCTTGACATGATGACCCCGGAGAACGTGAGCTGCAGCAAGAAGCGCTTCCTCCACTGCCAGAAGTTTGAAGACTGGCGACTGACCGAGCGACTCCAAATCCCCTGGAACGGTGTGCGAACTACCATCGTGCCCCAATCGGGAACAGAGGTCACAGGAAGGTGTCTGGGATTCATCCCCAGAAAAAGCGAGGTTACCACCCGCCCCGGGGTCCGGACCCGCGAGTTTAAGGAATCCTGACGTCTGTCCCAGGAACTCAGTATGTGTTCCTGGAGCAGTCGGGAAGGAGCCTGAGCCCATGTTACTGACTGAATGCAGGCCATCATGGCCCCTAACAGGGACATTGCTTCCCGCAAGGAGGGCGACCTCCCTGCCCGGAAGCAGGTCAGATTCACGCGGCGCAAAAGCTGATATGCCGCAGGAAGGAACGAGGTCTGTCCGGAGGAGGCCAGCAAGACTTCCAAAAATTGACGTCGGGTTGCAAGCACCCGTTCCGATTCCCGAAGATTGGGTACCCATCCCAGGGACTGAAGAATCTCCAATGTGTTGGGAGTCCTTTGTGCGCAGAAGCACTGCCGAAGGAGCCACCACCAACATGTCGTCTAAATAGGGAAGCACACATATCCCCTGGGTCTGGATGAATGTGATCGCTTCCCCCATGAGTTTGGTAACCTCTGGGGCCGACGAAATCCCAAAGGGCAGCACATTAAGCCGTGAATGGACCGTCCCGCCTGCCCCGGAGATCGTGAATCGCAGAAAGCGCTTGTGGGACGGGTGAATGGGGACATGAGAATACGCGTTCTGGAGGTCCACAACAACCTGGAGTAGCGCCCCTGTCCCTCCTCTCCAGGAGGAACCGGGGACCCCACACCCGAATCCAACAGGTGTCGCAGACCCAACAAGAAAAACCGTGCGAGAGTCCCCCTGAGGAAGGGAGAGGACTCGAAGACACGGAGGGGCTGGCTCTCGAATTCCAAGCGTAGACCCTCCCAAATGGTCGAGAGGATCCAAGGACACAAGGAGATTGCTTGCCACTGTGGCAGAAACCGCAGGAGCCGCCCCGCAATGGGGAAGGCGACCTTGTTTAGGGGCGGCTGGTGATGCCGCTGCTGGGGAGCAAGATATTACGGGTCTTGTTCCCGTACTGGAATGCCCAGCGACCAGACTTACCCTTCCCTTTAGACTGGAGGGTTGGCTGCACTCAGGCCAAAAGGACTGCCTCCGAAAGGGCTCCTGTTCCGGGAGACACCTTTTCCGGTCTGACACCTTTTCCAGGATGTCATCCAATGTCCTTTGCAAGGGGAGGCCACACAGCTGGAGCTTAGACATGACCTCCCCATTCCACCTTGTAAGCCACACTGCCCTGCGAGCTGTGTTAGCCAACACTGCGCACCTGGCGCCAACGCGGAACGACTCAGCAGAGGCATCGGCCAGGAAGCCCGCAGCACGTCTCAGAAGTGGAATGGAGTCCAAAGCTCCTCCCTGGGAGTACCCTGCAGGATGAATTCTCCCAGCTGGGTGAGCCACTTAAAGAGAGACCTGCTCACATGTAGAGGAAATGTACACCGTTAAAGACATAGCTGCCGCCTCCCAGGATTTTTTGAGGAAACTCCATTTTACGAACGAGGGGGTCCTTCAACCGGGAGGAATCTTCAAAAGGCAACGCGGTCTTATATGCTAAGCTTCCCAAATGGAATACTGCCATAGACCTTCATGTTAGAAGTCCCATTGACTTTATAGAGACTTCCATAGAGATTCCCATTGGGTCTCTCATGAGGTCTCCCATCCAGCCCGTGACTGAGGCTCCTGCTGCTTAGCTGCAAGTGTGTCAAGGGCATGCCTCCACTCGGATGGGGTGAGCCGCATAGCCGTCAGGCCTCTGAACATTTAGTCCTGCACAGAAGAAGGGGATTCTACCACCTCTACTCCCATGGTACAATGGACAGTGTCTACCAATGCACCCATGGACTCCGTGGAAAAATAGTAGTGTCCAGATTCTCGTGTCTGGACAGAGGCAACAGCAGCAATATCCTCGCCGTCCTCTAACGCTGAGCTCTGGCCAGCCTCCATGAGATCCACAGAGTCACAATCCTGGAGCTTCCTCTCTTACGGAGGGGAAGGCCCGGAAGCTGCAGCAAAACCCCGCAGTGCCGAGATAGAAGCCTGCACCTCTCCCCTAATGGATTGGAGCTCCTCAAGCAGGGATGGGGAGTCCATCCTGACAACACTGTCAGTCATGGCCGACACCTTTTTGTAGGAAGAGGGAAATTTCGTGCCGCAGCCACATTTCCTGGACGGGTTTTTGCTCCCTTTCACAGACGGCCCTTGTCTCCCTATAGACAAAAAGGGAAGAGAAGGGGGTCCCAGTGTGAGTGCAGGGCTTAAATAACTCTACCCCTTGTGACCACCCCCAGAAACACTTACATGAGCTGGGGGAACGCTGGGCTCTGCAGAAGCAGAGGTGGAAGCCTATCACCCTCCATGTGTCAGGGATCAGCCTTACCTGGGTGTAGCTTCCGGCGGGTACTTATCCAGAAGTACCGTGCCCCCAACGAGGAACACATGTTCCCTCCCTCCTCCTGGTCACCGGCCGCGGGCAGTAGCGCGCGAAAGTCCTGCTGGGTTCCCTGGAGCCGCGCCCAGCCTGCCACAGCCCTTACAGGAGCCGCCGCCCGAAACCGGAAGTGCCATCCCGGAACCGGAAGTGCCACACCCGAAACCGGAAGTGCCTCCGCGGCACCTCTGATGCATGCCCCAGGGACCGCAGCTGGAGGAGGGAGACGCCGGAGAGCTGAACAGGCCTCCGGCGTTGCAATACACGGCCTGCTTTGCCCCGTAGGACGCAGGAAGGCCGGATGGTCCCACCACGGGAGCCCCGAGAAGGAGGCCGCCCCCGACGTCCATCCCTGGCCCGGCTGTAAGTACACCCCAATGCTGCCTCTGCCGGCCTGACAGCACTGGAACCTCTCCATGCCCCAAGGGGGACAGGAAGACACTGGAGTACTGAGGAAGGGGAGGGGCTTTTAACCTCTCTGTGTTCCTGTCCCCCAATAGGGCGTGGACGACATCCTCCAATGCTGTCGTGGAAGGCGAATGGAGAAAAGAAATGTTAAAATTTATATTTGTTCATGCTTTGTAAATGGGAAAGCTTGCAAAATCACCAGTGTATCAAATATTTATTTTCCCCACTGTATATTGATTTAAATGAGAAGAATTATGTTTGGAGAAAAAAAAAACCTGCATTACAGCACTAAAACGTTATATCATCTGTGAAACAGTAATTATCACATCATGGTTTGGGCCTGATTAGATGCATCTGGACTAGGACAACTTTATTATTATTTATTTGTATAGCACCTTTGGTTCCATGGCACTTTACATAAGAAGTGGGGGGTAAGGCTGCATTCACACATTGCGTATTTTGCTGCGCTTTTTACGCGCGCTTTTCAAAATACGCAATGTGTTTTGTGTCTGCCAGCAGAGCGAATGGAAATTCACTTTGCCGTGCAGACAGTGCGTAAAAATACGCAGTGCTTTTTCAGGGAGAAAACGCAGTTGCGTAAAGAATTGAGATGTCAATTCTTTACGCAGCTGCTCCTGCGTTTTCTCCCTCTGATGTCACAGAGGGGAGGAAGAATCCTGCTTCCTTCTCCCCTCTGTGACAGCCCCATTAGATTTCGCAGTGTATTAATATACACTGCGAAATCTAAATTAAATAAAGCCAAATGTATGAAAAATAAAAAAGAATCAAATACTTTACCTCTGCAACGCCTTTTCCTGGTGTCTGGTAATGAGGCCAGGCGAGGTGTCTTCTGCCAGAAGCTGCCGTGATGTCAGAGGGGCGTTCCCGGCGCTGATTGGGCGCTCGCAGTCATGCGATACATATCACATGACCGCGTGCGGCGAATCAACGCCGGGAACGCCTATCTGACATCACGGCAGGATCTTGCAGGACACAGATCTCCTGGCCTCGGCACCGGGAAAAGGCGTCGGAGAGGTAAAGTATTCATTTGCCTTTAATTTAGATTTCACAGTGTATAATACTGCGAAATCTAATGGGGCGGTCCCAGATGTCACAGAGGGGAGGAGGAAGCAGGATTCTTCCTCCCCTCTGTGACATCACCTGCGCTTTCAGGGGTAAAGAAAGTGCAGTGTGTGAAAGCCCCTGCGTATTTTGTTGTGCTTTTTTGCGCGGCTGAAAAATGCAACAAAAAGCCCTCGCAAAAAGCGCAACAAAATACGCAAATGTGTGAACGTAGCCTTACAAGGACAAATGAAGTACATATGAACAATCAAGGCTTGCCGATACATGATGGGAGAGGACCCTGTCCACGAGGGCTCACAGTCTGTCGGGGTGGGAGAGGACACAATAGGAGGGGAAGCGCCAAGCGTGTGGTGCAGTGGCACTGGAACTCATAACTTGTAGGCTTGTTGGAATAGATGAGTTTTCAGGTTCTTTTTGAAACTCCCAAGGGTAGGTGAATGTCTGATGTGCTGGGGGAGAGAGTTCCAGAGTATGGCGGAGGCACGGGAGAAGTCTTGTATGCGGGTGTGGAAGGATGAGCGCAGGTTGCGTGCGGGTAGGTATCGGGAGACCATGTCAGAGATGTAAGGGGGGACAGGTTGTGGATGGCTTTGAATGTTAGGGTTAGGACTTTAAATCGGGGTCTCTGGGGTGGGGAGCCAGTGAGCGGCTTGGCAGAGAGGGGAGACAGGGGAATAGCGAGGAGGCAGGTGGATTAGATGGGCAGCGGAGTTTAGGATAGAGCGGAGGGGTGCAAGGGAGGAAGCAGGGAGACCAGTGAGCAGTAGGTTGCAGTAGTCAAGGCAGGAGATGATGAGGGCGTGAGCAAGAGTTTTGGCAGTGTCGTGATTAAGGAAGGAGCGGATCCGGGCAATGTTCTTGAGTTGGAGTCAGCTGGAGGTGGCGAGGGCATGAATGTGGGGCTTGAAGGAGAGGGAGAAGTCGAGAGTAACCCCAAGGCACTTGGCGTGGGGGACTGGGAAAAGAGAGCAGTCGTTGACTAAGATGGACAGGGCAGGTAGAAGAAGAGGGCGACTGGGAGGGGGAAGGGGGGAAGACGATGAACTCTGTTTTGTCCATGTTCATATATTTTTGGTTCTGCTCCCTTTTTGTGTCTTGTCTTCTCTCTCCCAGTGTCGTTTTCCACTCGGCATGGTGAGCAACCTCTCCCTACTAGCGGTTGTAATTATTTGTGGTGCACCCATACCCTCTATACCATGTGCTCCTATCACTGAGATAACTAAGCAGCTCAATAGTCCTCCCCCCATTTGTGTAATTAATTCTGAGCAGGAGAGACTGACCCGAGCTTGCTAACAGGTTAGGGAAAGGTTGTGTCCACACATGAGGGTTATCAGAATGGATCTTTGAAGCAGACAAATAAAAAAAAACCCTGTCAAAAAAACCCTGTCACATGTAGATAGGAAGAGTCTCAGTCTTCCAGACAAATGCTGATATCCTGTATTTCCAGTCTGTCTGTGTAACATATTGGATAAATGTGCTACATATGTGATGCAGTCGTTGTTTGCTCACATTAACATGTGGTCATGAAAAACATAGAAAATCAGTGTAGCACAGCACTGCTTGACATAAAACCTGCAATAGGCATCCTTAATAGTGCAGAAATGAGAATACTACTAAAGTGTACAGGTGAATACTTTGTGAATAAGGAGTTTAATCCCTTCACAATTTAGGACATAATAGTATGTACTAGGTTGTGATCCTTTCTTTGACCCGGGCTCGCTCGCATGCTGAGTCTGCATCTTCCAACTGATGTGATCAGCCGACATGTGCCTCTAACAGCAGCGGGTGGTTCGGAGATCAACTGCTGGCTTTTAACCAGTTAAATCATGATATCAATCTCTGACAGCAGGATTTAACAAGTGCCCACAGGAAGGGCACTATTCCTTGCTCCTATCAGCGCTCCAGTGACATGGTTGCAAGGTGCTGATTGTTTGTCATCATAGCCAGGGGCAGCTGATGGTCTCTATGTCCCTCATGACTATTCCCGTGAATGTCTGCAAGTTGGCATTCACAGGAGATTGTAATTACTGCTGCGAAGCATTGTTGCACTGCTCTGTATATCATTAGAGATTGGACAATCGTAGCTTCAAGTCCCCTAAGGGGACTAGTAATTACGGTAATAAGCAAAAAATAAATGGATTTTAAGAAATATTTAAAAAAAACAAAACAAAAAAACAAGGTTCAAATAGCCCGCATTTGTGCACTTGAAAACCAGATAACCAGAAATACAAAAATGTGGTAACACAGACTTCAGAAATGTCTGATCTATGGAAATATAAAATAAATTATTCTGATTGGTAAACAGCATACTGACAAAGAAATTACTCCAGGATTACACTTTTTTTGGCCATCGCAACATTGCCATAAAATACAACAAGAGGTGGTCAAAACATTTTATCTACCTAAAAATGGTATCAGTTTGGCCACAAGGCAGAGTTTGGGAAGGGGCAGTATTTGGAGCACAGATTAGAATAGTCTGCCAGAAAAGCAGAATCGGTCCTCAAATGTCCCAATTTTGGAAATTATACACGTCAGGCAATTCATCTACATGTCTGGTGGTGATTTTTACTCCACTGGTGATTTCCAGAAATGAGCAGGAGTTCTTGCAGTATGAAAATTGTAAATATGCCATTGTAGTACCTGTGTATTGTGTCCACCTTGTGCTGCTGGAGACATGGACCCTGTAATTAAGTGGTCTCTCCTAACAGTACTAAAATGTTGACGCTAACTGCAGTTTGGACACATTGTTGAGCTTAGAACGAAGGATAGCACTTTGGATTTGGAATCACAGATTTGGCTGGATTTCCTTTGGGGGTTGGAGGAAGAGGAGCCATAGCGCTCTTCCAAAGCATTTGTGCTACCAGTAATTTGGAAACCCCCAATATTTCCAGTAAGAGATGAAAGAAAGACCGGAGTGGGGACTTTTCTATTTTTCTGTTGATGCAGTTGAAATTTGAATTGGGAACATTTTGGAAGACCTTTATCCTGCACTCTACACTGAGCAATTACATTGGGGTTTACATCTAAATTTCCAAATGACGCGACACCGATGAAACCCCTGACGAATCCAGTCATTATAATGAGGCAGAAGAGATACTTTGGACTCTATAGTCTGTATAGCTGCGTCTGTCTTTTTAGAAATGTAAAAAATGATGGCCGATTGCAAAATTGTGAACACTTACAATGACAGTCACCACATAATCATAGGCCAGACAATCTCAAGTGACTTCCTGAGCTTCATTATAGGGAATTCTCCATTGGGGTGGTCTGAATCATACATTTCAGAGAGCTGCAAGTTAACCCCAAAGTAAGAGCTCAGCGTACAGCGCAGAATAAATGTGAGCCACGACTTACTGTCTTTTATCTTTGGGAGGCAGAATGAACAAATCAACAGCAGTTCAAGAATTGCTTTTATATATACTTTTATATTTTTTTTTTTACGCTATTCCCCATGCAGTATAAGTAATAACATGTCTTTATTAATAGAGTCAGTGCGATTACGGTGGTAGATTTATATCAGGTTGTTATGTTTAGCTTCGGTTAACCACTAAAAAAACGCTTTAAAAAGAAAATTTTGTATTTTATAAAAATAGTATTTGCCTCACTGTGTCCTTATCATAGATTAAGCCTTTCAGCCATATAGGAGACTCCAGCCATCCGCCTTGACTTTTAAGGCTTTCAGCATTAAAAAAATTCACTGGCGAATCCCGAATGTATGTATAAAATTGTCAATTCTTATTTTTCCATTAAAAATCAGATAGGTCGGGGTACATCTCATACGGGTTTCTGGCATAAACGTCCTTACTCATAGAGATCAGTAAGGGCGTTTATGCCAGAAACGCGTATGAGATGTACCCCGACCTATCTGATTCTTAATGGAAAAATAAAGTGAAGATTTTATACATACATTCGGGATTCGCCAGTGAATTTTTTAATTGGTTTCTGTACCAAATATTAAGTTTTGTTTTTTTATTGTATCAAATACGTATATTTCATGAGATAAAATGCTAATTAATTATATATATCTAAAAAAAAAAAAAATAATTTTCTGGATTTTTAAAAATGTTGTTTTAGACCTCTCCATGCCTTGTAAATGGGAAAGCTTGCAAAATCAGCAGTGTATCAAATATTTATTTTCCCCACTGTATATTGATTTAAATGAGAAGAATTATGTTTGGAGAAAAAAAAAACCTGCATTACAGCACTAAAACGTTATATCATCTGTGAAACCGTAATTATCACATCATGGTTTGGGCCTGATTAGATGCATCTGGACTAGGACAACTTTATTATTATTTATTTGTATAGCACCTTTGGTTCCATGGCGCTTTACATAAGAAGTGGGGGGTAAGGCTGCATTCACACATTGCGTATTTTGCTGCGCTTTTTTACGCGCGCTTTTCAAAATACTCAATGTGTTTTGTGTCTGCCAGCAAAGCAAATGGGAACTTCACTTTGCCGTGCAGACAGTGCGTAAAAATACGCAGTGCTTTTTCAGGGAGAAAACGCAGTTGCGTAAAGAATTGAGATGTCAATTCTTTACGCAGCTGCTCCTGCGTTTTCTCCCTCTGATGTCACAGAGGGGAGGAAGAATCCTGCTTCCTTCTCCCCTCTGTGACAGCCCCATTAGATTTCGCAGTGTATTAATATACACTGCGAAATCTAAATTAAATAAAGCCAAATGTATGAAAAATAAAAAAGAATCAAATACTTTACCTCTGCAACGCCTTTTCCTGGTGTCTGGTAATGAGGCCAGGCGAGGTGTCTTCTGCCAGAAGCTGCCGTGATGTCAGAGGGGCGTTCCCGGCGCTGATTGGGCGCTCGCGGTCATGCGATACATATCACATGACCGCGTGCGGCGAATCTACGCCTGGAACGCCTATCTGACATCACGGCAGGATCTTGCAGGACACAGATCTCCTGGCCTCGGCACCGGGAAAAGGCGTCGGAGAGGTAAAGTATTCATTTGCCTTTAATTTAGATTTCACAGTGTATATTAATACAAGCGAAATCTAATGGGGCGGTCCCAGATGTCACAGAGGGGAGGAGGAAGCAGGATTCTTCCTCCCCTCTGTGACATCACCTGCGCTTTCAGGGGTAAAGAAATGCGCTTTTTTGCGCGGCTGAAAAACGCAACAAAAAGCCCGCGCAAAAAGCGCAACAAAATACGCAAATGTGTGAACGTAGCCTTACAAGGACAAATGATGTACATATGAACAATCAAGGCTTGCCGATACATGATGGGAGAGGACCCTGTCCACGAGGGCTCACAGTCTGTCGGGGTGGGAGAGGACACAATAGGAGGGGAAGCGCCAAGCGTGTGGTGGAGTGGCACTGGAACTCATAACTTGTAGGCTTGTTGGAATAGATGAGTTTTCAGGTTCTTTTTGAAACTCCCAAGGGTAGGTGAATGTCTGATGTGCTGGGGGAGAGAGTTCCAGAGTATAGCGGAGGCACGGGAGAAGTCTTGTATGCGGGTGTGGAAGGATGAGCTAAGGGGGGAGGAGGAGTTCTTGTGAGGAGCGCAGGTTGCGTGTGGGTAGGTATCGGGAGACCATGTCAGAGATGTAAGGGGGGGGACAGGTTGTGGATGGCTTTGAATGTTAGGGTAAGGACTTTAAATCGGGGTCTCTGGGGGCGGGGAGCCAGTGAGGGGCTTGGCAGAGGGGGTGGACAGGGGAATAGCGAGGAGGCAGGTGGATTAGATGGGCAGCGGAGTTTAGGATAGAGCGGAGGGGTGCAAGGGAGGAAGCAGGGAGACCAGTGAGCAGTAGGTTGCAGTAGTCAAGGCGGGAGATGATGAGGGCGTGAACAAGAGTTTTGGCAGTGTCGTGATTAAGGAAGGAGCGGATCCGGGCAATGTTCTTGAGTTGGAGTCGGCTAGAGGTGGCGAGGGCATGAATGTGGGGCTTGAAGGAGAGGGAGAAGTCGAGAGTAACCCCAAGGCACTTGGCGTGGGGGACTGGGAAGAGAGAGCAGTCGTTGACTAAGATGGACAGGGCAGGTAGAAGAAGAGGGCGACTGGGAAAGGGGGGGGGGGGGGAAGACGATGAACTCTGTTTTGTCCATGTTCAGCTTGAGGAAGCGAGCAGAGAAGAAAGATGAGATGGCGGACCGGCATTGGGGGATTTTAGACAGAAGGGTGGTGACATCTGGGCCAGAGAGGTAGATCTGGGTGTCGTCAGTGTAGAGATGGTACTGGAGGTCGTGTGACTCAATGAGTTGACCTAGGCCGAGGGTGTAGATGGAGAAGAGGAATGATCCCAGAACCGATCCCTGGGGGACGCTGACGGTAAGGGGGTAGGACGAGGAAGAGGTGTGGGAGTGGGTGACGCTGAAAGTGCGGTCCGTAAGGTATGAGGAGATCCAAGAGAGGGCGAGGTCAGTGATACCAAGGGATTCTAGGATTTGAAGTAGGAGAGAGAGTGGTCGACCATGTCAAAGGTGGCAGAAAGGTCAAGGAGGAGGAAGACGGAGTAGTGTCATTTACTCTTCGCAGTCAATAGGTCATTGTTGACTTTGGTTAGGGCTGTTTCAGTGGAGTGGCGAAGTTGGAAACCAGATTGTAGGCGGTCGAAGAGGTAGCAGGAGGATAGGTGGGAGGACAGTTCAGAATGGACGTGCTGTTCAAGTAGTTTGGATGTGAAAGGGAGGAGGGATATGGGGCGGTAGTTAGCGACAGATGATGGGTTGAGAGAGGGTTTTTTGAGGATGGGTGAGATCAAGGCATGTTTGAAGGATGAGGGAAAGACGCCGGTAGTGAGTGATAGGTTGAAGAGGTGGGTTAGGGCAGGGATGAGGACTGCGGTGAAGTTTGGGATGAGGTGGGAGGGGAGTGGGTCGAGGGCGCAGGTGGTGAGGTGAGATTGTGACAGGAGGGAGGAGAACTGATCTTCAGTCACGTTGGAGAAGCTTCCTTTTGTCAAAGAGGGTTGGGCGGTGATGGGGGTGGGTCGGGAGGACGTTGGGCCAAAGATTTCTTTAATTTTGTCAATCTTTTGTTTGAAGAAGGTGGCGAAGTCGTCAGCGGAGATGAGGGGGGAAGGAGGAGGTGCCGGGGGACGGAGTAGGGAGTTGAAGGTTTTGAATAGTTGCTTGGGGTTTCGGGACAGTGTGTTGATTAAGGAAGAGAAATAGGTTTGCTTTGCGGCGGTGAGTGCTTCTTTGAAATTGGAGAGGGATTGTTTGTATGTGGTGAGTGGGCGGGGGAGTGGGATTTCTTCCATCTCCGTCCAGCTACCCTGGACGCGCGACGTAGTTCTTTTGTGAGAGAGGTAAGCCAGGGTTGCCTGTGTGTGCAAGTTTTGGTGTGTGTGAGGGGATGGCATGATTGAGAGCCGCAGTTAGTGTGGAGTTATAGAGGGTGGTAGCAGCGTTGACGTCAGGTGAAGAGGCGAGGTCTGTGAGAGGGAGGAGGGAGAGAGCGAGTTGAGATCGATACGTTTAAGGTTTTTGCGGGGGTGACAGTTTCCGGAGATGGAGGGTGGGGCGAGGTAGGGGGAAAGAGGGAGGAGAAAGTCAACAGATTATGGTCAGATAGGAAGAGGGGTGAGTTTGAGAGATCAGTGAGGGAACAGAGGCGGGTGAAGATAAGGTCAAGCGTATGGCCGTCTTTATGAGTGGCTGAGGAGGACCATTGGGAGAGGCTGAAGGAGGTAGTCAGTGATAGGAGTCGGGAGGCAGCCGTTTTGGGGGTCGATGGGGATGTTGAAGTCGCCCATGATGATGGTGGGGATGTCTTCAACTTGCCATTCATTACTGATGGAATTATACCAGCAAATTCTTATAGAAAATATCTAGACATGTATCCATGATCTGATTCTCAAGAAAACATAGGTCATACAGCAAGACACCGATGCAAAAAAACCAAAACAAAAACCCACAAGTTGTTTTAGAAAAGAATGGTTCAAGTCAATGGCTAAGTGTAAGTCCTAACTGTAATCCCATAGAAATGTTGTGGAAGGACCTGAAAACAGAGTTGAAGTTGTTTTGTAGTTCGGTATGGTGTAAAATTCCTCCAAATGGACGTGCAAGACTAATCAACAATAACTGATGGTAGTTATAACTGTGCAAGGGTTGACCCTAAACATCGTAACTAGTGATGAGCGAGTGTAATAATTCGTATTTGCTACTCGCCCAGTATTCATGATACTCATTACTCGGCAAATATCATGGTGCTAGTGAGTGATGTGTCAATCATTATTGATCTGACACATATTGACAGCTTCCTTCAGTACACAAAGTGAGCTGGCACCTCAGAGAGAGCAGATTGAATGTTAGGCCCTCTCTGTGGGGCACAGCAAGGTGTTTTCTGCAGTAGAAACGGAAAAATGCCCACCCTGTCCTGGAAATACTCGTTTTATGGCTGGATGTGTGTGGGCAGAGCCAGACAAAGGACTCGCCATTTGGACGAATATGTGAGCATTAAAAACTACTTGTTAAGAGTATAACGAGTGCGAATATTTGGCAACTCGCTCATCACTAATCATAACACCAGATATTGAAAGCAAAGATTCACATACTTTTAATCTTCAGATGTGATATTGCAGAATT
This sequence comes from Allobates femoralis, assembly GCA_033576535.1. Lineage (NCBI taxonomy): Eukaryota > Metazoa > Chordata > Amphibia > Anura > Aromobatidae > Allobates > Allobates femoralis. The sequence goes on along the minus strand of JARQOC010000004.1, from coordinate 536,886,144 downwards.
TTTCTTATTAGAAAAAGGATAGTCCAATATATTTGACTCATTTGTTGTCTTTATCTTTAATGAGGATGGGAATAAAGGTGTGTCACGGTCCGCGCTGCTCCAGGCTCAAAAAACTCACCAATGAGTCAGATTTTCATCAAACAGATTTCCAAGCTTTTATTCTCCTTCCTCCAACGCGTTTCGGCGCCCTACCTGGCACCTTCCTCTATCTTTAGGACTTGTGAGAAAATTTGATGCGATTTTAGGTCAAATTTATGCAAAATATAGAAAATTCTGAAAGGTTCACAAACTTAAGCACTGTTATACAGTATACACTAAACTATATACAATAAAAAGATACCAACTATTAATGCAATATAATGGAATCCATCAACCTTGGGACCTACTGTAGAAAAAAGTATACTGACATGTATAGTACTCCTGTGTAGATAGATGTTCACAATACACTGCAGACCTGCTGATGTTTAAAGTACTTTTTATATACAGGTTGATCATCTCTTTGAAAGCACAATTTTCTTTACCCATCAGTGAATCTGTTTGAGATGATTTCATAGTTACCTTTTTCAGTTGGGAATATTGAAGTAGGTCGTTTTGTAAAGATTTACTCCTCTCCTTCTCTTTAGAAAGTTCTTCCTGAAGAGTTTTTTGTTGTTCTCTCTCTGATTGTAGATTGTGTTGTAACTCGCAGCTAAGAAAGAAATACATAGCAAATGTATGCATACATAGCACATAGAATAGAAGTTGAATTAATAACATATGTGGTGATATAATTGGTCTAACCTTAGTTTTTGTATACGTGACATGGGCCACATTCACTGTATCTTCTGTAATGCACCTTCAACAATTTGAGCACCTCCTTTTTGCAACTATAACAACTTGTAAAAGCTTTTTGTAGCAGCCAAGTGTCTTTCAATTCTTGTTTGACGGCTTTTCATACATTCTTCCTTGGAAAAGTCTTCCAGTTCTGTGAGATTCCGGGGTCGTCTTGCATACACTGCTCTTGTGAGGTCTCCCCACAGATTTTCAAAGATGTTCAGATCACGGGAGTGTGAGGGCCATTGTAAAACTTTTAGCTTGCACTTTTTGAGGTAGTCTTTGGGGATTTTGACGCGTCTTTGGAATCTTTATTCATTTGTAGCAACCATCCTTTCTTCAACTTTAGCTTTTTTTTGTTGAAATTTGAAATTTAAGCCCACTCATCTTTACAGAATTGTAATTCAGCCACATTGGAGGTTTCTGAACATGAGCCGCCTTTTTAAGGTTATACCACAGCGTCTCAATGAGATTAAATTCAGGACTTTGACTAGGCCACTACAAGTACAAAATATACATTTTGTTTTTCTTTAGCCATTCAAAAGTGCAATTGCTGTTGTGTTTGGATCATTGTCCTGCTGCACAACCCAAGTGCACGTCAGCTTGAGGTTATGAACAGATGGCCGGACATTCTCCTTCAAGGTCTTTGGAGAGTCCTATTCAAAGTCTTGAGCTTTCTTCGAGTAGGCTACAATTCCTCCAGGGCATTGTAAAAGATCATTGCCAGTTACCTATAATGCTTGATTGCAGTTGTTGCTGCTAAGGGTGGCCCAACCAGTTATTAGGTTTAGGAGGCAATTACTCTTTCCCAGAGTCCTGTAGGATTGTGATTTCTTTTTGCGAGTCCTCAGATGCACACCCAGCTGAACCAAGCACTGGGGTTGTGGATGCTGGGCCCGGTTACACCCCTGACAAGAACACTAACTAATGTGTGGGCACACTGCAGGGCTCAAAAAAGAATGGCGGCAGTGTGGATTTTGGGGACTGATCACCTCTTTGCTTGGCAAGTAATGGCTGCGTGCTATGTATATGGGGTAATCCCTTGCAGTCACACCCATTTTACATGCTTGAAAATTTGTACGTGAAAAGCCCCTTGCTATCACAACCATCACTATTGACCAAAATGTTAAAAAGTGAAGCTTGTTTCTATCACCGACTCTGGCAGTTGCTGCAACTACTCTGCGCTCAGATAAACTGAGGTGCCTGCACAATCTCCATGTTATTCTGGTACATTTATTTGCAGGAACATCTTCTCAAATAAGACGTACTATTACGTTTAATGTCGGTAAGTGGTTAAAAGGGGTTTTCTAGTTTAAGAAAATCACTGACTCTGGTTGCAGTAAAAACAAGACAAGTGAAAATGAACTTTACCGGAGAGTGCATCATAGAGTCTCTGCACAGAGGCAGCTCAGTTGCACTGCTGGATTTGATAGCACAAATTGCTAGAGTGAGTGTGCTTAAACACCCCCCACCCCAAAAAAAAAAAAAAAACAAAAAAAAAAAACAACTCTGTCCTTAAGTAGCTTTCCCCTGAGACTCAGCAGCATGAGACAGATATAAGTACTTTAACAAAGTCCAATAATATTAGAAAATAGTTTAAACAAGCGTAAAATTCTACTTCATTTGTCCCTCACAAATAGCATTGTGTATTATATATAATAAAGTGTACGATTATGTACAAGTGGTCAAGGAAAGTTGAACTTAGACTGGTTTCACAGAGCTGTTCTTTGGAATCAGCGCGAGTCCGGCTGATACTGGATGCACCTGCATCCTTTTTTGGTCCCATTTTCTTCCAATGAGGCCACAGACACTCGGGGTGCATCCAGTTCTTTACTTTTGCCCTGAGTGCATGTTTTTTGCATTGAGATCAAAAATGCATGGTGTTACGAATTTGGTCTCCGTGGCAATGCATGTTGATTTATAATGGGCTCTAAGTAACCTGGATACGGAGGACTCCAGATCCCGCTGAATCCAGATATCAGGTCCATGTTTTTGAAGTGGGCATGCCCAGAATGCATTTCTAAAATGACAAGTCCACCAGGGGTGGATCCAGCGGAAATAGGTATGCCACCGGATGCAATGGGCTGTTCCCGCACCGGTATTATGACTGATCTATGAACAGGATCAGTGATAACACCAATGTGGGGACATTTAGTTGCATCATGGTAAACTCTTGCCGGAAAATACGGAGCAAAGCAGATTTTGCCTACATTCTCCGAGATTAAAGAAAAATGGCATTGTGAAACCAGCCTATAGGGTACCGTCACACCAGGTGACATCGCCGGCGATTTCACAGGCGATGCAGGGGCGTGGCCTATCGTCAGCGTCATCGACGGAGACTCGCCCCGTGTAAAGTGGCGATTTTGCACCGAAAAATCGGCTGAGACTGGTCGCCTGGTTTCAGAGCACTGCTGTGAAACCAGGCAACCGCTCTCAGGCGTTGTGTATGCATCGCCCCGTGTAACATCGCGATCGGCGATGTTACAGGATCCCTGCTGTGGTTTCTAGACACCCCAACAGCGACGTCGCCTGAAACATCGCCAAAGTGTCGCCGGAGGTATCACCGCGTGAAAACACGCAACGCCGATGCTGGCGGGTGCCAAAAACGTGTGTGCTCCCGTGAGTCTCCTGCAATATCTCCGGCGATGTCACCTGGTGTGACAGTACCCATAAGTTGTCTTTTGAACTTATGCAACTAGATAACATGCTTTTTAGAATTTTTTTACCATTGTGAGTCCAGCTTTTGAAGCTGCTGTTTCATTTTAGCATACATTTCTTCGGATACACGTCTACCTTTTTCGGATTCTTGTAGTCTGTCAAACACAAGGAATAATTGATATAAAATAGTTAGATTTAAAGCTGAATAAAGAAATAAATTAAAATGAGCAATCTACGAGAAAGACCATGCACACCTCTCACATGATCCAGAATACAGGGTGGGCCATTTATATGTATACACCTAAATAAAATGGGAATGGTTGGCGATCTCAACTTCCTATTTGTGGCACATTAGTTTATGGGAGGGGGAAAACTTTTCCAGATGGGTGTCTTAACATGGCGACCATTTTGAAGTCGGCCATTTTGGATCCAACATTTTTTTTTTCAATGAGAAGAGGGTCATGTGCACATCAAACTTAGAGAATTTCATAAGAAAAACTTTATCTTTCGTGAGTTATTTTCAAGTTTCTCTTTGTTTACTGCCATTGATATGTCGCAGAGGTTAACACGTGAGGAGCTGATAGAAATTGTGTTGATGTCTGGAGAACGCAGTACCTGGGGCATTGCAGCAGATTTCAATGCAAGACACTTTACAAGACCCCCCATCTCCCATGCTACAGTTAGCAAACTGCTTGCCAAATTTCGTGAAACAGGTTCAGTTTTAGATTTGCCAAAATGTGGACACAAGAAAACTAACTAATAAAGAACATCAGTGGCTGTCCTAGTTTCATTCAGCAAGAGCCCACAGCGTAGCACTCGCCGCATGTCACTGGAGAGTGGCATCAGTCGAACATCCCTTCAGTGGATATTAGCTACTCACAAATAGCACCCTTCCAAAATCCAGCTATTGCAGCATCTCAACGAGGATGACCCAGATCGGTGCACTGAATTTGCAGAATGGGCAAAGCAAAAATTGGAACAGGACCCTCAGTTTACACAGAACATTATGTTCAGTGATGAGACAAACTTTTTTGTGAATGGTTAAGTTAACACACAAAACCACCGCTATTGGTCTGATAGTAACCCACAGTGGATAGATCCCTCCAAGACTGTTGGAACACAAAAATTGATGGTATGGTGTGGTATATAGGGTACAAAGATAGTGGGGCCGTTCTTAATCAATGGAAGCATCAATGCCACTGGATATCTGAAATTGCTACATGATGATTTATTGTCCTTTTTATGCACTGAAGATGGCACGTTCCCCGAGTTTCTAACAAGATGGGGCACCACCATATTGTGGGTGTCAGTTCCAAGCATTCCTACATGAACAGTTTACTGAAAGTGGATGGTCGTCATGGGCCAGTTAATGGCCACCAACGTCTCCCGATCTGACCCCCTTAGACTTTTATCTTTGGCGTCATCTGAAGTCAATTGTTTCATGCTGTGAAGACACAAGATGCGCAGCATCTGAAACAACGGATACTGCATTTCTTCTGCGGTGTTGCTATCAGTGTGTCAAGAGTGGCAGATGAGGGTTGCATTGACAATCCAACACAATGGGCAGCACTTTGAACACATTTTATAAGTGGTCATGAATTTGTAAATAACTCATGAAAGATAAAGTTACGTTAAGAAAAGCAACAGTGTGCTTGGTTTCATGAAATTCTTATTAAGTTTGATGTGTCACATGACCCTCTTCCCATTGAAAAAAATAAAGTTGGATCGAAAATGACCGCCTTGGTCACCACACATCTGGAAAAGTTTTTTTGAAATCACCAACCATTCCCATTTTATTTAGGTGTATCCATATAAATGGCCCACCATGTACTATCAAGACTTGAAATGGTCCATTAAATCCATTATGCAAGTGCAAAATCACCCAGAAAGGATAGATAGAAGGCATATAATACAGATCAATGCCAATACACTATTACATGTCCCTACTTACCTAGCAAACAGGAAAAGTTTATTCAAGAAGTTAAAAAGTACAGAAAAGTTACGAAAACCTGTTTCACAACTAAAAACTTAGCTTTGTGTTAACAAAAAATAAACAATAAGCAACGTACACGCAACGGCCATTGCTGTATCCAGAACGACCCACTCTATAAAACTGTCATGTTATTTATTCGTATGGCGAATAACGAAAAAAAAAAAAAAAACTCACCAAAAACTGATTTATTTTCATCATGCGTCAGCAAAAAAGTAAGTATGAATTGATCAAAAAGCTGTGTACAAGAAAAAAAAATGGAAGAAATGAAAACATCAAACCGTCCTGCAAAAAAGATATATCCTAATACTCTCCTTTGGAAAAAAATGAAAAAAAAAGCTCTCAGAATGTGGTGATGCAAAAACAAATACATTTTTGTAAAATATAGTTTTTAGTGTGTAAAAGTAGCAAAGCATAAAAAAAGTGATCTGTATCACTGTAACAGTACTGACCCAAAGAATAATTTGGTCTTATCACTTTAACTGCACGGTGCACCGTGTAAAAATAAATAAAATTATACCGTATGTGTGTATAATATATGTATTGTGCGGTAGCGCATGCCCAGTGCATACAGAGGACTCGCTTGCAGCGTAATTGACACCAACTCGTGCTTAAAAGTAATAAATGTTCACCCTTTTATTTTTCACCACACATATAACAAAACCGGGTAGCATGTATAACACATAGGACATTGCACATAAGCACTTTAATTTACATATAACATAATACACTACAGATCTTCAGACTTTACATCATACTATTTACAGTTATATACGCCATCAACGGGCCCTGTGGGTCCTAATGGCGGCTATGTCTGCCCAGCACTATTTACATTATCAACATGTCCTATACAGACTATCCAGTCAGACCCAGTGGTGGCTATGCCCGCCCGGCACTATTTACATTATCAATGGGTCCTATACAGACCATCCAGTCGGACCCAATGGCGGCTATGCCCGCCCGCACTATTTACGTATCATGCTTCCAGTTGCCTCCCATCGGGCTTTCAAAGAGATACAATCCATACAAACAGACCATGCTAATACATTCATGGTCTCCATACACACAAAGTCCATCATACTACACCCATCGACTGCAGCCTTTTGAGACACAGACCAGGGTTTAGCAAACCTGAACTACTGGATAAACCAGGCGTCCCCAAGGTCTCCTCACCACGTGTTTCCAGGTCACTAGCCACCACCAAACCTCCATACCAGGCAGGTCTCCAGGTCCACGGCTGCACCCCATATCCGAGTCGAGCACCCTCCAGATTTGGCCAAGGTTCCCCAACTCCAGGAGCCATCTTAACCCCTGCGTCTGGCCACAGGCTCACACACTCATGTCAGAGGGAGAGGTGCCTCCCACATGGAGAAGGGCAAGCTTCCCTTGCGTCCCAAAGGGATGGGATTCCTCTGACTCACATCCACACATTGTGAATCTCTCAACAGAATGACTCCTGCTCACACTGGCCAGGCAGGTTATATGCTGCCTGCCACACCCACACCTGGAACCCAGTGGCAATCAGCACCATGCTCAGCCACAGACCTAGCTGCAGTTAACCCCTTGCATACCACTACAGATCTAACTCACACTTAACCCTGTGTGCACTACTAGGTCCAGCAATCATCCAGATTGCAGCAGGCCATGTGAGTCATACCAGCCACGTGCTATAGCGCCGGCATGTCTCACAGAATATGTATGTATGTAACATTGGATCCAATTGGTTTTGGCGGGCGCACAATTTAAACCGCTCAACTAACGCAGTCATGTGACCGATCAGCTGATCAGGTTGCCTTGCCCGGTCAGCTGATCTGTGTCCTTAAGCCCTTGGAGCTAGATGGCGCACATTGTGGGACACATGCCAGAGGGGTGAGGATTTTTTAAGTTTATTTTTAACACTTGCTTCATTGCGCATGTATGTACATACATTGCGAAAGTGAAAGTGCCCGCTTGCCTGCGCTTTGCAGGCTCGGCTCCTTTCTGTGTACGGATCCGTGAAAATCACGGACCCCGACACAGAAATGGCATCCGAGGCACACATCCAATCCTGTCCTTTCCTGTCCATGGGGTCCTGCAGAAAAACAGCAGCCTTAACCGGTAATTTGACTTTCCAGAGCCATGACAGCATTGACAGTGAGAGGATGGTACCCGCCCCCAGGAGCAGGAAACCAACAACAAAAAATAAAAGGGGGGGAGCCGACACCTCGCCACACTCAGTGTGCTTCAGAGCATTCAAGGTAGCTGCCTAATTAGTCAACAGATTTAGGACACATCATCATAACATAATATATACACAAAGTTTTTTGTTTCATTTTAAATGCAACATCACTACACGCTTGTGGACCACACAACCATCACCAAGATAGGGAGGGAATTAGCTCAGTGCGGTCATGGCTCTGGAAAATCAAATTACTGGCAAGTAATTATTTTTTTGACTTTCCCATGACAGCACAGACAGTGAGATGATAAAATAGAAGAGACTCCTAGGGTGGAACAACAGCAGAAAGAACATTTCTCCCAAAGGCAAGAGCCGATATCCCAGATCTAGCCTATAATGGCAAAAGAAAGTGGAAGAAGACCAAACTGCATATCTGTTCACAGATGCATTAACCCTCTCAGCCCAGGAAGTGGCAATGGCTCTAGTAGAGTGAACCCATAAGGTACCCTAACACGCCGCAATATCGCCTGGAGATCATAAAGGTGATATGTTGCCCCGGAGCAATCGCCGTGAAATTGCCTCACGGATGCAGCGTGTGAGTGGGGAATTTCGGGGCAATAAATCGCCTCTCGCCTGATTTCTGAACAGTGCTCAGTAATCAGCCGCGATCGGTAAGGCAATATTTCCGTGTCATGGCGTGTGATAGTGATAGGGCGATAGTGATAGAAAGAGCGTTGCCTATAAATTTCCCGTAGGCGTGCCTCAGCGTGATGGAGTCCGCGCCCCATCTGACATGATTGGTGTGGCCTACTGTGTTCCCATTGGTTGTCACTTGACACCACGCCATATTTGAAGAGCTGTCCGTTCAGCACCACACACATCTTCTGTGACACAACTGTCCTCATCATGTATTAGCCAGCCTTCCAGTGCAGGCTGACCAATCGTAATGCTGTTGTGATGTCCAATGAGTGCTTATGGGCGTGGTGTAAACTACTGCGGCACGCCTATCTCCTCGCTGAACATGTACGCCCTCATTGTCTTTGGAATTGCGGCATGTGAAGCGGCAATGGAATTAGGAAGGATTGCTTCCGCTGTGGGTAAGGGGATTTCCGGAGCGACACATCGCCTTACTTTCAGGGTGAAATTGCGGCATGTGATGCCGCCATCGCCGATCATGAAAAACAAGCACACACACGTTAGATCGCCACATATCGCCAGGCGATATTGCGGTGTGTGAAGGTACCATAATATCCAGCGGGGGACTTTGCCCCGAAGAAGAGTAAGAAAGTGAGATAGCCATACGAAGCCACCTAGCAATCGTGGATTTAGAGGCCTGTTTTCTCCTATTTGTCCCCTGAAAGGAGATGAAGAGGGCAGATGATTGACGCCAAGGTTTGATACGTCTAAGTATTGAAGCAGATATCGTCTGGCATCAAGGCAATGGAAGGTTTGTTCTCCCTGGGATTTTGGGTTGTCACAAAAAGACAGCAAAATGATCTCCTGGTCCCTATGAAATTTGGTATTGACCTTCGGAATGAAAGCCAGGTCAGGCCTTAAGATTACTCTGTCATCCAAGACGGTAGTAAACAGAGAACTGACAGAGAGGACCTGAAGATCAGAGATGTGCCGAGCAGACGTCAGGGCGACCAGGAGAGCAGTTTTCAGAGTAAGCGCTCATGAGATCATTAGTGATATTGTTTCAACATTGCAGTGTTTAATGGTACCTTTAGCCACGTGAACCACGCTCTCTTTGGCTAAAATGGGGCAATTAGTATTACACTTACCCACTTACCTTGTCCTGAATTTTCCTCAACACTATTGGGATCAACTGGAATGGAGGGGAAACACATAGGCTAGTCAAAACCCCCAGTGATGTAGGAGAACGTCAACTCCCTCTGGAGCTTCTCTCAGGTTCAGGGAACAGAATCTTTCCACCCGTCTGTTTTGACAAGTGGAAAACAGGTCTACATCTGGGACCCCCCAATTGTCACAAATTCTCCCAAATATCTACCGATTTAGGGACCACTCCCTCTGATGTAACACATGACGGCTTAGAAAATCTGCCACTATGTTGTCCGCCTCTTTTAGGCAAGTGCCTGACAGGGAATGTAAATTGCCTTCTGCCAACCTGAACAGCTGCCTGGCTTCTTCCATCAGTGGACAGGATCTTGTCCCTCCCTGATGATTTATGTAAAAGATGGCTGTGATGTTGTCTGATAGGGGAAGCACTTAGCAGTCCTGACTACATCTATTGTCTGAAGAATCGCCCGTCTTATGGCTGCTAGCGCTCTCAGGTTGGAGGAAGTTGTCCTCATGGTGTGATCCCACTGACCTTGAAACATCAGATCCCCCAGATGGGTCCATCATCCCAAGAGACTGGTATCTGTGGTTAACACCAATGGAGCCTGAACTGACCAAGGAACCCACTTTTTGTAAATGGTCGCTGTTTAGCCACCACAGCAGGGATTCCAACACTTAGAGGGATAGCAGAAACATTCCGTTCAGGTTGGAAGGATCTCTTGACTGTTCGTACATGATTTGCAGTTGTAAGTCCCTTGAATGGAACGGAGCCCAAGGAATCGCTGGGATAGTGGCCATCAGAGACCCCAGGAGGGACATTGTCTGTCTTAATGTCACTGGACGACAGTCACATAAAGACTTGTATCTTCCCTCTGATTTTTTGTATTTTTTCTACTGGGAGGAAACAGTACTGGATAGTAGAGTCTAGGCAGATTCCGAAGAACTCCTGCACTTGAACTGGTTATAGTCTCAACTTTTCCCTGTTTATTATCCACCACAGGTTGGTTAAGAGTGTGAGCACATGACTGACGGATTTTACACAGTCCTCTTTGTTGGCTGACACGATGAGGAAATTATCCAAATACGGTATCAGGAGCATGTCTTGCATTCTCAGGAAGGATATCATTTTGGTAACTACTTTTGTGTAGATACGAGGTGCTACTGACTGGCCGAAAGGAAGGAATTGATACAGCAAATGGGTAGGAATCCCCTCGACATCTACTATTACTCTTAGATACTGCTGATGTTCTCCAAAAATTGGCAAATGGTAGTAAGAGTCTTTCAGATCTACTACTGCCATGTAGCAATGCGGGTAAAGAAGTCTCACTGCTGACTTTTGAGTTTTTCCACTCTGAGGTATTGATTTAGCATCTTCAAATTGAAGATCGTCCTCAGCGTTTGGTTTCGGTGTAAGGAACAAAGTGTTGTAAAATCCCCAGCTTAACTCTTGATCCGGCACTTTTACAAGCACCCTCTTCTGTATCAGGAGTAGGACTTCTATCTCTAGTGTGTCTTGATTGCTCCTGGCCACACGGGTCACAACCATCCGTTGAGGTGGTAGAGTGGAAAAATGTAATCGTAGTCCCTTGGCTATCAATTTGACTACCCATTCCGAGGCCGGAAGAGTGGCCCACTGATGGACAAAAAAAACACAGACTTCCTCCTACTGGCAGTCTGGCATCATTGCTGCTTGGGGGAGTTTTAGGGTATGTGCCCACATAGTGGTTTAACGTCGGTTTAGCAGCGAAAACCGCCGGCGGTTTAGCATAGGTTTTATTTAAATTTATGTAAATCCTAAGCAGCGTTAGGACTTACAAGTAACCCTATGTAATTTAGAAAACGCTGTGCACACATAGTGGGTTTATGTGAGCGATCTGCCAGAGGTTGAGCGGTTTCCTAGCGGTTTAGGAGCATACAACATGTCAATTCTTCTCAGCGGTTTTTGATCGTTTTCATGAACAAAATCCTCCATAGAAAACCGCCGGAAAAAAACGACTGAAAAACGCTGTGCACACGCTGAAAAAAACGCTGGGAAACAGCTGGAGACTTCAGAGCTCAGAACTCTAGGCTCCTGCAAATTTCCACCGGTTTACTGACGGTTTGAACGTCACTAAACCACTATGTGGGCACATACCCTTAAAGGGAGGATTATTGAAGAGGAATCCTCTGTCCTTCCTATCTTTCCATAGACGACCTTGCGTAGTTCTGTCATCTGATCAACCCAGACTTCCTCTACCACTACCTGACCCCCGAAAGGACTGATGGGTCTAGAGAAGGGAGGTGGTGGGAAGTGCTGCTTCTTGTCAGCTGCTTTCTCTAAAATATCGTCCAATGTCTTCCCAAATAAATATTCCCCTTCACATGGAACAGCACAGAGCTTCACTTTCGACTGGAAGTCTGCAGTCCAATTTTTTTTAACCACAGCGCTCTGCAACCTGAGTTTGTTAGGATGCATGAACTAGCGGCAAAACGGACAGTCTACAGAAGCGTCCGCCAGAAATCCTGCTGCCTTCTCAAGTGAAGAGATCGCTTCTAGGAGTTTCTCTCTCGGACACTTATCCTTTATTTGATCCTTTAACGCCTCCAGCAATTTAAGCATCGATCTTGCAGTACAAGTGGTTGCTACCCCAGGTTTAAAGGACCATGCAGATGCTACACATGCTGACTTTAGAAAGGCATCCGCTTTTTTTTTTTAGCTAAGGGGTCTTTTAGGGAACCCAGGTTCTCAAAGGGAAGTGCTACCACTTTGAAGTTTTGGCGATTGCTGCATCAAGTTTTGGAGCTTTTTCCCATTTTCCACAGACATCCTCACTGAAGGGGAATTTACGTTTTAGGGTTTGGGAAACCGCCAGTTTCTTACTCCGCTTTTTCCACTTTTTATAATAAGTGCAAGCAGGTTGTCATGAAAGGGAAGACACCATGTATTTTCTCCTCGAGATTACCGAACAGAGTCCCATATAAACCGCTGTTCCTTAGGGGTCTCTACCCCCATAGTAGTTCTGACCAGTTTCAGCACTTTTTCTTTATCATCTTCTGAAAAATACGGATGGCCTGGTCCCTCATCTGTGGAAGCCGCCTCTGATTGGTCTGACAAGGCAAGTTCACCCTGTTCATCCTCGAAGCTGACATTAACGTCCGGAGTCTCTGTAGGGGAGGGTCTGTCTACACTGGATGCTGCCTCCGTAACCCGCGCAATCTCCCTTCTAACAGTTGTTTTAACTTAGTCCCTAATGAGGGTCTTAATATTATCAAATAGTGAAGGGGTCTCTTCCACCACAGTTCTCTCTATACATGGGCATATGACATTAACATTAAAAGTTCCAGTGTGGCGGGGAGAGGGAGTAAGGAGCCGGTGGAACGACGGCACAGTTTCGTGGTGAGTAACCACTTCGACGGGTTCCGCCAGCTCCTCACTCCCTCTCACCGCCGCACTGGAACTTTTAATGTATTGAAAGGCAAGCATTAAAGAAAACTGAAACCCTGCTATCGTTGAGTGCCGCCTATACATTTTTTCTATTTTTCATATGTTGAATACTGTCTATGTGGCGTGCAACACCTAAGAACCGGGGGATTGCCCTAAATGGGAAGCAGCTAAACTCGAATGCAAGCTGTAGTGCCCGGACCACACATCTCTGCAATCTGTAACTATACATGGGCATCATATCCGCTTCTCATACTTTTGGGCACAAAGTGGACAAACTGTGTTTTTCTTTTTAGATATGGCTTCTTTACCCTAAAAAAAGGACTCAGAAAGCACCCATTAGCATACATCTTTGCCTTACAAAGGCACTCACCGATCCATATGCCCAGAGGTACCATGGTGGACTGGGATTTAGGATCCTCTGAAGCATCAGGGGTCCTTGCTGCAGGGTCTGCCATGCTGCTGTGATCAGCCAAAGCACATCCGGAACCACGGCATGTGAGCTGCTGACACCTCTCACCAGCCCTGCAGCCCTTTATGTATAAGTTACAGGTGGGGTGTGTGCGCCTTGAAGGCAGCTTCCAGACCGGAAATGCCCAGCACACCGCACCTTCGGTGTGTTACATCACTTCCGGTGTCCGCCAGGAACCCGGAAGTGGTCCCGTCCCATCCGGCACCTGCCATCAGAGGGACACGCCTCTTCCCCTGGCCGAGACATCCAGGCAGGCGCAGCTGCCGGGGACCCCTGCAATGACGATGGCGCCATCTTCAGGAGCTCCCACAGCCTGCCCCGACGCTGGAATAACGGGCCGCTGCGCCCAGCTGCCATCAACGCCTTGGCCTTGGTCTTTTCCCCCACACAGGACTGGCACGTCACAGAGGGACCTCCCTCCAGGTATTTTGCAGCATTGCTGCAGGCACCCGCTCCTGTAGGGGCAGGAAACCACAATGAATGGGGAGAGGTGCAGCCCCTCTTATTTTTGCTGTAGGTTTTCCTGTTCCTGGGGGCGAGTACATCCTCTCACTGTCGGTGCAGTCATGGGGAAGGGAAAAAACACTTGAAATAGATCACTGTGTTTGTAATGGCTCTACATATTATATTTATTTGTTTGATGTATACCAGCCATGTACAGTATTGCACACAGGTGGAGGTCTGTTGCAATATAAATGTGAATGGTTTCACTGACTGGCAGCATTACACAAAAGAGTTAAAGAGGACCTGTCACCCTCCTGGTGCTTTCCAAATTAAATGCATCACTGAATACAGCGTGTCTGTTGCATTCAGGGAAGGGGTCTCCCATGTTTCTACCCACCCTGTAATCTCTAAAAAAATACTTTAGAAAGTTTAGAGATAATGAGTCCGGAGGGATTTACTGATTATTGAGTCCTCTCTGTTCCCGGGGCTTCTCCCGCCCCCTGCCTCTCTGTGCCACCTCCTGCCTAAGATATCAGCGCCAGAACCCGCCCTGCTCAAGATTGTGCTGAATGCATACAGCGGGGCAGGCTCCGGCGCTGATGTCACAGGCAGGAGGTGGAACAGAGAGGCAAGAGGCGGGGAAGAAGAAGGCACATTTAGTGCTGAAAAAAGTAGTCTGGGGAAAGGGGGGGTAGAGGATTTAGTTACAATTTTCATGGAGGCATTCTCTTCGTGTTTTTATACTGTGACACATTTTTCAATAAAGCCATGTATTTTTTCTGAGGAACAGCTGGAGAAAAATTCCTTTCTGTTGGATATATATATATATATATATATATATATATATATATATATATATATATATATATATATATATATATATATATATATATATATATATATATATATATATATATATATATATATATATATCTAGAAAAAATACTCTGCAGCACTCGGCTACTCCCAATGATGTACATATGCTAACAAGCTATATATATATATATATATGAGAAAAAAGTTTAAAAACTTACGTTTTTTTCAAAAAACTCAAAATCTTATCTTTTTATTTCTGAAGTTCTTGGTACACACATTGGCCAATGTCTGCTTGCTCATCAACTGCGACAAAGTGACTTCAGGTCTGATGAGTCCTAACGCTGACATCCCTGGGCTGGCTCCATGCTGCAATTTGCACCCTTATTGACCACAGGTGATCTAGGGTCGAGATGGAGTCTGCCCACTGAGAAGTGGGGGGTGGACAAGGAGGACAGGGATGTCAGCGTTAGGACTCATCAGACCTGAAGTCACTTTGTCGCAGTTGATGAGCAAGCAGACATTGGCCAATGTGTGTACCAAGAACTTCAGAAATAAAAAGATAAGATTTTGAGTTTTTTGAAAAAAAAGTAAGTTTTTAAACTTTTTTCTCATATATATATATATAGCTTGTTAGCATATGTACATCATTGGGAGTAGCCGAGTGCTGCAGAGTATTTTTTTCTAGTTATTTGATCCAGCAGCCCTGCTGGCACCGGTTCACATTAGTCTGTGAGTGCTGTGCAGTTTTTTTTTCTGTTTTATATATATATATATATATATATATATATATATATATATATATATATGTGAGAAACAGAAAAACGAAACAGCACAGCTACACACAGTCGGGTGCAAAACCTTCCTACCACTTGCACTGGTTGTAGAATAGATGAAAAAATGAAAGGCATCACTTCCTCCAGGTCAGTTCATGTGGGTTTATTAGTCCTAGGACTAATAGATAGATATCTATATCTGTATATCTATCTATATCTGTATCTATGTATATAGCTTGAGAAAGGACCTCCGGTCTGAAACGTTGCCACGCCATTGGCAATAAAGGTTCACTTGACATCTATTTGGTGCTGCTATTTCCTTTTTTGGATTGTTTATATGGACACTTGACCGGTGTTGAGAAAGCGCTGCACAAGTCTCCAATACTCCAATAAGATGGTGGAAAAAAACTGTTTCGGCAATGTCAATTTTCATCTTCAAAATTAGCATTAGTTTCTAATATGTTAGTCAAACACTTCATTATGTCATATATTGTGTTTAATCCAACAGAAACGAAAAAGGGGCACCACTACGACCAGCAATCCTTCTCAGGCAGTGGAATAAGCATGTGAGTCTTTCTTACATTTATATATTGTGTTTAGTTTGCAGCGGATCACTTTCTAATACATATAGTTTTTTTCCAGCTAGCACCTGAACCTGTAGGTGTGCCAGTCTTCTTTAAAGGGAACCTGTCAGGTGGTTTATGCCCCCCCCCCCCAGCTATCATTGTCTGTACCTGCAGCTTCATAATAGCAGTCTAATCATCCCTGTCTAAGCTCAGAGTGTAATGTTAAAGGTGAAAAAAAAGCATTTATACACTTACATTTTCTTATGTAATGAGGCAGTCAGTCCCCAGCTTGGAGAACGGAGACTGTTTGGCAGGTTAATAGTTAACATTTCAGCCTTGTGCTAGAACATGTTGGGAGACCTGATGTGATGTCACAACCATGTGACTACAATAGGCGGACCTAAGTTCTCATAGAACATAATACGTTTGCTGGCTTTAGTCCGCCCACTATGGTTACATGATCGTTACATCACACAGGTCCTTTAGCTATCCAAGTTAAAAGTGAGTTAACTATTATCCTGCCAGACAGTTCCTCCAAGGTGGGGACTGAAATGTCAGTGTATAAATGTTTTTCTTTCACCTTTCACATTACACTATGAGCTCAGACAGGGATGATTAGAATGGTATTATAAAGCTACAGGTACAGACAGTGATAGCTCGGGGGGGCATAAACCACCTGACAGGTTCCCTTTAAATTATTATATTGCTGTTTTTGACTGAGCACCCTTCCCCCGATAGCCCAGTCAAGATTAGCCATGTTTTTTCCACCATCTTATTGTAGTCCAACCTCATACCACACCCATACATGTAGGTTTTAAATTGCACTCAGAGGCTAGTGTCCTCATAAGCATTTGCACCACAGACAGAGGCATAAGATAAGGGAGACAGGGACCCGATATACATGAGAACACCTTGGCGTATGGTTATCGGGCTTAACATGCAATGGCCAATGCATTAACTAAGATTCTCATTTTTCATGCTGTTTCTAGAAGCAGTTTCTGCAATGTCAATTTTAATCTTCAAAATTTGCATTAGTTTCTTATATGTTAGTCAAACACTTCATTATGTCATATATTGTGTTTAGTGTGCAGCGGATCACTTTCTAATACATATAGTTTTTTTACAACCAGCACCTGAACCTGTAGGTGTGCCAGTCTTCTTTAAATTGTTATCCTCAAGGGGGAGCGCATTTTTTTTTTTTTTTAAGCAACCCGTGTGACCTGCATGTCCACCTTCAGGATATCCCAATTAAACGCAGTCTCCTCCAGGGAACACCTGTGTTTCATCGCACTTTTAACTCGTTTTTCAGGAAATTCCCACTCTTGAGAAATGAGATTCTGAATGCTTGCATGTACTGGTAACCCAACTTGTTTAACAGATCTCAGCCCTGCAAACATTTTGTCCTGGACAGAATGGAGGATGTATTCCTCCTCTAGGCCCATAGTGCTACGAATGGCACTAATGAGCTCAGCCATATCCTCCGAAGAAAAAAGAAACTTTTTAGTGTCTGTTTGTTTGGAGGAAGAGGGATCATCCCTATGGTCACAGCCTGAGTCGGCCTGGTCCTCAGAGTCAGACTGGTCCTGCTGGAGCTTCCATTTTTTAGGAGAAGGAGGGCCAGGGACTTGGATGGGTGCAGCAGGTGTTAGGGAAGCCAAGGAGGCCTGTATCTCATGCTTAACCACAGAACGCTACTCATCCACTAATGAGGGATGTTCAGCCCTAATGATCTTTTCAGTACTATCCTGAGTTTCTTACCTCAGGGTGTAGGGATTTTTTTGACACAAACAGGGCATCTGGCCTTCCCAATTGCTTTTTAAGGGGCAGCCTTTTCTCCCTATATAAAAAAAAAAAAAAAAAAAAAAAAAAGAGATATGGATGCCATCAGTATCAGCCTGAACCATCAGGCATATGGACCCCCCTGGCACAGACTCACAGTGGCTGGGGCAGTGCTGGGCTATGCAGATAAATCGGCCATCATTCAGGGAGCTGAGGTTTACCTTAACAGTAGACTTCAGGACAGCTTATATCGGTAAGCCTGCCCTACAGCACCGGTAAAAAGATGAACCCTCCGGAATCCGACCGCCGGAAACCGGAAGCGCTGTGCTCCTGGGAGAACACGTAACCCGGAAGTTCCGCCCGCTGATGTCACATCTGGATCGCGCAGAACAGCTCGTGCACAGGGGGAAGCCGGGGGCTCAGAGAGGCCGCCGGCCAGGGATCCCATAAATAATAATAATGATCCGCTGCACACTAAACAAAATATAGGACAAATGACTAAAGGATATATGTCTGGTATATAGGAAACTAATGCAAATTTTGAAGAGGATAATGAACACTACAGAAACATCTTTAGGACATAATATGAAATATTGAGAACACCTTGAAGCAGGTTACCGGGCTTACATGCAATGGCCAATGCATCAACAAAGATTCTTATATTTCATATTATGTCCTAAAGCAGTTTCTGTAGTGTTCATTTTCCTCTTCAAAATTTGCATTAGTTTCCTATATACCAGACATATATACTTTAGTCATTTGTCATATATTCTGTTTAGTGTGCAGCGGATCATTATTATTATATATTGTTATTTTCTAGCTAGCACCTAAACATGCAGGTATGCCAGTTATCATATTATTAAGGCCAGGGATCCCATGACCTGCATTGCCCCCAGGGAAGCGCCGGAGGACCAGGGAGACGGTACCACCGCCCGAGGGAGGTAGGAGCAGCGGCAGGAGGAGAGCGTGGACACCCGACCAACACTGCCCGGCTAAAAAGAGAACAGAAAAAGGTATGCTACAGTTGCTGGCCCCACAGCATAGAAGAAAACCTCTTCATGCCCCATAGGGACAGGAAAGACACTGGCGAGAGGGAGGTGGGAGGGCCCTTTTAACCTCTCTATTAGGGCGTGGAGAGGCAACCTCCTATGCTGTCGTGGAAGGTGACTAGAGAAAGTAAGGTTAAGGCTCATTATCCAAAGCATATCATATCATTTGTTAAACACAGCGGAAGCAGTGTGATGGCCGGGCATGCATGGCTGCCAGTGCCACCGAGTCCCTAGTGTTTGCTGATGATGTGACACGGGACAGAAGCAGCTGCATGAATTCTGGGGTTTTCAAATACATACTGTATACTCAAATAGAGCCAATTGCAGCCAAGCGGATTTGCTTTATTTTTCGGGTCATTGTCCATCTGTATTATGGAACGTCGACCAAAGCAACCAAGAAGTTTACTGAAGCACAGAAGTGGAGTGTTCTTGAATGGCCAATTCAGTCATCAGATCTCAACTCCAGAAAGCATGCATTTCACTTGTTAACGACTAAACTTCAGACAGAAAGGCCCACAAACCACAACTGAAAACCGTTGCAGTAAAGACTTGGCAGATCATTGTAAAGGAGGAAACAGTGTCTGGTGATGTAGCACATGTATAGCAGCACTATAGTATATGGAGGTACATTACAGTACAGGTATAGCAGCGCTATGGTATATGGCAGTACATGTATAGCAGCACTATTGTATATGGCGGTACATTACAGTACATGTATAGCAGCGCTATGGTATATGGCGATACTACGCTCCCCGCGGCCCCCCGCTCCTCCACAGTAAAAGTAAAAATAAAAAAATCATAAGTGAGGAAACTCACCTGTCCGCCAGCTCACTCCACCTCAGTCTTCTAGGTCCTACAGGCCTTTAGGACCTGTCGTTGCCTGGGAAACCGATCAGCTGAGGGGGAGGGGAACAGGATTGTGTCGGGGGGGGGGGGGGGGGGGGGCAGGATGGATGCGGGGGGGGGGGGGGGGGCAGGATGGAGCCGGCGGGTCAGGATGGTGGCGGGGGGGATGAGGATGGTGGCGGGGGGGGATGAGGATGGTGGCGGGGGGGGATGAGGATGGTGGCGGGGGGGAGATGAGGATGGTGGCGGGGGGATCAGGATGGTGGTGGGGGGGATCAGGATGGAGAAAGCGGGCAGGATGGTGGCGGGGGAAGGGGGCTTTGGTTTTAGGATGGTGGTGGGAGGCAGGATGGAGCCGGCGGGGCAGGATGGATGCGTGGGGGGCATATTTCAAATATGGCGGCATGGCGAGCGCCGCTATTCTGTTTGGTCGCCGTGTTCAGTGCCGACCAATCAGAATAGCGGCGCTCGCCATGCCGCCATATTTGAAATACAATGTGTGCCATGTTGAGTGCCGCTATTCTGATTGGTCAGCGCTGAACGCGGCGACCAATCAGAGGACCAGCATTCAAACTGCGCGCCAAGCTGTGCTACTTCTTTGATTGGTCACCGTGGCGACCAATCATAAAAGTACTGCAGCTTGGCGCGCGGTTTGAATGCCGTGAAGGGCACCACCACTGCGAGCAGCCGGGAGACGACCGGCTGACACCGGTCATCTCCCGGTTCGCTTGCCGCTGACCGGAGCTCAGCCGCGGCTACTGCTACACAGAGGTCAGCGGCTCGCCAGCCGGGAGATGACCGGTTAATGCCGGTCATCTCCCGGCTGGCGAGCCGCGGACCTCTGTGCCACAAGTAGCCGCGGCTGAGCTCCGGTCAGCGGCAAGCGAACCGGGAGATGCTGCGCTGCAGCCTGCCCCGTGTACAGTGGCGCGTTGCCGGGATGCAAATTGGCGCAGAATTCGAACTTTGAATTCTTGTGCCTATTTGCATAGTCTGTGCTCATTGGCACCCGCCTTCGGCGGGCGCCAATGAGCGGCCTCTGTCTTGTGCGCGATTTCTGTGACCGACAGACGCCTTAGACAATTATATAGTAGATTATTTAATTTGTCCAATTACTTTTAAGTCCCGGAAATGAAGGGATTGAGTTTAAAAAACGCTTTAGTTCCTCACATTTTTGTGCAATCATTTTGTTCAAACCACTGAATTAAAGCTGAAAAAATGCATAGGAATGTTTTGTTCATAATCTATTGTGGTAATGTACAGAACTAAAATCATAAAAATGTTGTCTCTGTAGTACTGTATATGGACCTAAGTTCATGTTGAAGTTGAATTATTCAATAAAATGGTGCTGGAGTCAGTGCGTGTCTATACCATGAACTATGGCGGCATTTTATTGAAGACACTGTTCCTGCGAATATCACTAGTTTGTTTCAGATGATATTCACAGAGACAGTGTTTTCAAGAAAATGATGCCAGAGATGGTTGAATGCACATGTGCCAACTCTGGAGATATTTTATTGAAAGATTCAACTCTAATGTGAACATAGCACTGCGAATGCGCCAGCCATAGGGATAACGGTGGTGGCCACGGTGCAAGCTTAGAATAAAGGGGAGGAAAGCAGCCAGGGGAGGAATAGATAAAGAAGACTTGACCAACAAATTCCTGCATCAACATGACAATTTTAAGAAAGACGACATAGTTTACACCAAAAATGTGGCTTAGAGAGACGGCTTTGCACAATAAATACATTTCCTTTTCAGGAAAATTAAAATAAAAAATGTAGCAAAAATAATGCTCTCCACCTGGGTGTAGAACAGATTCAGTGGCTAGTATGTATATTATTAGATAGGGGCCCGATGCCAATGCATTGGGAGAGCAGCGATGTCATGATGGGGGCAAGCTCTGTGGCACTGGGGGTGGCGCCATCTCTCTCCCCCTGTTAACTCCCATACAGCTCTGTTTGCCAAAAAATAAAATGAAAAAAGTTACAGCTCTGGGAGTATTGTGACTGAAAAAATATCTACCATATTCTTAGCTTTATAAAACGAATCGGATTAGAAGACTCATCCATGTTATGGAGGAGAAAATGAGTGAAAAAAACATGGTCATGACGTTCTGTTATGGCGGAGGATCTGCTGCTGACAGTTATGGGGTAAGGTTTCCAAATTCTATACAAACGTTCCTATCTGGGGCCTCTTCCAGGTATATATGTCTCCTATCCTGGTATATATGGCCCATATTCTGGTTTATGTGCCCCATCATGGTATATGATCCCAACCCTGGTATATAGCCCCCATCCTGGTAAATAATCTCCCATCCTGGCATGTGCCCCATATCCTAGTACATGTACTGATTTAAGGGACCCCATCAAGGTGCACACTTAAAAAAAAATAAAATAAAATAAATAACTGATTATACTCACCTCCCATCGCTTCCCTGCAGCATGGCGACATCCTCCTGTCTTTTTTTGCCTGCAACTGATAATCAGCATGTGAGTGTACAGCAAGGACATTAGCCAAGTGTCGTGCTCCACACACTGCATTAGCAGACAGCAGAAAAGGAAAAAAGGATGTACGGTGCTGCAGGAGAGCGATGGGAGGAGAGTATAATTTTTTGTCCGGGATATCTACTGCTTCCTACACCAAAGATGATGTGTGGGAAGCCGTGAATATCCACTCAAGTGACTGCTACTGCGGCTTATCACGTGGGCCTGCCGTTTAAATTAATTTAATATTCACTCCCTTCGCCCATCATCCCGCTCACCTCTCAGTGCTGAGACGCGATAGGCGGGGGGAAGGGGGGGGGAAGAGGTGAATATTACAGTAACTTAAACAGCGCAACCATGTGATCACCGCTTGCTGCTCTAGTCTGTGTCTGTGTTGTGTATGTCTCTTTGGTGTATGTGTGTGTTCCTGTGGGGTGAGTGCATGTGTTCCTATAGGGTGTGTATGTATGTGTGTCCCTGTGGGGGGGGTCTGTGTGGTGTGTTGTTTTGTGTCTCTTTGTGGTCTGTGTGTGTGTATCCCTGAGGAGTGAGTGCATGTGTCCCTAAAGGATGGCTATGTGTGTGTGTCCCTGTGGGGGGGGGGGGGGGGGGGGTTTGTGTTGTGTGCGTCTATGTGGTGTGTGTGTGTCCCTGTGGGGTGAGTGCATGTGTCGCAATAGGGTGTGTGTGTGTCCCCTTGGTGTGTGTGTGTGTGTGCGTGTGTCTCTGTGTTGTGTGTGTCTCTTTGTGGTGTGTGTGTGCTTGTTCAGGTGCGTGGTGAGTATCCAAATGTTGGGGCTGCACCTTAGCGACTATACACTTGCTGTTACTCTTTGTGTGCATTTGGTGTGTATACATGTCCCCGTGCGTGGTGAATATCTCATGTTGGGGCCCCACCTTAGTGACTATATGCTGTTATATGCTGTTAGTCTTTGGCACTATCATTAAGCCCCTCTCATTCACCACTGTCAACTGGTAACTGTCACTTTTTTCCCATTATGTAGATAGGGGCAAAATTGTTTGGGGAACTGGAACGCGCAGGGTTAAAGTTTCGCCTCACAACATAGCCTATGACGCTCCCGGGGTCCAGACGTGTGACTGTGCAAAATTTTGTGGCTGTAGTTGCGACGGTGTAGATGCCAATCCCGGATATACACACACACACACACATTCAGCTTTATATATTAGACTAGCTGTAGTACCCGACTACGCCCGGGTTAATAAATAACTGCTGTTAGCTATAACAAAATAGAATTTGAATATGTCATATTAATGACCTGTAGGAAAATAGAAGCTGAGCTGTGATTGATTGCTATAGGCAGCCTAATAAATCTCCAGCCAACAGTAAACCCACCCCCTGGCCAGGCAGTATATGTTACCTCACACAAACACATAATAGACAGCTCATGTGACTGACATCTGCCTTAATTCCCTATATGGCACATGTGTTGCACATTGGCTGTTTTTAATCAGATGTTTATGTTTGGAAAATAAAGATAGCACACGTATGAGGAGAGTTGTGTGAGGTGATTTGTGCACATCTGTGTCTGTCTGTGTGGTGTGTGTGTCCCTGGGGTGTGTATGTGTGTGTCCCTGTGGGGGGGGGTATGTGTGGTGTGTGTCTCTGTTGTGTGTGTCTCTTTGTGGTGTGTGTGTGTCCCTGTGGGGTGAGTGCATGTGTCCCTATAGGGTGTGTATGTGTCCCTGTGGGGGGGGTCTGTGTGGTGTGTGTGTGTGTGTATCTGTGTTGTGTGTGTCTCTTTGTGGTGTGTGTCCCTGTGGGGTGAGTGCATGTGTCCCTATAGGGTGTGCATGTGTGTGTGTCCCTGTGGGGGGGGGGTGTCTCTGTGTTGTGTGTGTTTCTGTGTGGTGTGTGTGTGTCCCTGAGGGGTGAGTGCATGTGTCCCTATAGGGTGTGTATGTGTGTGTGTCTCTTTGTGGTGTGTGTGTCCCTGTGGGGTGAGTGCATGTGTCCCTATAGGGTGGCTATGTGTGTGTGTCCTGTGGGGGGAGTCTGTATGGTGTGTGTGTCTGTGTCATGTGTGTCTCATTGTGGTGTGTGTGTGTGTGTGTCCCTGTGGGGTGAGTGCATGTGTCGCTATAGAGTGTGTGTGTGTCCCCTTGGGGGGGGGGTGTGTGTGTCTCTATGTTGTGTGTGTCTCTTTGTGGTGTGTGTGTGTGTTTGTTCGGTTGCGTGGTGAGTATCCAATGTTGGGGCTGCACCTTAGCGACTATACACTTGCTGTTACTCTTTGTGTGCGTGTGTTGTGTATACATGTCCCCGTGCGTGGTGAATATCTCATGTTGGGGCCCCACCTTAGTGACTATATGCTGGTATGTGCTGTTAGTCTTTGGCGCTATCATTAAGCCCCTCTCATTCACAACTGTCAACTGGTAACTGTCACTTTTTCCCCATTATGTAGATAGGGGCAAAATTGTTTGGTGAATTGGAATGCGCGGGGTTAAAATGTCGCCTCACAACATAGCCTGTGACGCTCCCGGGGTCAAGACGTGCGACTGTGCAAAATTTTGTAGCTGTAGATGGCAGCTGTCGATTTTCCTCCCACACGTTTCCTTTCCCTTTTTCCCCATTATGTAGATAGGGGCAAAATTGTTTGGTGAACTGGAACGCGCGGGGTTAAAATTTCGCTTCACAACATAGCCTATGATGCTCTCAGGGTCCAGACGTGTGACTGTGCAAAATTTTGTCTCTATAGCTGACAGCTGTCGATTTTCCTCCAATATTTTTCCATTCACTTTTTCCCCATTATGTAGATCGGGCCAAAATTGTTTGGTGAACTGGAACGCGCAGGGTTAAAATTTCGCCTCACAACATAGCCTATGACGCTCCCGGGGTCGAGACGTGTGACTGTGCAAAATTTTGTGGCTATAGATGCGACGGTGTAGATGCCAATCCCGGATATACACACACACACACACACATACACACATTCAGCTTTATATATTAGATATAGTATTTTAAACCCGCAGCTTAAAAAAAGGGGATAATTTAATTTTGGGGGTGTAGACTTCCGTGGATTTTATTTGAGAGGTGGGAGCCATCGTTTTTCTTTTTGGTCTACCTTGGGAGCCCCCTATATTTCTAGTGAGAGATGATGGACCTGAGTGGGCTGGGTTTGTGAGCGATAAGTAATTAATTTTATTGATAAAATTTTGGGGTACATAACATTTTTTGATCGCTTTCAGTATAAGGTACCCACAATCAGGATTAGCAGTGTTTTGGACACTCCGAGGCAGATGGAGACATTTCAGACTCCATTTGGCATCTGTTTCGGTGGTCTGCATCTTTCTAGGCGTGCACAGACCTGTGGTCATTGAATCACGGTTTTTTGGGATTTACATGGAAACCCTGACATAAGATGTCATCTAAGAGCGCAGGATTAATGTGACTCGAGTATTATTCCGATTTTTGGGATGTAGAATGAGGAGATAAACAGCAATAAAATAATAATTACATTTATTTTTGCATGGTTCATTGGGCAGTATTAGTGATAGTAGGGCAGAGGTCCCCCAACTCCAGGCCTCAAGGGCTGCCAACAGTGCAGGTTTTCAGGATTTCCTTAGTATTGCACAGGTGCTAATGTGATCATCTGCACAGGTGATGATTCCAAGCCCTGTGCAATACTGAGGAGATCCTGAAAACCTGCACTGTTGGCGGCCCTTGAGGCCTGGATTTGGGGACCCCTGTAGTAGGGACTTATTCTTCGTGTCGGTGCAATTACAGCAATACCAGATTTATAATAGGGTTTTTGTGTTTTGCTGCTTTCACACAGTAAAATTTTTTTTTTTTTCCTTTATAATACAGTAGTTCCAGAAAATCTTGTTGTTATTAGCAAAGAGCTAGGAGAAGTATTCATCAGGATATCAAGGAGATTAAACAACGATACCAAGGACATCCAGACACTGGAAGTGAAAAACTGGACAGTGCAATTATGTATCTGCCCCCCCGTGCGCTCTCTGCCCCAGCTGTATGCCCTCTCTGCCCCCCAATGCACTCGACCCTCCCCTAATGCAGTCTCTCTGCCCCCTTGTGCGCGCTCTGCCCACCCTGTGCGTCATGCCGCCACCATCCTTGTGTACCCAAGTGTCCAAAGATGGCGCCATGAGTAACTGTGCATGCACACCACGCGGTTATTCAAGCCGCTGCCATTTTTGGACACCTGGGTGTCCAAAGATGAAGGCGGCCTGAGTAACTGTGCCTGGCACACGCAGTTATTCAGTTGGCGATGTGTATCAGCTGCGGGGTGGCGATGTACGATGGTTGTCTCTGGCATCGGTTTCAGCGGTTTTGGGTGTAAACAACACCGCTGGCGGTACTGCGCAATGAGCCATTACCGCCAGCGCCCATCACTTGGGTGTGCAAATATGGCTGCCATCACAGAAGTGGATTAGGGATGTGAAAGGAAGATTATGCAAATAGATTCACAGACCACTGCCTCATATTTTGTCGGTAGATGACAGCCACATCTACATACAGATTCTATGAGAGGTGGGTGCACACACTTTCTGTTCTAAATTATTGTAGTTATGAAGCCAGCCAACCCAGACAAGATTTTATATATGGGGGGGGGGGGTCAGCCTAATTACACACTGAGATATTACAGAATGTGATAACAGGTTGTAATTTGTAGTACAGGAAGAAATATTTTTCAAACATAACTAATCATATACTAAATAGTGGTAAGTCAAGTTTATGTATGAGATAACCAAGAAGATGGTCTATAAAATGAAGGTAGAATCATGCTCAAAGCTGTAATGGATGGTGAGATATGGTACCTAAGTAAAAAGTTCAAAATCTTGTCATCCTTTTATCTTTGTTGCTCCTGGTGTTTGAAAAATCTTTCATTTTTCTTCAATATGTTTTGCAACAATAAGGTTGCAAAGATTTTGAGATGTCTCACTGGTTTTACCCATCATGAGAGGTTTCTTGTGTGGCACTTTGAAAACGAGATACCTATTTATAGGTTATTAGTTGAACCAGCTGACATAGAAAGACCAGACAATTGTGAGTCGTGCACACTGATGAATGCGATTAATAACTACATTAATCTACCACCAGAAAAACTACAAAAACTGAGTGCAAAAAAACACACAAGAGCCCACACAAAAAGCTCTCTGTTATAATAATAAAATTTCCAGCTTTCAGCAAGTGCTGTCAAAAAAGTATCAAAAATAGGGCTATTGGTTTGTACGTTTTTTTGCAAAAAAAGTCTTTGACAGCACTTGCTGAAAACTGGAAATTATATTATAACAGAGAGCTTTTTGTGTGACTCTTGTGCGTTTTTGTGCACTCAGTTTTTGCAGCTGACATAGAAGTCAAACTTTATACTTACTGACAAACTAATTGCTGATTTTTTTAACTGGTGTAATGACTTTCTATTCTATAGGTTAACATCTAATGAGAACTTAAGGACTACAGCATCTTTAGAAATATATTGGTGATTTATTCACGACTTATTTCTCTATTGCATAAAAAAGTAATAGAGGATATCTAGGAGTGTTTAATATTTGCTTACTGCACGCTTCACGGGAAGACATCAGTTTATACCTTGCTTTAAATGTCACCTGCGAAATTATTGCTTTAAATAGGTTGTCCACTCTCATATGCCTGCAGACTGCTGAATCACGACTGTGTGATGTCCACACTGTTCCGATTCCCCTGTATTCGCCCGTGCAGATGGCTGGTCATTTGGCTGCATGCATGAGTTATGCATATTCCCAGTCACACGCTGAAAAGTCTCACCAGCATCTCTCAATAGAAAAGAAATTATATTAGTGCAGGTTTTGGTGGTACAGACAACACAGGGAAATTGTGGCAGTGTACACATCACACATTGCCATGTTTCAGCAGTCTGGATTTCCAGAGCGCCTACAGACCGGGCAACCCCTGTAACATGTTAATGTAAAGTTACTTTGATCTCCTTTAATCACAAAACCAAAAATTGACAAGGAAATAAAATCCACACCTTTCTTCCAATCCTCTTGTTGTAGAGTCTGTCTGGTCTAGTTTAACTTGCTGTAAACTCAGCTGGTCACTCTTACTTTGCAAGGCAATTTCAGTTTCCTTTAAAGAGAAAAAAGGTGGGTTGGGGGAAATTAATTAGAACCGATCTCCTTACATTGCATTATAGCATCTGTAACTACACCTATGATAGCACTTCTGTATCACTTGTGTCAACCCTATCGCCTTTTCATCATTTAGCTACTATGCCAACATCACTGCTAGTATCCCAGCATCTACTAATCTGCAATCACTACTCTTCAGTTATACCATATGAGTCCGGCATTACAACTACGCCTCATTATGCCTACTTCCACATGGCCACATCATGCCCTGTCATGGTCCCACCTTCTATCACTCTGCTGCTCCTCATTGCTGGCGACGTATCCCCAAATCCTGGCCCTCCTCAAACCATCCCCACACTCATTTCTAACACCCTGCCACGATCCTCTACAAGTTTTCACAACCCTAACCACCTCATTCCCATTCAGCCAGCCCCTGCTCACTTAGTCTCCCTACCTAGAGCAATATGGAGCGCACACTCTGTCTGCAACAAACTGTCGTTCATGCATGACCTCTTTATCCCTAACAAATTCTCCTTTCTCGGCATCACTGAAACCTGGCTCACCCCCTCTGACACAGCATCTCCTTCTGACTGTCTTATGGTGGATTCAATCTCTCTCACACCCCTCGCCCCAGCAAAAAGCATGGTGGAGAAGTTAGCTTGCTCTTGTCCAATAAGTGCTCCTTCATTCCAATTCCACTACCACCCTCCGCTACTCTGCCCTCGTTTGAAGTGCACTCTGTCCGCATCTACTCCACCTCCAACTGGCTGTAATCTAACGTTCCCCAGAGCTAGCGATCTCCACCTTTCTCGACCACTTCACCACCTGGCTTCATTTCCTTTCTGCTGACATCCCCATTATCATCATTGGTGACCTCAACATCCCCATTCACACTTACATCTCAGCTGCCTCTAAACATTTATCACTGACTACCTCATTTGGCCTCACTCAATGGTCCTTCGCAGCCACTCACATTGATGGCCACACGCTGGACCTTATCTTCACTTGGCCTCTGTTCCCTTACTAACCTCTCTAACTTTCCTCTCCCCCTGTCTGACCACAACCTACTGACTTTCTCTTCCTGCTCCTCTCCTTGTGCGCAACAGCCACTCCACAAACTCAATCATCCTTGTAGAAATCTTAAACACCTTCATTTACACTCATTCTCTGAGTCCCTTCTTCCTCTTACGGACATGGCTTCCTTACATGACATAGACGCTGCTGCCACTTTATATAACACCACAATAACAGCAGCGCTTGATTCGGCTGCCCCCCTCATGTTAAGCAAAACTGGTACAATCAACAGGCAACCCTGGAAGACCAGCCTGACCAAAACTCAGACAGGTTTCCAGGGTAGCTGAGCGGAGATGGAAGAAATCCCATTCTGCCAAGCACTTTGTCGCAGTCCCTTGCCAACTTCAAATCCACACTCGCTGCCGCAAAACAAACTTACTTCTCATCTCTCATATCCTTCCTGTCTCACAACCCTAAACAGCTTGTCAACACGTAATTCTCTACTCCGTCCCCCAGCCCCTCCTCCCTCTCCTGTCATTTCTGCTGAAGACTTTGCCTCTTTCTTTAAGCAAAAGATTGATAACATCAGAGAAAACTTAGGCCTGCAGCCCCCTATGCCCCTCCTCATAACTGCTCAGCTCTGTTCTTCCAAAACCAGCTTCTCCACTATAACAGAAGATCAGCTCTGCTCTCTTATGTCAAGAAAACATCTTACCACTTGCACGCTTAACCTGCTTCCGTCCAACCTCATCACCAACCTCGCCATAGTCTTCATCCCAACCCTAACACATCTCTTCAACCTTTCACTTACAAATGGTGTCTTCCCCTCATCCTTCAAATATGCCTCAATCACACCCATCCGCAAAAAGTCCTCCCTCAACCCATGCTCTGTGTCTAGCTATTGCCTGATATCACTTCTCCCTTATGCCTCAAAACTGCTGGAACAGCATGTCCATTGTTGAGGGGGAACTGATGGCATAATTAATAATATGACATATAAAGAGATAAATCTACAAGTATGTGTGTAAATGTATATATTTACATTTATATATTAGTTCAGATGAAGAAGTCCGCAGTACTCCCAGTATGATGCAGCATTGATCTTTAATCCAGCTCAAGGCACATGGCTACGTTTCGAGCCAAACAAGCTCTTTTTCCAGCGAGCTTGTTTGGCTCGAAACGTTGCCATGTGCCTTGAGCTGGATTAAAGATCATTGCTGCATCATTTTGGGAGTACTGCAGACATCTTCATCTGAACTGTACCTAACATAGGAACAGGAAGAGTTCCTGAGTACGCTTTGCACTATTCCTTAAGAAAGCCAGCGGGCTCAGCTGCTTCTCATCTTTTTGCAAAAATGTTATAATATAATTATATATATATTAGCTGTGAGCCCGATGCAAATGCATCGGGTGTCTAGAATACTATACTTTGTATGAGGATTACCGCAAGCGCGCCGCAAGTGTAACGACTCGCTGGCGCCGACCAATTAGAAGCGCGGCTCAGGCAGCGACTCGCAATGGCCTCGCGGCCATTGCTTGCGCTACCTGACCGGTAAATCGTTAACTTTGAGGCCGAGCCTCTGGTTCGATTTTCGGCCAGCTACTCACAATGGCCGCTTCGCGGCCATTGCTCGTACTCAGCCTGCGCGAGCAATGGCCTCGCGGCCATTGCTTGCGCAGGCCAGCGACTCGCATTGGCCGCTACGCGGCCAATGCTTCGCCGTGCTGACGTCACAGAGTGACATAGCCACGGTCTAGGTATGGATGAATGAAAAAAAATGGAGGCAGCACTTCCTTTAGTCCCAGTTATGTGGGTTTTATTTCCAGGGACCACGACGTTTCGACCCTTAGGTCTTTAACTGCTTAAGAAAGACCTAAGGGTCAAAACGTCTTGGTCCCTGGGAATAAAACCCACATTACTGGAACTGAAGGAAGTGCTGCCTCCATTTATTCATAATATGATATTATATTTTATCTAATATATAAAGCTGAATGTGTGTATGTGTGTATGTATGTATGTATGTATGTATGTATGTATGTATGTGTGTATATCCGGGATTGGCATCTACACCATCGCAACTACAGCCACAACTTTTTGCACAGTCACACATCTGGACCCCGAGAGCGTCATAGGCTATGTTGTGAGGCGAAATTTTAACCCTGCATGTTCCAGTTCACCAAACAATTTTGCCCCTATCTACATAATGGGAAAAAAGTGAATGGAAAACTGTTGGAGGAAAATCGACAGCTGCCAGCTACAGCCACAAAATTTTGCACAATCACACGTCTGGACCCCGGGAGCGTCAAAGGCTATGTTATGAGGTGAAATTTTAACCCCGCGCATTCCAATTCACCAAACAATTTTGCCCCTATCTACATAATGGGTAAAAAGTGACAGTTACCAGTTCACAGTTGTGAATGAGAGGGGCTTAATGACAGCACCAAAGACTAACAGCATATACCAGCATATAGTCACTAAGGTGGGGCCCTGACATGGGATATTCACCCACACGGGGACATGTATACACATCACACAAAGAGTAACAGCAAGTGTATAGTCGCTAAGGTGCAGCCCCAACATTGGATACTCACCACGCACACACCACAAAGACACACACACACACACACACACACACACACACACACACACACCCTATAGCGACACATGCACTCACCCCACAGGGACACACACAACACAGACACACACACACCACACAGACCCCCCCCCACAGGGACACACACACACATACACACCCTATAGTGACCCATACACTCACCCCACAGGGACACACACACACACCATAAAGAGCCACACAATACAGACACACACACACACCACACAGACCCCCCCACAGGGACACACACACATACACACCCTATAGGGACACATGCACTCACCCCACACACACACACACCACAAAGAGACACACACACAACACACAGACACACACACACACCACACAGACCTCCCCACAGGGACACACACACATACACACCATATAGGGACATATGCACTCACCCCACAGGGACACACACATACCACAAAGAGACCCCCCCACAGGGACAAATACATACACACCCTATAGGGACACATGCACTCACCCCACAGGGACACACACACACCACAAAGAGACCCCCCCACAGGGACACATACATACACACCCTATAGGGACACATGCACTCACCCCACAGGGACACACACATACACACCCCAGGGACACACACACCACACAGACAGACACAGATGTGCACAAATCACCTCACACAACTCGCCTCATAAGTGTGCTATCTTTATTTTCCAAACATAAACATCTGATTAAAAACAGCCAATGTGCAACACATGTGCCATATAGGGAATTAAGGCAGATGTCAGTCACATGAGCTGTTTATTATGTGTATGTGTGAGGTAACATATACTGCCCGGCCGGTGGGGGGGGGAGGGTTTACTGTTGGCTGGACATTTATCAGGCTGCCTATAGCAACCAATCACAGCTCAGCTTCTATTTTCCTACAGGTCATTAATATGACATATTCAAATTCTATTTTGTTATAGCTAACAGCAGTTATTCATTAACCCGGGCGTAGCCGGGTAGTACAGCTAGTAATATATATACACATACACATATATATATATTTATATTTAAAAAAAAAAAAAAAACTGTAAAACTGCACAGCACTCAAAGACAGAGTGAACTGGTGCCAGCAGGGACGCTAGATCAAACAACCAGAAAAATGTCTCTGCAGCACTCAGCTACTACCAATAATGCACACATGCTAACAAGCGGTGTATGAGGAAAAAATGTAAACGTATGTTTTTTTTTCAAAAAACTCAATATTCTTATTTTTTTATTTTCTTAGGTTCTTGGTACATACATTGGCCAATGTCTGCTTGCTCATCAACCATGACACGATGACCTCAGGTCTGATGAGTCCTATGCGGACATCCCTGTCCTCCTTGTCCTCCGTGTCCCACCGTGACGCGGTTGGTCAGCAAGCAGACATTGGCCAATGTATGTACTAGGACCCCCAGAAAATAAAAATTAAGAATAATGAGTTTTCTTTTTAAAAAACATAAGTTTTTACATTTTTTTCTAATTTTTTGCTTGATAGCATATGTACGATATTGGTAGCAGCTGAGTGCTGCAGAGACATGTTTTTCTTTGTATTTGACCCAGCGTCACTGCTAGCACCAGTTCACATTGTGTCTTGAGTGCTGTGCAGTTTATTTTTGCTAGATAGATAGATAGATAGATAGTCCACACTGATGCAATTACTCAGGCCCCTCTGGCACATTCTTACATTCAGTGTGGGAGGCCACCTGATATCACACACCTGGTGACATGGTGAATTTA
Source organism: Allobates femoralis (assembly GCA_033576535.1). Taxonomy (NCBI): domain Eukaryota; kingdom Metazoa; phylum Chordata; class Amphibia; order Anura; family Aromobatidae; genus Allobates; species Allobates femoralis. The sequence goes on along the minus strand of JARQOC010000004.1, from coordinate 536,852,620 downwards.
CATATGAAAGATCTACAGGCTGCTGAGACAGATACTCATTCTGATCTTTTGTCCCGACAACCTGCAGTCTTGATGTCTACACTGATAGGCGTAGACATCACTAAGGTGTCCCTAAAATGTATTATTTCCATTGTTTGATAAACAGGTTTCATGAATACTAATACACCTGATATAATCTGAGAAGTCCCAAACTGCCAGAATAGGAGACAATAAATCCATTATGTTGTCAGGAGCCATTTTCTAGGCTCCAGGTCATTCCAAAAGAGTGCACAAGGTGAGCATGCACTCATTTGCCGCTCACAAGTACATGGATAAGGAGGTGTGTCCTACACTTGCACAGCTGGCTGGGACAGATTAAAAGGCACTCTGAGACACACAAACCCGCTCTTGGACTTGGGCCAAGTATGCAAGCATATGGCATAAGTAACCTCTCTTTTGTATCTCCCATATCCCATATGTCTGTACTACTTCTATAACTACATCTTCTCTTTCCTGTAATCTTTTTCCCCCTAATCTTTACTCCAATACCTTTTCCATCTATCTATCTATCTATCTATAGCAGAGGTCCCCAACTCCAGGCCTCAGGGGCCGCCAACAGTGCAGGATTTCCTTAGTATTGCACAGGTGATAATGTGATCATCTGCACATGTAATGATTCCAATCCCTGTGCAATACTAAGGAGATCCTGAAAACCTGCACTGTTGGCCGCCCTCGAGGCCTGGAGTTGGGGACCCCTGTTCTATAGGGATAGTTAGGTCAGTTTATAGTGTGCCTGTGTGTATGTTTAGGCAACGTGGGTGGGAGTAATTATGGGTGCATACATAATATATCAGTTGTTGTACTGTATTATTTGCGATAACTAGAATATATTTATTATTGTAGACTTTTTGGGTGCGTTTAATAAATGTTCCTGTATTAGAACAGTCTTGTTTTCATTAATTAACATATATATATATATATAATCAATAAACAGACTTAACCCTACAACATCCATCTTGAACTGTGTGCTCACCTCTCCTGCTTCCTCTTTGACCGGTTACAATCTGGCTTCCGACTGCATCACTCAACTGAAACTGCCCTAGCTAAAGTCACCAATGACCTACTAACTGTCAAGAGTAAGCAACACTACTCTGTCCTCTTCCTCCTCCTAGACTTGTCTTCTGCCTTTCACACTGTGGACCTTTCCCTCTTGTTACAGATTCTCTGATCTCTTGGCATCACAGACTTGGCCCTGTCCTGGATATCGTCATATTTAACACATTAGACTTTCAGCGTCTCCCTCTCTCACACCACCTCCTCACCTCGACCCCCATCTGTTGGGTGTTCCCAAAGGCGCAGTACTAGGACCCCATCTCTTCTCCATCTACACCTTCGGCCTGGGTCAGCTCATAGAATCCGACGGTTTGCAGTATCCTCTATATACGCTGATGACACGCAGATCTACATGTCTGAACCTAACATCACCTCCTTACTGACCAAAATCCCACAATGTGTGTCCACTATTTCATCTTTCTTTTCTGCTCGCTTTTTAAAACTGAACATAGACAAAACAGAATTCATCATCTTTCCTTCCCCCCATCTCACTCTACCACCCCACCAGACCTATCCATCAAAGTCCATGGCTGCTTACTTTCCCCAGTCCCACATGCTCAGTGCCTTGGGGTGATCATCGACTCTGCCCTCTCTTTCAAGCCACAGATCCAAGTCCTTCCCACCTCCTGCTGACCCAAACGTGAAAATATTTCCCGGAGCCGCACATTCCTTGACGAAGAAACTGCAAAAACACTCGTGCACGCCCTAATCATCTCTTGCCTCGACTATTGCAACCTCCTACTCTCTGGCCTCCCCTCTAGCACTCTTGCACCACTCCAAGCTATCCTAAACTCGCCCACCATGGAAATCTTCAAAAGGAACATGAAGACCCACCTCTTCCGACCTGCAATGATTTTCAGTCTACTGAATCGCCGCACAACCAACTCTACTCTCTCCTAGTGTATCCTCACCCATCCTTGTAGACTGTGAGCCCTTGCGGGCAGGGTCTTCTTTCCTTCAGTACTTGTGTGTGCCTTGCATTGCTCATGTTTATTGTACTTGTCTATGTATACCCCTTTTCACATGTAAAGCTCCATGGGATAAATGGCACTATCATCATCATTAATAATAATAGTCCAGCGATGTAGCTTTATAATGGTTTGAGCAATATACATAACTACTACTCTAAACACATACCCCAGGGGGAACAAAACACGATCATACGGTCAATTATAAGCGTATAAATTTTATTCAATAAACAATGTACGGACAAGGGGGGGGGGGGGGGAAGAAGAAAGGTGGAAAATAGAGTGAAAGTCAGATAGAACACCAGCATAAATACAGAATGGTTTTGCCCATTAGTTATCCATGTATAAAAATGCAGAAATAAAACATAACGATATTTCAACATTATCTCTCAGGCATGATACACATGTTTGCATTTTACGGTAAAGAATAGTATAACTATAGCCAGCAGCCACAATTTATATCCAATGAATAGTATATTGCACAGGTACAATCCGAAAATGTGAGGAATTGATGATATACCTATAGTTGGAGATAGTCTCCACATACATATATATAATCCACTGGATAGAAGTATCCCACAGGCATATCATAACATAACCCACATCATATCACATATACATGTATCAGTAAGCTAGTGCATATTAATCCAGCATATACCATAAGATATACCTCATGAGTCCAAATATAAGAATGTGGAGGATAATGATATAACTATAGCCAGAGAATGTCTCTATATATACATGAAAAATCCACTGAATGGAAGGGTCTCTCAGGTAATCACTACATGACCCACATCATGTCTCATATGCATATATCATTAGGCTAGTGTGTGTCACTCCAACATATGCTATAAGATATATATCTCCCGGATTAGGAACCACCTATATGTGCAGGCTCAACACACATGTAGCCTATTGTTACCATACCCAGGGTATGCCGGCTCCAATCCTAGACGGACAATTATCTATCCATCATGTTATGGAATACTTTATCCTTATAAGGAGATTGTTCAAGGACCGATCCTACACTTAAGTGCCCAATTGTGTAGCTACAAGCTAGAATGACACCATTCAATACCTGATTAATCCAGCGTCTGTACTATGCATGCGCCCTTATGCGCATTTCGGAAGTTTTCTCCTTCGTCAGAGGGCTTAGATTGTACCGGATTGTACCTGTGCAATATACTATTCATTGGATATAAATTGTGGCTGCTGGCTATGGTTATACTATTCTTTACCGTAAAATGCAAACATGTGTATCATGCCTGAGAGATAATGTTGAAATATCGTTATGTTTTATTTCTGCATGTATATACATGGATAACTAATGGGCAAAACCATTCTGTATTTATGCTGGTGTTCTATCTGACTTTCACTCTATTTTACACCTTTCTTCTTTTCCCCCCCCTTGTCCGTACATTGTTAATTGAATAAAATTTATACGCTTATAATTGACCGTATGATCGTGTTTTGTTCCCCCTGGGGTATGTGTTTGAAGTTGAATATTGTAGCGATCGGTCAGGATAATCATATGTCCACATTGATTCCAGTCTTATTATTTGTATGGGCATATACAACTGATGAGAACATGGTGTAATTAGCCAGAATGTACTGAATATTAAAACTGTGGTGTTGTTATAACTACTACTCTGCATACTACCCAGGACTGTGGAGTCGGTAAACGAAACATCAATTCAGACTCCACCAAAATAGACACAAACTCAGACTCCACGACTCTGACTCTACAACCATGGCTGTGAAGTCAGTAAGCCAAGTATAGTGGGGAAAAAAAGTATTTAGTCAGCCACCAATTGTGCAAGTTCTCCCACTTAAAAAAATGAGACATCATAACGGACATCATAGGTAGACCTCAACTATGAGACAAAATCAGAAAACAAATCCTGAAAATCACATTGTCTGATTTGGAAAGATTTTTTTTTTCAAATTTTGGTGGAAAATAAGTATTTGGTCACCTACAAACAAGCAATATATCTGGCTCTCACAGACCTGTAACTTCTTCTTTAAGAGGCTCCTCTGTCCTTCACTCATTACCTGAGGTACTGGCACCTGTTTGAACTTGTTATCAGTATAAAAGACACCTGTCCGCAACCTCAAACAGTCACATTCCAAACTGCACTATGGTGAAGACCAAAGAGCTGTGAAAGGACACCAGAAACAACGTTGTATCCCTGCACCAGGCTGGGTAGACTGAATCTGCAGTAGGCAAGCAGCTTGATGCGAAAAAAAACTGTGGGAGATCCGTGGACATGAAAGAATGAATGGGGCCATGTATCATGAGACTGAGAGCAAACCTTCTTCCATCATAAGGGCACTGAAGATGAACCGTGGCTGGATCTTTCAGCATGACAACGATACCAAGCACACCGCAAGGCCAACGAATGAGTGGCATGTCAAGGTCCTGGAGTAGCCTAGCCAATCTCCAGATCTCAGCTCTATAGAAACTCTTTGGAGGGAGTTGAAAGTTCATGTTGCCTAGCAACCGCCCCAAAACATCACTGCTCTAGAGGAGATCTGCATGGAGGAATGGGCCAACATACCAGCAACAATGTGCCAACCTCGTGAAGACTAAAACGTTTGACCTCTGTCACTGCCAACAAAGTATTGAGATGAACTTTTGTTATTGACCAAATACTTATTTTCCACCAAAATTTGAAAGAAAAAAAATATATATATGTCTTTCCAAATCAGACAATGTGATTTTCAGGATTTGTTTTCTCATTTTGTCTCATAGTTGAGGTCACCTATGATGTCAATTACAGGCCGACCTCATCTTTGTAAGTGGGAGAACTTGCACAATTAGTGGCTGACTAATACTTTTTTTCCCTCACTGTATCAGACTCAGTTGCCTCAATTTCCCTGAGTCCGACTCAGACTCCACAGCCCTGATTACTATTAATATTCTTGAAACACTACCATTTCAGAGTTTATTACCAGACAACTGGGCCAATAATTATCACTATAACGGCTTCTACATTACTGATTCTTTATAAACAAAGGATCCAGGGGATCATGAACGTAAACATGAGGTACACTTAACCAATATTTTAAACAAGAGAATAAAGTGTTAATACCTCCGTAAATAACCCAGTAACCAGTCACATACAACAATGGCTATGCTTGTGCTAAGATTTAATAGTAAGGCCAGTTGCAAGTACAAAAACTAGGACCGTACAAATTGGATGGTACATGTCACCAAGGGAGACCGACATTGAGGTCAATTTCATCAGTACATGGAAAAGTATAAAGTGCAGTACAATGAGGTAGACAATGTTACAATCACATTCAAGGACTATTGCACATATGATTACTGTATTACCATACAATCTAACATCCAAGGGTAGCAATACAACAACCTCATTGCCACAGTAACTCACCCATGAGAAACTGAAAGTCTGGGGGGGCGACCCCGACACGTGTTTCGTGACCTTTTTCAAGAGGTGGGGAAGGAGTGCAATGTGAGGCCTCTTATAGGGCTCTCATTACCTGAAGTGCATCCTCATGGGTGCTGCCAGGGGTCGCGCTGTGAGGAGCGCGTTGTGCCACTTCCTGGTTGGAAGAATACTTCCTGTGATGTCAGATGACCGGAAGTGACGCGGACGGGCTCCCCGCGCATGCCCGGTCACTCTGGCCCGCACTGCGCATGCGCGAAGAGGATCCGCCATCTTGGTTTGGGGCAAAAGAGTGGGCAAACTGTTTCCCATTAACCTGCGCCTAATGTAATCCTGCAGGGTGAGAGAAGGATAAACCCCCACTTCTACCATATGTCCCCATAATTATATCGAGCCATCAAGGGATCAGACATTAAGATCATCTCATAGCTGTCTACTTTACCTTTGCTGGTTACCAAAATTGTGGAGACCCTCATATTGGATTAAAAAATATAAATGGAAAAAACTATTCAGGATAATAAGCTCCACGTGCCAGACACTAAAAAGGGGCAATTTTATATTTATTGTGTGGTTGTGAAGTTCTATATCTGCCAGATATTTATTATCTATCAAAATATAAATAGGCAGCACGCCATGTAGAAGTAAAAACTGTGGATTTTATTAGCCCCAGTGGCAATTGTTTCAGTCCTATCACACAACCTTTATCAAGCAAAGAAAAGGTGCTGTGATAGGACCGAAATGTCACCACATAAAGATAATATGGACTTTATTCACCTATTTATGGAGTGCTTCTTTTTACATATCTGATGGATTTCAGGTTTGTTCAGGAGGCTTGCAACGTGAGCTTTTTCCAGTATTTTGCATTTTGTGCAGTTTCATTTCTTTGCACATTTTTAACACATAAAAATTAGTAGTTTCTTGACTGCATTTTATTCTAGTACATGCCACATGGGCGGCACACACATACACATGGATGGTAAAAATGGACCATGCCACACTTGCACGGTTACAGGTTATGCTGCTCCCCCCCAGATATAATTACTATTCAGCTATTCAGTTTGCATATTGTAGGGAGTAAGCTCTGCATTTGTTTGTTATCTTTCTACACTGCCATCTGCTGGCCAGTATTTGTTTATTTCACTTTGTTTGTTCCAGTTAAGTTGGTTCAAACTGGTCGTGTCTTCACACTGCAGTTCATGGGTCACCTGCTCTAGGTAGGTATTTTATCCCATATTTCTGTGAAACAAGGACCACATATTCTGGGCTTGTGAAGTTATCAATGTCTGACCAGCAGCAACCGACATCAGAGAAAGTACAGTATTGCATCGACACATATTCTTACTGTGTCCGGGCTTAAATAAACCAAGTCTTGAAGTGTACCAACGCTGTGGCTCTACATTATCACCCTATCAGTCAACTATACATTAATTTGCCTTATATGGAGAAAACACATGGCCTAAGATGTATCTTGAGGTTCTGTAGCAGATGAAGTATCTATAATGAAGTTCTACAGCAGTTGAAGGGTATATTCTGAGGCTCCACAGCAGCCTAGATGTGAATTACAAGGTTCTGCAGCAACTGAGACATAAATTAAGAGGTTTTGCAACAGCTGCAGTGTGAATTGTGAGGTTCTTCTGTAGCTGAAGTGTATTATGATGCATATATGTAGATACACACACACACAGCAGCTGCTGCAGAATCTCAGTCTATAGTGTGTGTATGACAAGGCTCTCCAGCAGTTGAGATATGAATTGTAAGATTCTGCAGCAGCTGGGGTGTAGTAGTTGCATTGTATTATGAGGTAATTCTGAGGGATATGTGTGTGAATATATACACGCACACATACTTACACTTTTGCACACACCCACAATCACTATAGACAGGTTCTGCAGCAGCTGAAGTTTGTATTACAAGTTGGGGTATTAATTATGAGGTTCTCTTTGTAGTTCCCCAGAATAGACACTTATCACCTAGTCATTGGATATAGGATAAGCTTCTGATGGCTGGGGGGGGTGCCACACTCCTGAAACCCCCTTGGTGACAAGAATGGGGTTTCCTGACTTAGGTGGTGGTCAAGCATACCTCTCCTCCCAAAGTTCATTGTACACATAGACACAGCTCAGTGCTAACATCTCTCTACTTTTCATTTTAAAAGAAAAAAACAACAACATTCACTCTGTAAAGATTACACAGTTTCATATTTAATATGCTAGTGGATCCATTACTTTCCTGTAATAATCATTTGTAGGTTCTGATACTCCGAAAATGATCCAAAGTTGATAAAAGATAACCTGTCAGATGGCCAAAAGTGACTAGACTAGGCTCAGATTCTATTCCTGCTCCACCCAGGTTTTTCTGTTTTTTTTTTTCCTTTCCCAAACCTACCATACGGTTCCAGAAATATGGATCTATTTATGGTCATGGGTCACAAGCTCAAAATGAAGAACAGACTAAAGACACGGTCCCTGGGAGTCACGAGCCAGACCCCTTTATGAAGACCATAACAAAGAATACTACATAATAAGGAAAAAAGAGGTTTCTAACTTTATGGTGGAACATCTCCTGTCTCGACTACTGTAACCTCCTCCTCTGTGGCCTTCCTGCTAACATTCTTGCGCATCTCCAATCTGTCCTTAATTCTGCTGCCCGACTAATCCACCTCTCTCCTTGCTATTCATCCACTTCTCCCCTCTGCAAATCCCTCCACTGGCTCCCAATTCCTCAGCGTATCCAATTCAAACTCCTAACATTGACTTACAAAGCCATCCACAATCTGTCTCCCCATATATCTCTAAATTAATCTCCCGATATCATCCAACTCGTAATCTTCAATTCTCCCAAGACCTCCTTCTTTCCTCCACACTTATACGTTCCTCATCTAACCACCTGCAAGACTTCGCCCGAGCATCCCCCATTCTCTGGAATTCTAAACCCCAAAGTGTCCAACTGTCCCCTACACTCGGAACCTTCAAGCGGAACCTGAAAACCCATCTCTTCAGAACAGCTACAACCTAAAATGACCACAGTGCCACCTCATCACCACTGGACCTGGCACTCCACCACCATTGGACCCAAGGCTCCACCACCACCAGCGCTGAACCAACCTGCTGTCTCTCGCCCCACTGCCCTGTAGAATGTAAGCCCGCAAGGGCAGGGTCCCCTCTCCCCTCTGTATCGGTCTGTCACTGTTAGGTTGTTCATTATATTTTTAACTTGCTTGTATGTAACCCCTACTCATGTACAGCGCCATGGTATCAATGGTGCTCTCTAAATAATAATAATCATCATATTAATCATAATAATAATAATTTAGGCAAACAAAAAAAATGCAAACTTGAGAGCAGTGGGAATAAATTAAGATAAACTGGCCACGGTTGACTTGGTGACAGCTTCTACTTAAGTATCAGCTCTACAAAGTAACATGATCAGTATGTATTTTGGATGAAGTCCACTTGATTTTAGTTCTGAAACAGTGAATACTAATTTAGTGTCAAAGGCATGACTGAATCAGTGTGGTGTGAAAAAGGTTATTTACCTTGACTTTTTGGCACATTTGAAGATTAATGGATTTGACATCATCCAATTGCTTACGTAGGACTACGAGGGTATCTTGCTTTTCATGGATATCTTTTTCAAGAAGTTTCATAGCCATCTCCATTTCAGTCTTCATTCCAAGTTGTAAATCCAGCTCCTTTTCTAAATCCTAACAAGATAAAAAACACATTGTCAGTGCTGTAAAGGGAGGCAATTACATTTGTGCATTATTAATTTGAAGAACTTTACGGGGATAAAAAAAAAAAAAAGTCTTAAAGCCATTGAGCAGTACTGGGACAGAACCGGCTTATTCAAATTAGAACCACAATAAAGTAAGAACAATGACAACTCACCTCCCGCAACAGAACCGTTCCATCATGGCAGGGAGGAGACATTGCCTCAGCCAATCAGTGGCTGCTGTTTGACTGCGGCTTCATCCAATATCACTTGTGGATGATTGTCCGCCATGAGACTATAGGAAATGCTGCAGTCTAATAAATGCCACTGATTGGCTTCAGCGAGCATGTGAAATCATCATGTCCCACCTGGAAAGGCTGTCTTGTGGGACATGAGTCAACATTGATTGATTAAGCAATGCAAATAAAACAAAGAGCCCAAAAGTTGTCACATAGGGTACACAAATTAGTAAATTATGCCGAATATAAATAACCTTTAATTAAATATAGTTTAAAAAACATTCCAAAATGTAAACGAAAAATAATTGTCAGGAAACAAAGGTGTAGAGAATTGTGATGTGGCCAGAAAGGAGTCCAGATCCAAATCCCATTGATCACCTGTGGACAGATCTTAAAATTACTGTTGGGAGAAGATGCCTTCATATACGAGAGACCTGGAGCAGTTTACAAATGAAGAGTCCAAAATTCCAGTTGAGAGGTGTAAGAAGCTGATGATGGCTATAGTAAATGATTGATTACAATTATGTATTCCAAAGGGCGTGCAACCAAATATTGAGTTGAGGGTGTCAAACATTTTGTCCGGCCCACCCACAGTGTGTCTAACTCAGATGTTGCCAAAATACCTATCAGAAGCTTCCAAACACATGACATCATCATTTGGGCTGTCCCAAATTGTTAAAAGGCATAGTAGTCATGTATATAGTAGTGTATGTAAATTTGTGATTTTGCAGAAAATAATAAAAATGCCTTTAAAACATTCTCTCTCATTCTGGAATCTGGCAAATATTGATATTTATGGTAAACCAAACTGACCTAAAATGGGAAAGGTTTATTCTGATTTCATGTCAGATAGTGAGAAGAACATGTATATAGGTCTTTTTATATAGTGTATGGAAACTTGTAGTTTCAACTGTAGACTGGAAGCTCAATCCACTTTGCAATTTTGTTTGCTGAAGTATCATATGGGGAATTTTCGATCCTCCTCAGGGTAATGTCAGCAAGGTTTGTCATCTCTGGCCCTGCCCATAAGAGTCAATGGAGGGGCGTGTCCTGCACGCTGATCGTGGTGGCTGCATAGACTGAGCTCTCCTGCTCCATAGGATAATTATCGGCACATAACGGCTCACCGCGGCTCCCCAGACATCCACAAACCTTATCACGGCTTTCCCCATCGACCCGGGCTCATGATGACACGTGGCAGGTCGAACAGGCGGGCTTCACCTCCTCGTTTGCCGGACTTCTTCCCCGGAGGGCAGACTGTGCATGCTGCAGGAAAGATGGCGCCTGCCTCCCCAGCCAGATCTTCCCGCTCTTCCCGCGGCTCCAATAGAGGTGAGAGAGATTCTACTCCCCCACACAGCAGCAGCAGCAGCTCTGCCCCATTCACAAAAGGGGACATGAAAGACTTTTTAACAGCAATGAGGGCCTCCCTGAAACAGGATATGCACGAGATGCTAAGAGAGATAAGGAGAGACCTGAACTCCCTGGGGGATAGAACAGCCCATGTAGAAGGCAAACTAGGAGAATATGCCACTACCATCAACGCCTTAGTAGATGAAAATGCTGCACTACGAAATGAGCTCTCCTCAGTACATGACAAACTGTATGATTTGGAGGACAGGTCTAGAAGACAAAACATAAGAGTCCGAGGCATTCCAGAGGAGATTGCTGATAAAGAACTAGCTCCTTTTATGCTGAGATTTCTGGCCTCTGTGTTACCTGACTTGCCACCAGGAGACCTGGCGATAGAGAGGATTCATAGAACCCCGAAACCTAAACACCTAGGACCCTCCGCACCCAGAGATGTACTGGCCAGAATGCTCAGGTTCCCCACAAAAGATGCTTTCGTACAGCGGATGAGAAAGCCCCCCTTGCTGCCCGAGGAATTTCAGGGACTGCAGGTGTTCCCTGACCTGTCGCCGGCCACGTTGGCGAGGCGTCGGGAGTATGCACACGTGTGTGCGGCCCTTAGGAACGCCAATACTCGCTACAAGTGGGGTTTCAATCCAGTAAAGTTAATAATTGATCATGATGACCGGATGGTTACTTGTTCCTCACCAAAGCAGGCAGAGGACAGATCGTCTTTATGGAGGATTCCCTTTGCTCTGTCAAATGCTAAACCAACGGGGAAAAAGAAGGTGACCACGGAGTGGTCCACGACCTGAAGTGGACAACGGGACGATCCTGTGGACGGAGCATCAGACAGCCGCCTCTGAGTCTAACTCCTGAACGGTACATTTGTACTGTGCCCCTGGATAGCAGATTTTTTTGGTTCTGCTCGTTGCCCGAGGAACTGGGCATTTGACCCGGGTCTGTGGAGATAGACCCCGGTCTGTTGACTGTTTTATTTTTATTTTTGTTTTTTAATTTGTTTGTTTTTCCTTCACCTTTTTTGGTTGATGGTTGTTATCTTTTTATACTTGTTTTCTTTTTTGCAGCATCTCATTTATGTTTTAGCATCCACTATTAATCTGTCCCTTACTGCGGAGGCAGCCATGGTTTCCAGCTTATATCCTTACTATTGTGCTCAGGGTTGGGGGACCGATGGGTCTCCGTGGGCCAACATAGCTTTGCTCTCTGATTCTACACAATGAGTATAAAATTAATGTCACTCAATGTTAAGGGGATGAATTCCCCGGGTAAACGATCAATGGTGTGGAGGGAGGTGAGGAAGTCTCGGGCGGAAATTGTTTGCCTTCAGGAAACCCATCTATTGGAATCAGATAATTATAGGTTCCATAACCCCCAATTCCCTCATATATTCTTCGCTAATAATTTAGTTAAGACTGCAGGAGTGTGTATCATGATTAAGCATACCGTGGCCTTTAAATTGGAGGGATTACATATAGATCCAGGCGGCAGATTGCTGGTGCTGGTCTGCACTTTAAATGGAGCCTTGCACACCATATCATCACTCTATGCTCCCAACACGGGCCAATGCAAATTTGTGAGACGCGCACTACAGACTGTCAAATCGTTGGCGCGAGGTGGTAAGATTGTTTGCGGAGATTTTAATCTCCCGATGAAGCGGGACCTTGATTGTTCCCACCGGGGGGGTGGAGGTCGGGGAGAGTTGAGGTTACACACCCTTGAGTTTCAATATCATGATCATTGGAGATATTCCCATGCAGCGGAGCGGGATTATACCTTTTTCTCCCCTCGGCATCACACATATAGTAGATTGGACTATTTTTTGGTGGATGACGCTGTCTTGTCCGGATGCCTCAACTCCGAGATAGGGTTGATAACCTGGTCTGATCACGCCCCTGTCTTCCTTACTATAGCTTTGTCACACCAGGCTCCCCCCGGCTTTTAGGTGGCGCCTGAATGATGGCCTTTTGCTGAAGGAGGATGTGGTGTCCAGGATCTCCTCAGAGTTGTCTCTGTATTTTCAATTGAATGATACTGGAGAAATCACTGACGAGACGTTGTGGGCAGCCCATAAGGCGGTCCTGAGGGGCTTATTTATACAACAAGCAGCAGCTTTGAAACGTAAGAGGGAAGGGGACCGGAATACGCTGTTATCCAGGTTGCAGGTCCTGGAGTCCCTTAATAAGTCGGCTGTATCCCCCTCTGTTACAGCAGAAATTTATTCTATAAGATTTAAACTCCGAGATTCTATGCTGGCCTCATATGCTCATAATCTGAGAAAATTGAAAACAAAATTGGTACTCTATGGGGGACAGGGCCGGGGCCCTTCTCGCCCATAGAGTCAAAAAAAGAGAGGCTAAATCCAGGATAGATCATCTTTTAAGTCCTGGAGGCCAACCTGTCATAGAAATAGATAATACATGTCAAAAGGATTTGAATACAACTAATATGAAAAATATGAAAATTACTCAGTTTTTTCAGCCGGCAATCTGCCGCAAATCAAAAAGAAAAAGAGGGGCCGAGGTTGTAGAGGGAAAGGATACCAGTCTCATTCATCCATCTCCCGAAATAACAAAAACAAAAAAGAAGAAGACAAAACTGGATTAGATTTTAAGCATAACACTAATAATATAAATAAAATATACCCAACAGGGATCTTTAATATCTCAAAAACAGAATTATCAGAAGAAGAATCTAAATTATTACAAAGAGGACTTTCATTCTGCCCAAAATCAAAACTAGACCCCTTTACTTTATATTTAGATTTCAATGAATATATACGTAAACTAACAGTACAGAGGCACTTTCTTTTGGAACAATCTAAAGGGAAAACTCCCCAGAATAATACAAATATAGAAAAAGAAAAACAGGAGGAACCATCAGAGAATAAATATATTCATGTCGATCCAAAAACTAGGAGTAATTTCTATCCATTGCATCATAAAGGTCCACACCTAGAGACATTCCAACATTTGGCATTAAAAGAAATTCGGAAGATTCAGAATATTAAAAAGAAGGATAATCTTACAATAAGAGAGAGACTAGCTCTAAAAAAACTAAGGGATAATAAAAATATAATAATAAAAAGAGCGGATAAAGGAGGTGGGGTGGTCATAATGGACTATGTATGGTATAGTAAAAAGGGAAAAGAGATTCTAGAAGATAAAATATATTATGAAAAATTAACATCAAACCCGTCAGATGGTTTATTTAATAAATATAAACTAATGATAAGAACAGCCTATAAACAAGGTATTCTGGATAAAAAAGAACATAAATTTTTGAACATCACTAAATATAAAATGCCACACTTTTTATTTTCTACCGAAGATACATAAAGACCAACATGACCCCCCAGGGTGCCCTATTATTTCGGGAATAGGTAGCATTACGAGTAATTTATCCCATTTTATAGACTTATTTTTACAAAAATATAATCTAATGTTGGAGTCATATCTGAAAGATTCATCCCAATTAATTAATTTTATCACAAACCTTCCCCCTCTACCCGGTGCTTTACTTATTACATTAGATGTGAATGCTCTGTATTCGAGCATTTCACATAATTTAGGTATAAAAGCAATAGATCATTTCTTATCCAGAGATCCACATATGTCAACAACTCAGAAAGATTTTTTACTAATGGGCATAGATTTTATTTTAAATAATAATATATTTACCTTTCAGGAGAATTTTTACAAACAGATTAAGGGCTGTGCGATGGGCACTAGATTCGCACCCAGTTATGCAGGGTTGTTTATGGGGGTCTTCGAGTCTGTGTCCATCGCACAGTCCCCTCTAGGAAAACAATATATTCAGTTCTATAAGAGATTTATAGACGATTTAATCATTATTTGGTCCAGAACTAAAGAAGATGCATTGTTTTTTGTTAATACACTGAATATGAATAAATGGGGACTTAAATTCACCATGAATCTATCAGAACATAATATACAGTTTCTTGACTTATCGATAAGTATAGATAAAAAAGGCAAATTAAGCACATCAACTTACTTTAAAGAAGTTGATGTCAACAGCTATCTTAAATTTGATAGCTGTCACCTTCCAACTTGGATCAGAAACATCCCTATGGCCAATACCTAAGGATACGTAAAAACTGTACTTATGATGGAGATTTTCAAAAAGAAGCCAGAATATTAAAAAATAGATTCAGAGAAAAGGGATATCCTAGTAAATTATTATCAGATGCCTATAAAAAATGTAATCAGCGTTCACAAGAAAGCTGTATAAAAGCATTGAAAGCTCATAATTTGAAAACGGAATCTTATGAAAAAGAAAAAAATAATGAAAAAGATAATGAGAGAAAATATAGTTGCAATCTAATCACAACCTATAATCAATCACATAAAAATATTTATGAACTAATGAAAAAATATTGGTTCATACTTAGGGAGGATCCTATACTTTCTAAAATTATCCCAAACATTCCTAAAATAATATTCAGAAGAGCAAAAAACTTACAAAATATTGTGGCCCCGAGTAAAATAAAAAACTTGCATACAGTTGAGGAAGTAAAAAACACCCAAAAGCTAACTATGGATAAAGGTTGCTTTAAATGCAAATCCAAAAGATGTAAATGTTGTGCTGCCATATGTAATGGTCGCAAAACGTTTTCATCAAATACCACAAAAGAAATATTTCATATAAATTATACTCTAAATTGTCGATCCAAGTATGTTATATATCTTCTGGAGTGCCCTTGTGGGTACCAATATATTGGTAGAACTGTTCAATGTATGCAAGCAAGACTCAATAAGCATCGTTTTAATATAAAGAAAGGATTTTTATTACACAGTGTATCTAGACACTATACTCAGATACATGATAAAGACCCATCCAGTTTACAGCTAACCATAATTGATCAAATTCAAGAAAACTATGAAGATAGAATTAGTAAACTTTGCAAAAAGGAATCATATTGGATTTTTAAGATGGGTACTCTTTCTCCTGAAGGTCTAAATCTTACACTAGAGAACAATTTTTAATAATGAATTTATAAATCCCTTTATTGAAGAATAATGGTTATTTCTTTTTTTCTCTTAATTTTAATATCCTAATAATTAACCTTGAGAGCAAGCATCCTTATTGGATAACATATAGCATGTTGTGACATATTCGCTGTTACTCCCGCTTCCAGGCCGCTGTTGTTTTTCATGTGACTAATGAGCGGCACTGGAATTGAGAGGAGCAGATAGCCTTTTAATATAGAATTAATCCTGGGAGCAAGCATCCTATTTGGATAACATATAGATAGCATGTTATGACATATTCGCTGTTACTCCCGCTTCCAGGCCGCTGTTGTTGATTTTCATGTGACTAATGAGCGGCACTGGAATTGAGAGGAGCAGATAGCCTTTTAATATATAATTAATCCTGGGAGCAAGCATCCTATTTGGATAACATATAGATAGCATGTTATGACATTTTCGCTGTTAGGGTGCGTTCACACATTGCGTATTTTGCCGCGTTTTTTTACGCGCGCTTTTCAAAATACGCAATGTGCTTTTTGTCTGCCAGCAAAGTGAATGGGAAATTCACTTTGCAGTGCAGACATTGCGTAAAAATACGCAGTGCGTTTTCCGGGAGAAAACGCAGCTCCGTAAAGAATTGATATGTCAATTCTTTACGCAACTACTTCTGCGTATTTTCCCAGAGGGGAGGAAGAATCCTGCTTCCTCCTCCCCTCTGTGACAGCTGTGGCCGCCCCATTAGACTTCACAGTGTTAATACACACTGTGAAATCTAAATTAAACTAAAGCAAGTGTGTGAAAATAAAAAACAATGAATACTCACCTTCCGACGCCTTCTCCGGTGTCTGGTCTCCGGTTGTAAGTCAGATCTCGTCTGACAGGACCTGTGGTGATGTCAGAGGGGGGCGTTCCCGGGGCGGTCCCATTGCTGATTGGCTGCTCGCGGTCATGTGGTATCACATGACCGCGAGTGCCCGGGAACGCCCCCCCTCTGACATCACCACAGGTCTTGTCAGACGAGATCTGACTTAGAACCGGGAATCGCACAGCGGCAGAAGGCGTCAGAAGGTGAGTATTCATTGTTTTTTATTTTTCACACACTTTCTTTCATTTAATTTAGACTTCACAGTGTGTATTAACACTGTGAAGTCTAATGGGGCGGCCACAGCTGTTACAGAGGGGAGGAGGAAGCAGGATTCTTCCTCCTCTCTGTGACATCACTGCGCTTTCTGGGGGAAAGAAAGCGCAGTGTGTGAAAGCCCCTGCGTATTTTGCTGCGCTTTTTTGCGCGGCTGAAAAACGCGGCAAAAAGCGCGCGCAAAAAAACGCAGCAAAATACGCAAATGTGTGAACGTAGCCTTACTCCCGCTTCCAGGCCGCTGTTGTTGTTTTTCATGTGACTAATGAGCGGCACTGGAATTGAGAGTAGCAGATAGCCTTTTAATATATAACTATCAATTTTATTATTTTTTTTTATATATTCTTATTATTTGGGTTTATACATATGAAAGTATTTTTTTATATACATTTTAAATTGTTATATATGATTTTAGTCTAGATAACCTTTGTTTTTAAATAATTGTTAAAAATTGAGACAAATATGGCTAATCTTCTGTATAACAGTCTTTTATATATAGTTTTTATGAATGATTTAGTTTAAATAGTAATTATTGTTTATCTCCTATGTTACCACGTGCAATATAAGGGGGATGGACTAATAGTACACGCCCCCTTCGTTAATGATTGGCTGTAATAAGATATATATAGTAGGAGCAATCATTAGCCTGACATCCACTTGAGTCAGTCAGCGTCGAAACGCGTTGTGGCAGGAGGGCTTTTATTTGTTGAATGAATAAAACTCAAAGGTAATATATTTAAGAGCATTGTGTATCCTGTTTTAGCTCTCAGCGCTTACTATTATTATACCACATTTATTCATCGGCAGATCATCTTTTAAGTCCTGGAGGCCAACCTGTCAGAAGTCCTGTAGAGATCGCTGCAGAGTTTGCAAAATATTATGCAGGCCTATACAATCTCGGAAATGACCCCTTGACTCCCCAGCCCACATCTCATGGTATTGCAGAATACCTTGATTCCATCAACTTACCCGCTGTTTCTGAGGATCAATTAACCTTTTTAAACGCCCCTTTCACGATAAATGAGATTCAGGCGACCATTAAACAAACTAAGAAGAAGAGCGCCCCAGGTCCAGACGGATTCTCCAATGCCTATTATCACACTTTTCAATCGTCACTAGCCCCCTATTTGTTACGTTTGTTCACCGCCTGGAGAGATAGGGGATCAGTGTCCTCCCCTGGCTTGGAGGCTACTATTACAACCCTACCCAAGCCAGGGAAGTCTTCAACCACCCGGGCAATTTTAGACCCATCGCTCTCCTAAATTGCGATGTTAAGTTGTTCACCAAATTGCTGGCCTCACGCTTGAACCTGATCGTCCCCTCCCTGGTCTCCCCGGACCAGGTTGGGTTCGTGGCGGGACGAGAAGCGAAGGACGGGGTTCGTAGAATGTTGAACCTGGTGCGGGTGGCTGAATTGTCTGGCCTCCCCAGTGCATTCCTGTCGCTTGATGCTGAAAAAGCTTTTGACAGGGTGCACTGGGGATACCTCCAGGCGGTTCTCAAAAAGTTCGGCATGGTGGGCCCTATCTACTCGGCTATTTCTGCCATGTATTCCACTCCCTCGGCAAGAGTTCTCACTGCGGGCTTCTTATCGGAGCCCTTTCAGATAACTAACGGTACCCGACAGGGGTGTCCCCTCTCCCTTATAATTTTTGCCCTGTGTATGGAGCCTCTCGCGGAGAGGATTAGGGCCAACTCTGACGTTGCGGGCTTGGTGGTGGGGAAGGAGGCTCATAAAATCAGTCTTTATGCTGATGATGTTATTATTTCATGTGTGAATATTGGGCCTTCATTTTCTGCCATCATGTCCGAGTTGAGGAAATTTAGCGAGGTCTCCTACTATAGATTAAACCCGTCCAAATCTCTGGTGCTCCCGGTAGGGGTCCCTGTCTCCTGCCGGGGACACCTGGAGGAGGTGTTCCCTTTTCAGTGGTCGCCTGACGGTATCCCTTATTTGGGAATAACTTTGACTCCCTCGGCACAGACAATTAAAACAAATTTCCACAACCTATATACAAAAATTAAAGCCCTCTTGGAAGATATGCATCAGATAATGACCTCGTGGTCCGCCCGTATTAATGCATTTAAAATGATAGCCCTCCCCAAGATCCTTTATTATTTCAGATCCCTTCCCCTCGACATACCCAAAAAACTTAATCTCCGCTTGCAACTATTAGCTAATAAATACATCTGGGCAAATAAGGCACCACGTGTAGCAAAAAGGGTCTTGTACCGCCCCCTGGAGTCGGGAGGAATGGGAGTTCCAGAGTTGTTGACCTATCATAGGGCCTCGATCTTAACGGGGCTCAGAGATTGGTGGCACATGGATAAGGACCACAGGTGGTTACAAATTGAGAGACTCTACTCTAGGCGAGGCTCCACTCGCTTGACACTGGAGTCTGAGGTACTCCGGACGGGTACGGTCTCGCCTCTATTTCCTACAATGAGAGCTGCCCTGCGCCTTTGGAGATCTCTCGCCCCTACACTTCTTAGAATTCCTAGGGGTTCACTCTCCGTGCTTTCCATGGAAACTCATATTCCTTACCTAAACCTCCAACCCTGGCATTCTGCTGGTATTCAAACAATATCGGACTTAGAGGGACCCTCGGGTGTGACTCCCTTTGATCTACTATCCCGAAAACATCCGGGGTTAAGAAGTTTTTTCTACCAGTACTTACAATTGAGACATTTCTTACATGGTGTCCCCCATACCTCTTCTTCCTTTGCTGGTCACATGGATAGAAGGATCAATGGATACTTCCTGGTCCCGGGTTCTAGCTCAAAGGGAGTCTCTATTTTATACAAAGTATTGATAGATTCTGATCAAGGGGTAAAACTTCCTTACATGCAGAGATGGGAGCGAGAATTGGGGGTTGTTCTGGAGTTAGAGGAGTGGAGGGACAGTATATCTGAGATCAAGAGGGTATCCTCATGCACGACCCAATTGGAACAGCTGAAAAAAAATCACACATGAGATGGTATCGCTGCCCAGTTCTGGTTGCCAGATTTGGCCCGCAGTACTCCCCCCTGTGTTGGCGAGGCTGTGGTCAGGTCGGCACCCAGACACATACTTGGTTCTCCTGCCCAGTTTTGTCATCTTTTTGGAAAGGGATGGAACAGTTGATCTTGGGAGCCACCGGGATCCGGTTGCAACCCACTCCCTCCACAGCGGTCCTGCATATGGGCCTCGAGGCAATACCCAGGATTGTTAGAGGAACCATTTCCCACATACTGATAGCTGCCGGCTCTTCAATTGCATTCAAATGGAAGGAGACCTCCCCGCCATCAGCTGAGGACGTAGTGGAAAGGGTTAACTTACATTGTAAATATGAGCTGGCTCTGGCACAGTCCCGATCCGCAAAGACAAAATCGACTCTGATTTGGACCCGTGGATGACAAGTTCTTATTATATTGCGTAACTTGAAGTGTTGATCCTCACTAGGTTTGGTTGATCATTGTTATCACTGTTGGCTCTTACTGTTTAGGGCCCTGACACTAAAGTTTCAATTTGTGAAAATGGTGGAATGCTATATTCACTAAAAAAAATTGATTATTAAGTATGCTGCAATTGTTATTTTGGTTCCCCCCCCCTCTCTCCCTCTACCCCACTCCCTTCTTAATTTACCTCCTACCTACCTTTCCCCCTCATGTGCCCTCAGTGACAATCGCTATACGACATTGAATGTGGTATGTAATACTGCTTGATCTCACTGCTTGTCACTTTGTTACACTTTCAAATGTTTGTCATTTATTTCTGTTCAAAATAATAAAAATGATTTGGTAAAAAAAAAAAAAAAAAGAGTCAATGGAAACTCCATCCAGGTTGTCAGCAGAAGTCCAGGGCTGTGATCTATGTTGTAATATTTGCTCTGTACAGACCTGCAGATCTAATGATCATTATGCACAAATAAGGAATTGAAGTCAATAAAAAGAAAATACAGATCAATAAAACAAAACAGAAGTGAGACACTCGTACAGAAATACGAAAATAATTTCATGGTTTAAAATAACATCTCTATAGAGAAAAAAAGGGAGACCGATACAGAATAAGATACAGAATAAAATCAGGACAGACCAGGCCAAAAGTCAGAGATTGAGCGTTGTTAGATACATACAACCGACAGGTTATTCACATTTTGCAACCAAAGATGATAAACGAGCATCCAAGATAATTTATTAGCCTGGCTTCACACCACGGTTTTGGGGATCCGGGTCTATCCATTTTGAAATGGATAGACAGGGATCCTGTTTTGCCTCCCACGTGTCCCTATGGGCACGGATTGGTCATATATGACCATCCGTTTCTATGAATTCAGTCCGGGATTCGTTTGTCCCGTTTTTTTCCCGAGAACCAGAATCTGAGGCTGGTCTGTTTTGGGCGCACCGGACAAAAACGAATCCGATGCGGTCTGGAGCACATAACATGGGAGTCTATGGAGCCGGATCCAAAAAAAGGATGGTTTCCCGAATCCAGTTTTAAGTACAGAGCATGCTCAGAATAAATGTATTGGTCCACCAAGGCCAATTTCTGCTCAGGATTGAT
This sequence comes from Allobates femoralis, assembly GCA_033576535.1. Taxonomy (NCBI): domain Eukaryota; kingdom Metazoa; phylum Chordata; class Amphibia; order Anura; family Aromobatidae; genus Allobates; species Allobates femoralis. The sequence continues at coordinate 536,831,157 of JARQOC010000004.1, read as the reverse complement.
CTCTCTCTCACATTACCATTATTTGCTATGGCTCCACAGACCTGCATGCATAAAACGGATCCTTCAAAAAACAGGATCCAGGAGCATAATTACCATCCATCTACATCGGGGGTGGGGAACCATTTTTCTGCCAGGGGCCATTTGGAAATTTTTACAATCCTTCGGGGGCCGTACAAAATTATCAACCTGAAAATTACCCTCTACATTTGGTTAAACAATCAACTCACCCCTACTGTGGTGGCTGGGGCTGCTTCTCTTTTGCATGGGTGATATTGGTCATGTTGCTTCTCAACTTCTTTTCCAGGTTTGCTAGAGCCCTAGACATCACAGGAGAGGCTGGGAGCATATACCGCACTGGGGAGGCTGAGGCTGGGGTATAGAGATCACTGGAGAGCTGGATTTAAAGGGCAGACAGTCGGCAAAACGCATCTGCCAGCCTGAGCACTGTGGTCTCCAGGAATCTGACCGGGGGCCGCAAAAAAGTCATCGAGGGCCGCATTCGGCCCTGGGGCCTGAGGTTCCCCACACCTGGTCTACATCAATCCGTTTCGGTCCGTGTGGTCCTTCAAAAAACAGGATCCTCACCGACAGGCACAAAATATGATGTGAAGGGGGCCTTACTGAAGAAACTATTCCACCATGTAACAATCAAAGAATCCACTAGATGGCAGCAGGTTACAAATCTACATGCAGATATACAAAATAGTACAGAAAACACTGCCGAAAAGATGCTCTAATGAAACATCAACAAGTGTGCTATGTCAAGACAATGGGGACACTGGAGAAACACACACCGGGGTAGTAGATGTTCACTAAGAAGACAAAAATAGGGAGCACTACAAAGGGGCAAATACCTGATAGGATGTCAAATGTACAAATATAACATTTTACAGAACAGAGGTACACAGTTCTCCCTGTGGAGTATACAATTATGAAGCAGAAAATCAATGCTGAATAGTAATATCAATATACTCAAGTATATCAATTATGCCCAAAAAAATATCTACCAAGCACAGATTACCACATAAGACCTGGAGCAGCCTGCAAAGAACACCGATGCGCGTTTCGTGTTTGCCTCTTCCAGGGGATGTACAGGGTGGGCCATTTATATGGATGCACCTAAATAAAATGATAATGGTTGGTGATATCAACTTCCTGTTTGTGGCACAAGCTTTCCTCCTCCCATATAGTGAGGTGCCACAAACAGGAAGTTGATATGACCAACTATTCCCATTACATTTAGGTGCATCCATATAAATGGCCCACCCTGTATTCACAGGTAGGGTGTTGATCCTAGCTCTTCTCAATGCCTCGAGGTGGGGCAGTGACTGGTGATGCCAGACGCGGAGCCCTAGGTATGTGATTATGCCCAGGTGAGCAATGTACACAGCCGCTGCCATTTTCTGTGTATGCACCGATTGGCGAGTGCTGATATAAATAGGATGAACACACTGCCTGTATACACCCCCTGGTAGAAGCAATCCTGAGACGCTCGTCGGGGTTCTTTGCAGGCAGCTGCAGGTCATTATGTGAACATCTGTGATTGGTAGATATTTTTCCTTTTGTGTGGATATTTTTTCCTTATAATATAATATTACCATTCAGCACTGACTGCTTTCTACGTCATAATTGTATATAGTTTGTTATACCTCTTATTCTATGAAATATAAAATGATGTTTGCATATTATGTATTCCCCCTTTAAGTGAATAACCTCACAGTTGTATGTATTTAACAACGCTCAATCTCTGACTCTTGGCCTGGATCGTCCGGATTTTATTCTGGATCTGTTTGCCCTTTTTCTCTCTACAGAGAAGTTATTTTAATCCAAAAAATTATTTTTGTATTTATGTATTTGAATGAGTCGTACTTCTTTATTTTTGGTTGATATATTTTATGAAGCGTCCGACTATTGAAATAATTTCTCCAGGGAGCTGCAGTTAAGTTCATTTTCTCACAGATACTGTACTTTCAGGCATCTCCATAACATTATTAACCCTGTATTTCCAGTAGTTCATAGCATTTTCAGGCCTGAATGGATCCCTTTAAGGCATACTGTGAAATAAATAAAAAATATTCTATATACCGTAAGTGTAGTCCTTAATTAATTTAGAAGAGAAAGGAGGATTGGAGAACTCTTATCACTCTATCATTTTTTTTGCAAAAAACAAGGACATTAAATTAATGCATTCAGTTTTCCTCCGTCAAAACCCTAAAACATAAAACTAAGTGCTTAAAGGAGCACTACTAGAAAAAATGGAATTAGACTTACCGGTAATGCTCCTTCGGGAAATCCTCCATGACAGCACAACAGGAGGCTGCCTCTTGGCCCTAATAGGGGCAGGAAACAAAAAGAGGTTCAATAGCTCCTCCTTTCACTTCCTATCACCAGTGTTTATCAAGGACCACACAGCAAAATGAAGTTCCAAGATTTCCTTACACAAGGAGGAATGCAAAAATAAGTAGACAAATAGGGAGGGAATTACTCGTGCTGTCGTGCAGGATTTCTCGAAAGACAATTACCGGTAAGTCCAATTCCGTTTTCTCCTCACATCCTTCACGACAGCACAACAGGAGTAATACCAAAGAAATAAATTCTAGGGAGGGACCACTGCTTGAAGGACTTTCCTTCCGAAGCCCAGATCCGCATGTTAAGGACATCCAGTCTGTAGTGCTTGGTGAAGGTATGAATCGAAGACCAAGTGGCAGCTTTGCAGATCTGCTCAATGGTAGCATCTGCCTTTTCGGCCCAGGAAACAGACACTGCACAGGTGAAAAGTGCTTTCAGGTTGATTGGAGAGAGATATTGACACAAATAGGTCTCCAAAATGACATGCTTGATCCATGTTACAATTGTTCTTCTGGAAGCTTTTTCACCCTTGTTACAACAGCCAAACTGGAAAAACAGATTATTATTCAATCTCCAGGACTGAATTTGTTGAAGATAGATGTATGCAGAACGGTCTTACTCTAACATACGAAAGTCTCTTTCCTTTTCATTCTTGGGGTTTTGACAAAAGGATGGTAGGATAATCTCCTGAGATCTATGAAAATCTGACGAGACCTTTGGAAGAAAGGATAGATCGAGTCATAGAATAAATCTATCATCCAGAATATTGAGGTAAGGCTCTGTAATAGAAAGAGCCTGGAGTTCACGGACTCTCCAAGCTGAGGTTATGGCAACTAGAAATGCAGTTTTCCAAGAGATCTACCTAAGGGTACAGATCATACCAGTTCAAAGGATGGTCTACATAGTTCATTCAGAACGATGTTAAGATCCCATGGCGGACAGGAATTGAACCTTGTCGGTCAAATTTTTGAAGCTGACCTAAAATCTTTGGATCCATGGATGATCAGCCAGAGTTTGATCAAAGTAAGTACTGAGAGCAGAGACCTGCACCTCGAGGATACTAGGCCGTGAACCTTTGTCAAGTCCATCTTGTAGAAAATCAAGGATCTTAGCAATGTTGGAGTGGAATGGATATGGAGGGGAAGCACCACACCAGGTATTAAAGACCTTCCAGACCTTAGCATAGATAGAGTTCGTCACCAGTTGTCTACTACCTTGTAGGGTAGCGATCACTTTATCAGAGAGTCCTCTCATCTTTAAAATGTCGGCTCAAAAGCCAGACCGCCAGGCAAAGGTATTCTAGGTTGGAGTAAAGGATCGGACCCTGATGTAATAGGTCTTGAATCAAAGGCAGGATAATTGGTTCAACTGTCTTCATGGTGTCAAGAGCGGCAAACCAACTTCTTTGGTCAGTAAGGGGCGATGACTGTTGTGGTCACCATCTGTCCTGATCTTCTGGATTGTTCTGAGTAACAGAGGTATCGGGGGAAGGCATACACGAGACTGAACTCCCAAGCGTGAACCAGAGCATCGACTACGAGACACCCATGGTCTTGATGAAGAGTAGCCTTTGCGTTGAGGTGATTCGCGAAAAGATCCACCTCCGGACAGCCGCATGTCCTGGTCAGCATGCTTAACATATCCTGATGGAGACACCATTTGCCTGGAAGGATATCTTGTCTGTTGAGGTAATCTGTTTGTACATTCTTTGGGCCTTCTAGGTGAAAAGCCAAAATGGATAGCAGGTTTTCCTTCACCCAAGAGACTATTCGGGATGACACTTCTTGTAGACCTCTTTAACGGGTACCCCCCTGGTGCCGTAGATGAGCTACTGTATCATCGCAATGCACGCCGTCATAGAGCCTAGGGCTGACATGGCCGTCTGAATTGAGACCGTACAATGTTTCTGAAAGGTTTGAAATTTTGCTCTTAGCATCAGGTTTTCTGGCGGGAGATTTATCCATCCTAAGGACTTCAGGATCTGAATCAGCTCCTCTGTCTGAGACTGCAGGAGGGTGTTGTTGGAGGCAGTGATCAGCAAGTCGTCTAGGTAAGGTATCACCAATATACCCTGCTTCCTGACATATGCCATGACCTCCGCCATCACTTTCATGAACATGAGAGGTGCCGAGAACAGACCAAAAGGTAAAACCCTGAACTGAAAGTGATGCAGTTGACCCTGAAAGATTGCAAATTTCAGAAACCTCTGATCTGCAGGATGTATTGGGATATGGTAATAAGCATACTGCAGATCCAGGGTCGCCATCACGAAATCCTTCCCAATGAGAGGAATCGTAGACTTTATTGACTCCATCTTGAAACGGGAATAAGACACATGCCTTCAGTGGTTTTAGATTTATGATCGTTCAGTACGAGCCTCCTGGCTTTTTTATCAAGAAGAGACGAGAATAGTCTCCTCTTCCCACTTCTCCCTCCGGAACCAAAATAACGGTTCCCATGAGGAGACGTTTTTGAACCTCCTTCCATAGAGATGACTGGCGTTTTTGAGAGGAGAGATAGGTTACTCGTAATTGCTGAGGAGGCGGTGAAGAAAACAATATTCACATCCCATCCCTAATGAGCTGAAGAATGGGGCGGCTTGATGTCACCTGCCGCCATTAAGGAAGAAAGTTGGAAAGTCTTCCTTCTACCAGAATGGCGTCACTTCCTTTCCTGGGGTCGTGAGGAAAAGATACTCTTCCCCTTACCCCTTTCGAGTAGCTCCAGCATTCCCCTTTCCCTTCGTCTTTCTGCTGCTGGGAATGGGTTTGGGTCCTAAAAGTATGTTGTGGACGAAAGGACTTAATTTCGGGTCAGGGAGACCTTTATTGTCTAATACTTTTTCTACAAGATGGTCCAGGACCTGGCCAACAACATACTCCCCTTGGAATGGAATAGAACATAATTTGCTTTTTGATGCTTCTCAAAGTTCGGAGCCATACAGACCCTCAAGTTGTGTTAGAAAGGACCATAGTTCTAGCTGTGGCCATGTTTGACTCTGCCGAAGCATCAGCCAAAAAGCTAGCAGCTTTCTGTAACAATGGAATAGAGGCTAATAGATCTTCTCTAGGAGTGTCTTGTGCTATATGTGAATCAAGCTGGTCTAACCATCTAAACATGGATCTGGCTACACATGTAGAGGCAATGTTAGACTTCAGCATAAAAGAGGATGATTCCCAGGACCTCTTTAGCAGACTGTCTGCCTTCCGATCCATAGGATCCTTCAATCAGGAAGAGTCCTCATAGAGCAGAGTAGTCTTATTGGCTACTTTCGCAATTTGGACGTCTATTTTTGGAGTTTCAGTCCAGATTTTAGGTACCGATACATTCAAAGGAAATCTTCCTTTCATCCCTCTTGGGATTATATAAATCTTCTCTGGGAATTTCCATTCATCCAATATAATTTCTTTTAGATTATCATGGACTGGAAACAGGTTTTCTTGGATCTCAATCCCCCAAACATAATGACCTGAATGGGTTAAGCCGACACATCTTCCACCACCCCCATAGTGGTTCTTACTGCAGAGACCAATTCAGAAATGTCTTTAGGAGGAAAAATGTCATCATCTAGAGGCATCACAGCTCTGGGGTGTATCTAAACCTTCCATTAGACCCTTCATCTGAGCCAGAAGCATCTGAAGCTTCTGGTGCAGAATCCTTCCGCTTTTTTGATGCCAGACGGGCCACTGAAGGGGAATTTGAGACAGAAGCCATGGAAGATCTAATCTCCTGTTTAATGAGAGTTTTCACCTCATCCATTAAGGACGGCTTTTCTTCACCTATTACTTTTTTTCAGCGCCGTGTGAGGCACAAAAGTTTAAGTGTCGGTGACAACTTCTTATTACAAACATTATATCTACGAGAATGGGTCTTCTGCTTCTGTTCCTTTCCTCCCTGTAAAACATACTAGGGAGAGAAGGGATGACAATCTAGCCCCAAAGAGGGCTAAATACCTCTTACCAAGTTACTCACTGGGCCTGAGGTAGCGCTGGGCTCTGCATCTGCAGCCGGAAGACACCTTCTGGAGCAGACATCATGCAAACAACAAGTGTCCTACCTGTGAGTTATGTGTCCCGCCAGGGGTCCTTTTATGGAGGAGATGTGGCATAGCACCAAATGCATCATGTGCGTTTCCCCCCCCCAGTCCCATGCAGCAGCCGCCATTGCTAGAGGTCGGTGCGCAGGGAAGACCCGGAAGTGTTATGCGTTCCGCCCTTGAACGCAACCCGGAAGTGACCTGCTCAGCATTCTACGTCACCTCCGGACACAAAGGGCTCCAGCACAGCACAAACAGGAGGGAGAGGAAGGAATCCACGACGCTGCAGGAGGATCCCAGCCATGAAGCACCCGCTCAGCATTGCCCTCAGGCGCCGGAGAGAGCGGTGCGGTCCCGCTCCTCTTCCGGAGCGGGAGCGGCATGAGAAGGAGTCATAGCCCAATTGCCTCACTGCCCGGTTTGGTAAGAGGACTGCTTTGCCAGCCAGCAGCCCCAGGAGAACCTTTCCTGTCCCTTAGGGACAGGAAACACTGGTGATAGGAAGTGGGAGGTGCTATTTACTCTCTTTTTGTGTTTCCTACCCCTATTAGGGCCAAGAGGCAGTTGCGCTGTCGTGGAGGATGGGAGGAGAAAAGATTACATGGTGTAGTAATAATATAAACAAGATAAATAGTAATGGCATTCATTTTATAAGCAAAATGATTCCATTTGTTTCCTTTTGGTTTACTCTTCTATTTTACCATGAAATCCACTCTCTGACTTAAAGGAGTTGTCCGGTCCAAACCTGATAATTCTACAGTCACTCCTTGTGACTACAAATTTATCAATCCCCCCAGTGCCCGCACTGTGTGCTGTGAGGATTTTCTAAACCGGGAATGGACCGCAGATTTGCAGTATGCATGTTCACAGCAACAAGACTAGTGGGTGCGGCCTTGCTCTATACACTTGTATGAAGCGAAGCTGTGCCCACTAGTCAGAGGCTCCGGCCACAGTGGTCAGGAACATGCATACCACATAACTGCGGTTGGTTCCTGGCCTATAGACTATTGCTATTAAAGATTTGCAATAATTCGGGGCCCTGTTGCATCTTTTGCATCGGGGCCCATGAGCTTAAAGTTTTGCCACTCTAAATACCTATTTAGTGCCATAATCTGACTAATAATATGTGTCCAAAAGTCTGAAAACCGGGCACTGGTCAGGGCTGAGCAGCCCGACAAAGCACCGATTAGTGCAGGTGGAGCACCCCACCGTGTTGCTCAGTTTGTAGTGGCAAGTGAATATAGCGAACAAGCAGATAAGCGGCACTCACCAGTGGGTTCCTTGTGAATACTTTAATCAATTTAGGAGTTTAACAAGGTGAAGCGAGGGGGTGACAGAGGAGGGACCTCCACTTTTACCCCTCCCTGCACCTTGCTAACCTCCTAAATGGATTAAAAAAGTCACAAGGAACCCACTAGTGAGTGCTGTTTATCTGCTTGTTTGTTGAACTAATAACATACTTGCATTAATAATTCCCCCTTTCCCTAACTGCATTAACTGCCGTAGTATTTTTTTCCCCTTCTACTTCCTCTCTGATAACGCTTTGCTTTAGAGTCCCAGTGCATGATGGGATACTTAAAGCATCATCAGTGGGCAGAGGATGAGGTCACTACGGCAGCCTCTGCCCCCTTCCTGAAATTAAGAGACATCAGTGACGCTCATTTCAGAGGCTGGGCTAGTCCCTGTAACACAAACAATGACAGCACATTGTTTGTTGCTGCTTCAGATCGGTAGTAACAAGCCAAGAATAGATCAAAGATCTATTATTATTATTAAGCACTTTATGCGCCTTGTCAGGACACCCGGCGCGCCGCCCCCATAAGGCATGTCACTGGTCCCCATCGGCCAAGTATACTGCCAATGTGCTCTGACAGAGCAAGCGCTGTCATGGTTTACTATGCAAGTAGATCTCACACACACTTTTGTAAAGGTTGACTTTCAGTAAAGTTGGTAAAAGTAAATGTGTGCAGCTTGTATTCAGCAAGGACCAACCGAGCCACACAGCTATACTACTTATAACAGAAGCAGTCAAATGCTCTCATCATTTCTATAGCTACAAAGCAGATGCCACCAGTTCCCTTGTACTTTTGTCTGATAAGCTCATTGGAAGAGATTTACTGCAGTTAAAGCCCCACTCCATAGATGTAAAGCACCACTCCAACAGTGCAATAAAGAAACCCCATGGAGTGGTGCTTTAAAGAATTTTTCAGATCAAGGATACATAATGTAATAACTTACCACTCTAACTTGCTTTTCTACATTCAACTGCTTCCAGGTTTCATTATACATTTCATCCAGTCCTTGACGAGTCTGCTTGTAAGTTTCCAATTCAACCTTTGTATCCAGCATATTAACCTGAAATCAACAAAGAATACATATAAAGTGTGTATGTAAAACATGGGTCTTTAGTGTAGGCAAAAGCAATAAATCTGTAATATACTTTTTGAAGGAAGAATGCTTATTTGTCCACTGATGAAAAGCTCTGCACGTATCCTGGGCTATTGGAACGTCTGCAACAGTTCAGAATGTCTGAGGTCACCAAAAACAACATTTATAATAATGTACCGTAATTGGAGTTTTAATAGGTGTTGTCCACTATTAGTACAAACCCTTCTCATTTCCCATTTTTGCCTTCATTAAGGTAAATAAAGCCTGTACTCGGGGGGGAAGGTGCGTGGATGGGTGCCAGAGCTCCTCCATCGCTGATCCTGTTGAAATCCTGCATAGAGCTCGGAGCAGCAGCAGTGTTTACCCCGTTACCAGTGGCTGAAGATCCCAGGAGGCTGGTGAGCAAATCCCTGTGGTGTGCAGAGCTGACAATGGGGAGAAAACGGCAGAAGGATGCGGGGGCCAGAAGCAGCATGCACACCCAAGATGGCACACAGGAGAGGAGGCGGCGGGGAGAATGAGCGCTGCATATGAGAGGACGCTGGAGATAGTGGAGAAGCTGCAAAGGTTTGCAATGGGGGCAGAGACACTGAGTGAAGCGGGGAACTGGACTGGAGAAGAGGCACAGGCAGAAGTGGATGAAGAGAAACAAGAGAGAGACATGGAGGATGGAGGGTCTGCTGGAAGGAATGCGCAAGGAGACACAGGAAGCAAGATGCATAGTGTGCTGGAGGGATCTGCTGAGGAGGAACCCACAATCAGAGATGTTTTCCAGATAGTCTCATTCTGTAAAACTGCATTAACTGCCCTAACACAAGAGAGTAGATGGGCTGAAAGAGGAGGCTATGCACAAAGCTGACATCAGGACAGGAGCTGTAGAGGATAGACTGAGCGCATCAGAGGTTCTCTGATGTAGTTGCAAATACCAAGGATTTAGATTTAGAGAACCGCTCCAGGAGGAATAACCTTAGAATTGTTGGTGTGCCTGAGAAATCAGAGGGCATGACCCTCAGCATTTACTGAAAACTGGTTGCTGACCAAGTTCGGTGCGGATAACTTGACCAGTATGTTCGCCGTAGAAAGGGCACACCATATCCCGATAAGATCCCTGGCCCCAGGAGCTGCCCCACGCATTATACTGGCCAAAATACTTAACTGTAGAGATATTATTCTGCAAAAAGCTAAGACAGTTTAAAGAACTTACTATAAATGGACAGCATCTCTCTATTTATCCTGACTACTCAGCTGAAGTACAAAAGATGCACATGAGGTACGGAGAGGTGAAGAGGAAACTCAAACAGCTGTAACTGGCATACTCTACATTGTACCCGGGCACAGCTGTGTGTGGTGGCTTTAGGAGGTGTTCCTTTTTTTTCAATCCCCAGAGAAAGCGACCACATGGCTAGAACACAACGTTAGGAAGACAAGAGCCAAGAAAGATAAAATGAAGTGATGAAAGGGAGGTAATGCAATGATTATTTTGTGGGAACTGACATATATGAGGTGGGCAAGTGTCTGGGCACATATACTCCCACTCTCTAGGCATTAGGGAGAGAAGAAAGGTGTTGGGAGGAATGTTATATTTTTCGTTGTGGTTGATGGAGAGGGGAAGGGGAAGGGAGGAGGGAGGGATATTGGGGATTGTTTAAGGGGAAAGTTCTGGACAAAGGAATTCAGGAAGCAGAGGAGACCAAGGCAAAGTATGACATGTATACACCCACAATGGGTGGTCGGGTTAGATTCTCAGTTGGAATGTGAGAGGGTTATCAGAGGTAGATCAAAGAACAGTGATTTTAAACCACATTAAAACATGGAATCCCGCAATAACATGCCTGCAGAAGACACATCTGGTGAAAGATAGAATGGACATACTTGGGAGAACATGGATTAAAAAAGCCCATCATTCCACGTACTCGGCGTATGCCAGGAGGGTGTCGTTGCTGATACATTCTAAGACGCGATACGAGGTACACATAGATGGGGAGGAACAATATGTGTTTATGCTATGTAAATTATATGGACAAAGGCTGGGTATTGGAGTTGTAACAATAGGCGGCACGGTGGCTCAAGTGGTTAGTGAAGTCCTGGGTTCAATTCCCACCAAGGACACCATCTGCAAGGAGTTTGTATGTTCTCCCCGTATTTGCATGGTTTCCTCCCACATTGCAATGACATACTGATAGGATGTTTAGATTGTGACAGCATTACATATGTAAAATAGTATGTAAAGTGCTATGGAATTAATATTAATATTATTATTGTCACGGAGAGGGGCAGGGTCGCCGCTATTGATAGTTGGGGATGTGAATAATATCGTCAATGAATACTGGGATAGGACAAGGCAGAGGGAGAGAAGAGAAAGGAGGGACAAATTGACTCCCTTTGGTACCTATATAAGAGAAATCAGGACCTGTGGAGGGTGAGAAATAAAGACCAATACTCAGGCTAGTCTCAGACATATAATACATTATCCTGTCTAGATTTGGCATTGGGAAATGACTGAATGGGATGGTGAGTGGGGTGGAGTACCTCCCAAGAATAATTTCAGACCATAGTTCCTTTGAAATTAGCATTCAAATTGGGTATAAAAGGGGTCAAAGGGGAGAATGGAGGGTACACCCAGAGTGGCTGAAAATTATAGATATAGAAAATACAAAAAAAAAAAAAAAAAAGAGATAGAGGCATTCTTTCAAATAAATGAGGGAAGTGCCGTGACACATGTGATTTGGGCCACCATGAAATCCTATTTAAAGGTAGTCCTCAGAGACATAGCGAGATGCAAAACTCAAAAGAAAAAAGTGGATCAGGCGGTAATGGATGAGCTAAGTAGAGTGGAGGCAGGAATGATAGCTAGTCCTACCCCGGCAGCTAAGAGTAGCACATGAGGAAGTAAATAGGATGTATATGAAGGGCGTGGAAAGGAAGAGGGCCTTTCAGAAATCACTGTTCTACGAGGAGGGAGAGAAAGTGGGACATTTACTGTCAGTGGTGATGGCGGCACAGCGGAACTCAGCCAATGTATATAACAACTAAAGTGAGCGGGGAAGAAGTCACGGAAACAAAGGACATACTAGAGGTTTGTAGAGAATTCTATGCGCACCTATATTCTTCTAGGACACAGGCAACTGAGAACGAGATGAGATAGAGAGGTTCCTGGAGGAAGTGGAAATACCTAAATTGGATGACAGCATAAGGGAGTGGCTTGACGACCCCTTAGCAATTGAGGAGGTTAATGTCCATGGCTAACATCAGAGCTGCAGGGGCAGGCAAGATCCCCGGGGTGGTTTATAAAGAATTAGGAGAAGTGGTACTGCCAAGGTTGAAGGGTGTCTGTGAGGAAGGGTTGCAGAGGGATGCACTGCCGAAGTCCATGGGTGATGCTATTGTGGTGGTCATCCTCAAGGAAGATAGAGATGCTAAGCTGGTTGAGTCTTATAGACCCATCTCTTTACTGACGTCAGATGTTAAAATTCTGTCCAAAATACTGTCAAATCGCCTAATGGGATTTATTTAAAAAAAATAATACACCTAGATCAATCTGATTTCATGTAAAAAAAAGTTAACAGCGATTAATCTGAGGAGGTTGTGTTTAAATTTACAATCACCAGCTGACAATGTTTGACAAAGGGCGGTGGCCACTTTAGATGCAAGGAAAGAGAGGGGGTATTTATGGAAGACAGTTGATCCTGATGGACGGTGTATTCGTGAGGAAGGAGCAGGGATATGCTCTGAAACGCGTAGAATAAAAGCACCATTACCCTTTGATTATTTGTGGCTGTTTCATTGTACAGTTAGCGCAGATCAAAAAAACACCGTCCATCAGGATCGAACTATAATATGGCTGTGCGCGTGGAATGTGGATCTTGCGGCAGCTGTACTGTACGCATATACTGGTTGTGAGTCCCACAACCAACCCAGGTGAGCACTAATATTTGCCATTTTTTACAATATCTATAAAGATAAGACCCTATTGCGCTTTTGTTTCCTCATCTTTTTAGCTATATGGTAGATATTGGCACAAATGAGATTCGGACCTGTCTTTATATCAGGAATTCGCCTTACACAGTGGTACGCAACAGGGATACCTGCTGTCCACGCTATTTGTGGTGGAGCCATTGGCAGCTAAAATTAGAGCGTTGGAAGCATTCAGGGGGTTTCGGTATGGCGTGATAGAAGAGGAAATCGCTCTATACGTTAATGACATACATTCCTAGAAAACTCTACAGTTTTATGGCACCAATATCCTGAGGAATATTGTGTGTCTGGAGAAAATTGCTAGTGTAAAATATATATTTTTCTACCCTGTTGTAAAGGAGAAAGAGAAAAAAAACATGAGTGTCCTCATTTTTTGCTTTGGAGAAATTTAGTCCTGTTTGCACCGCAGCAAACTTACCGTAATAATGAATTTGTATTCCCAGACCCAAAAGGTTTTTGTGATTTGAAGTGGCCTTTTAATATGACAACCTTCACATTTCTATGTTATGTCCTGGACTGCAGAAATGTTTGTCTACAGGTAAATGAGTTTTTTCGGCTGTAATCGTGTGATGAGACCTCATTCTTGCATCTCAAAAAGACATTTTTAAACCAAAGCTACCACCCCACCTCCACTGATGATCAGATCATTAGAGTCACAAGGATCCCTAGAAGTCTAGCGCTTCAATACAGAGAAAAGGAAGAAAATCATTTTATACCTCTGGTGGTGAGCTACAACCCACAGCTTGAAGTACTGATAAATACTGCCAAGAAACATCACCATATCCTACAAAAAGATAACCGACTAAAATAATATTCAAAGACCCTCCCTTGCTATGCTACAGGCAGCCTCCCAACTTAAGAAACATCAATGTCTTCAGATACACCAAGAGTAACTTATCCATGCAATGTGAAGAGCTGCAAAACCTGTGCTTATATAGAGACAAAAGACAAGATACAGATCCCCAACTCACAGCAAAACTTAAGGCCAGATCGCGGTTCATAAATCTGTCATTGGTCACTCGCTGGACGCGCAGCATCGCTGCGTGTGACAGCAGGAGAGCAATGATCAGCGAGCTCCCAGCGCCGCACAGCAAGTGCTGGGAGCTGGTATCCAAGGTAAACAGCGGGTAACTAAGCAGAGTGTGGTGCTTAGTTACCAACGTGCTCACTGGTCCTGATCGCTGGTGAGTCTGGCTGTGTGACAGCTCACCAGCGATCAGTCCACGATGTGGCAGCGATCCCCGTCGGTGGTTGGATGCTTGCCACATTGAAGCGTGGAACAGGGCCTTAAGATTCCTTGGACATTCACTTGTTCCTTTTCCAATGGGGTGTATCTAATTATGTGCACTACATGTACTATTGGGGGCTGTCTATATGTTGGCTAAACCAGAGACTCAGAGCAAGAATGAGATCTCATCGTCACACGACCATTGTCCCGCTGTAAGAGCCATGACCTAGGATACAATCCCAGCTTTCTGATACTGGACACTACATTGTGGCCCAAAATCCTTTAATAATCTTCAGATTTCATGAAGTCTTGCACACAGTCAAGGTAACCTATTCCAGAGGCAGCAAAACAACCCCAAAACATCTTTGAAATTCCACCATATTTGTCTGTAGGTGCTGTATTCTTTTCTTTATAGACCTCTTTCCATTTTCGGCAAACAATAGAATGATGTGCTTTACCAATAAACTATCTTAGTTTCATCTGTACACAAGACACTTTTATAGAAGCAGTTTGGCTTACTCATATACATTTTGGCAAACTGCAGTGTAGCTTTTTATGTTTTTGCCTCACCAGTGTGGTCCTCCTGGGTCTCCTGCCACTGAAATTTGAATGGATAGTTTGTGCTGACACTGTTGCACTGTGAGCCTGCAGGACAGCTTAAATTTCTTTGGAACTTGATTTAGGCTGCGTATCAAACATCTAGACTATCTTGCGTTGCAGCCTTTCATCAATTTTTGTCTGCTGTCCATGTCCAAGGAAATTAGCTACAGTGTAAACATCATTATGTTACACACTGTGGACAAATTAACATCAAGGGAGAGTCCTCTTCTCCATTCTTAAGGGTACTTGACACACTAACATGGCTAGCGATATCGCTGAAACGTCACAGGTTTTGTGACTTAACAGTGACCTCTCCAGCGATGTCGCTATATGTGACACGCATCAGCGACCTGGCCCCTGCTGTGAGGTTGCTAATCACTGTACATCGTTCAGGACCATTTTGTGGTACTTGGTCTCCCGCTGGTCAGCACGCATTGGCGTGTGAGACAGCAAGAGACCAACGATCAGCGACCTCACAGCCAATGCCCAGCGCCGCACTTTAGATGCTGGGCACTGGTAACCAGGGTAAATATCAGGTAGATAAGCAGCACGCTCTGCTTAGTTACCCGTTGTTTACCCTGTTTACAGGCTGGGCTAAGCGGGAGGATGCTGGTAAGCAGGAGGACGCTGGTAACCAGGGTAAACACGGGGTAACTAAGCAGAGCACACTGCTTAGCAACCCCATATTTACCCTAGTTACCAGCGATGTCGCTGCTGACTGGTCGCTGGTGAGTCTGCCTGTTTGACAGCTCACCAGCGACTGCATAGAGACTTTCCAGCGATCCTGGCCAGGTTGGATCGCTGGTGGGATCGCTGTAAAGTCTCAGCACGTAAAAGGGGCCCTTAGTGTGGCACACAGAACACACAATGCAAAGATTGTGTCACCTTCTCTCTTTTTGTCTGGTTTCAGGTGTGATTTTTATATTGCCCACACCTGTTACTTGCCACAGGTGAGTTTGAACGAACATCACATGCTTGAAAAAAATTTTTACCCACAATTTTGGAAAGGTACCAACAATTTTGTCAGGCACATTTTTTGGACATGTAAAATTATGTCCAATTTGCTTTTTTTTCCCCTCATTTTTTTTCTGCTGTTTCAATAGGCAGAAAGGAAATAAACGTGTATAAAAATGTTTAATTGCAGTAAGGTTCTGGGAAAAATACCTCACTTTCTGTAACAATTTCAAGGGTGACAACACTTTCAGCCATGACTGTAAAATGAAACCAATGGGAAAACGGGCATACCAAGCAAAATATAATGGAAACGGCAGGATTTAGATTGCATAAAAGGCAAAAATAACATTGTTAATCATTAGCATCATCTTACCTCTAAGTTTCTTTCGCTCTTCTTTTGGATGCGTGCGCTCTCTTGTAGTAACTGATTATGTTCATCCTGCAGTGACACAATGCGATCTTTTGCAGCAACAAGCTGTGATGGGATTAGATTAAAAAAATGCAAAAATCAGAAATACATCAGTGACCTGTATACATACAGACAATTTGTAAAGAGGAGCTTGGGTTTTATTTTACTAATGAATAGTGGGGGAGAAAAAAATTCATAATTTTTAAAGGATATATATTAAAGGGAACCTGTTACATTGGCTAAGGAGATTAAAGGGAACCAACCACCCCAAATGACCCCCCCGGACTGTTAATATGTGTCCATACACCCTGCAGACACATATGGGGCACTAGTTTTTGCTAAAAAAACGGATTTGTAAAAGCTAAGATATAGCTTTATAAACTTTTAAAAATCTGGCCGACTGGGCGTTATCTGGGTGGGGGGGTGGAGCTCTGCGCAATACGTACAACCTGCTTCGGTGCCGTCCCTGCACTCCTGTCCGGTGCTGTGCCCGCTGCTCTGGCCGGTGCTGTGCCCGCTGGTGTCCTCCTGTCATGTGCCCGCTGGTGTCCTCCTGCTGTGCCCCAGGCCGGTAACATGATTATCGGTGCGGGCTCCGGGCAATGGGGAAGCTTCCTGCTTCCTCCTGCTCATCCCCGCCCAGGTCAGCACTGCACCAATGAGAACGCAGGGACAGTGTGTCATGTGATCGCCGCTGTGAGCCAATCACGGCGGTTACATGACATCACTGGCCCTGCGTTCTCATTGGTGCAGGGCTGACCTGGGCGGGGATGAGCAGGAGGAAGCAGGAAGCTTCCCCATTGCCCGGAGTCCGCACCGATAATCATGTTACCGGCCTGGGGCACAGCAGGAGGACACCAGCGGGCACAGCACTGGCCAGAGCAGCGGGCACAGCACACAGCACCGGACAGGAGTGCAGGGACGGCACCGAGCAGGTTGTACATATTGCGCAGCGCTCCACCCCCCCCCCCCCCACCCACCCAGATAACGCCCAGTCGGCCAGATTTTTAAAAGTTTATAAAGCTATATCTTAGCTTTTACAAATCTGTTTTTTTAGCAAAAACTAGTGCCCTATATGTGTCTGCAGGGTGTATGGACACATATTAACAGTCCGGGGGGGTCATTTGGGGTGGTTGGTTCCCTTTAACCTGTGAATGTAGGGTTAATCTGCAAGTAACGCCCTTTACCCCCCAGCCTCTTTCCACCTGCCTGACCAAGCCAATTTTTTCAACTCTGACCAGTGTCACCTTATGAGAGATGGCTTTAACGGATCCCAGCGACTCAAAGATTGTTTTTTTCGTGACATATTGTATTTTATTTTAGTGATAGATTTAGGGCAGTTTTTTACATTTATTTGGGAAAAAAATTGGACATTTGGCATAAAAAGTGTGATTTTCAAACTTTGAATTTGAAGGACCTACAGGGACAGGTTGAGGGCATTAAGTCTTTGAGCTGCAGCCGTTGGCTGGCCTTGTAACAGTGGGAGTCTTTGTGGGCACAGGGTCATTTCTCTTTTTTGTTTTCATCAGGGTTAATGTTAGGGTCAGTCCTGGCGCCTGAACTGGAACCTTGAATACCTGATTGACATCTGACCTGCCTAAGCTCCCTGCCTCAAAATGGGGGAGATTTATCTATGCTTACAATATTGCTGTGTATCTGTGTATATTGCATAGCATTGATACAATGGCTACTGTCACTGTCAGAGACAGATCTCTGTGTCTGGTACTTAAGTTGTTTATACACAATTGGTGGTAGGTTACACACCTTTGACCACCTTACTAGATAATTATACGCGTGTCATGGTTTAGTTAGTCCAGTACTGTCCCCTGCACAAATAGCTGTTGTAATGTTGTAACAGCCTGATTAATGAGGTCTTCAACCTCTTTTTACAAATTCTTAATTAAAAGGTAATTTCATTAGTGTGCTTAATTGATTATTTAACTTACAAAACTGATAATTACATATAAACTCTTAAAAGGGTTTTCTTACTTTCAGTCGCCTAAATACCACAATTGATATCGATCATGGTATTTAGGGGGTCCGCCCCTGGCTGTGACAGCCGGGCACAGCTCCTATGGAGATCGCCAGGATGTACCAGTATGTCCCCAACAAATAGGACTGAAGGTACCTTTACACGCCGCTACAAGGTGGAAACAACCGGGTTGATGAGACAAATGTATCTTGCACCGCCAAATCAACCCGAGGTAGCGGCGTGTAAAGGCGGTTGTTGCCACCCTTCACTTGCGGCACCAGTTTCAGAGCAGAGCTCAAAAACAGGTTGATTTCAACCCGGTGGTAACGGCGTGTAAATACGGTAGGGTAAGGTCTATTCGTCACCTAGATAACTCCCTGGGGCGTGACACAGCCTCCGGGAAACCGCACCTCTTCAGCGATCATTGGTGGAAGCTCCTGCGTTACGATTGGTAGTCGCTGCATAGGGCGGCATATTTAAGGAGCTGACCAGTCACATTACACAATTGCTCGAGCGTCATGTATTAGTCAGCCTCCTGCGCTGGCTGGCCAATCATGATGCTATTGCTTTGTCCTATCAGCGTACGAAATTCTCGTAATCCACAATTCTGGCACGCCTATGTGTTGTCCCTGCTGCACCAGGTCCTCCCATATTACACTCTGTAGTGGCGTGTAAATGGGGTAAGGTGCTTTTCAGAAGGTAACTTTAGGCACCCTGCGGTGCATCCAGAGATAGATTCAACCTTCTGTAGAGCACCTTGTAGCAGCGTGTAAAGGCGATGCGGGTACCATTTGTAACTGTTGGTGCGTGCTCGTGCACGTGAAGCACCCGGTTGTTTCCACCTTGTTGTAGCGGCGTGTAAAGGTACCCTTACTGATACATCATGGGTTAGGAAGGGGGTTAATAGCAATAGGAAGGTGCCAGGCTGCTGTTCTGAAAATGCAGTTCTAAAGGAGAAAATGTACTTTATTCCTCGAAGGAGGCGCAGGCTTTCAGTCATGTAGGTGTGTCGGGTTAATCACAGTCAGTCACAGAATAACAGATTCTCAAGCTCATTTACAAATATCAACAGATCTATAGAATGTAAGCCTGTAAGGGACCCTCTGTACCATTCTGTCATTGTTAATGTATAGCATTTTGGAAACAATACGAGGCATGGGGTAAAAAAACAAACAAAAAAAACAAACAACAGTGAAAGCACAGCATGATAATTAGCTTTCTAATGAAAAGATATATTTTCAGCAACTGAGAAAAGAGAAGTCAATTCTAAAGAGGATGCATGATGTTTAAACAGTGGCGTAACTTCAGCTGGAATGGCCTCCCCTTCTCTGGATGGGAGCAGTGGCGCTACATAGAAAAACATAACACTGACCGTATCCCGTCCAAAGAGGCAGGGGTTGTGACGGGTGAACGATCCGAGACTCGTGCTAGTAACTCGCGTGTCACTCGGACAGTGTGTTTCCACCCTAAATTTATTTTGTGGCTTGACTAACATTTGCCATGGCATGGTTATGAACACTAATTAAAGGAAACTAACCACAATGCTTTTAGGGTACAAGGCAAAAGCAGCGCCATACAGGCACTAGGATGGTGACATGAACCATACCTTCAGTCTTCTGATTAGATGTTTGATTGCAGCGATAACGTTTATCAAAGATAAGAAAATGTGGGCAGCGGTGATTGACGTGTGCAACCCTGCAGTCCTTGTCTCACCAGTTACCAAAGCAAGGTGCATGCGGGTTCAGCAGTTTATATACTTTCCAACCTACTTGCACCACTCTGAATCTGGTTAGATAGCTGAATCTGACCATCTTCAGTTCCACTGTGCCCTCCTCTGTTGCCCCTGCTAGCAGTCTGGAAGAGAGACGTTTAGACCAACTGAATGACCATGCCGCTGGTCTGAACAGTCATTCTTCATGAGTTCACTGACCCCTGGAGAGAAGAAAGCTTCACGTATGAAGCAGTATGCTCCTTATGCTGCATTTGAGGTAACCCATTTTTAAGTTAAAATAAATAAATAAATAAACTTTATATTTACCTCGATCACCACTACCAATCTGGCAGTGACCCTTGGCGTGGCAGCCCTCGTGCAAGAGTGCAGGAGTATGTTTTTTGTTTAAACATCATGCATCCTCTTTAGAATTGACTTATCTTTTCTCAGTTCCTGAAAATATATCTTTATATCTTTTCATTAGAAAACTAATTATCATGCTGAAAGTATTTGGCCCCCTTGAACTTTTCAACCTTTTGCCACATTTCAGGCTTCAAACCTAAAGATATAAATTCAATTTTTTTTGTGAAGAATCAACAAGTGGGACACAATCGTGAAGTGGAACAAAATTTATTGGATATTTGAAACTTTTTTAACAAATAAAAAACTGAAAAGTGGGGCGTGCAATATTATTCAGCCCCTTTACTTTCAGTGGAGCAAACTCACTCCAGAAGTTCAGTGAGGATCTCTGAATGATCCAATGTTGTCCTAAATGACTGGTAATGATAAATAGAATCCACCTGTGTGTAATCAAGTCTCCGTATAAATGCACCTGCTCTGTGATAGTCTCAGGGTTCTGTTTCAAGTGCAGAGAGCATCATGAAGACCAAGGAACACACCAGGCAGGTCTGAGATTTGGATACAAAAAGATTTCCCAAGTTTTAAACATCTGAAGGAGCACTGTGCAAGCGATCATATTGAAATGGAAGAATCTAGCCTTTATGGAAAAGTGACAAGAAGAAAGCCATTTCTTAAAGATATCCATAAAATGTCTCGCTTGAAGTTTGCCACAAGGCACCTGGGAGACACCAAACATGTGGAATAAGGTGATCTGGGCAGATGAAATCAAACTTTTTGGCCACAATGCAAAACGATATGTTTGGCATAAAAGCAACACAGCTCATCACCCTCAAAACACCATCCCCACTGTCAAACATGGTGGTGGCAGCATCATGGTTTGGGCCTACTTTTCTTCAGCAGGGACAGGGAAGTTAAAATTAATGGGAAGATGGACGGAGCCAAATACAGGACCATTCTGGAAGAAAACCTGTTAGAATCTGCAAAAGACCTGAGACTGGGACTGGGACGGAGATTTATCTTCCAAGAAGACAATGATCCCAAACATAAAGCAAAATCTACAATAGAATGGTTAAAAAATAAACATATCCAGGTGTTAGAATGGCCAAGTCAAAGTCCAGACCTGAATCCAATCAAGAATCTGTGGAAAGAGCTGACAACTGCTGTTCACAAACGCTCTCCATCCAACCTCACTGAGCTCCAGCTGTTTTGCAAGGAAGAATGAGCAAGAATTTCAGTCTCTCGATGTGCAAAACTGATAGAGACATACCCCAAGCGAATTGCAGCTGTAATCGCAGCAAAAGGTGGCGCTACAAAGTATTAACTCAAGGGGGCCGAATAATATTGCACGCGCCACTTTTCAGTTTGTTGTTAAAAAAGTTTAAAATATCCAATAAATTTCGGTCCACTTCAAGATTGTGTCCCACTTGTTGATTCTTCACAAATATACGGCACCATTAGTTCCATGGTTCTGTACATGAGATGGGGTTACATACATAATAGAGATATAGGTTACAGTGAACAAATTAACAATGACAGACTGGAAGAAAAGAAAAGAAACAAAAAACAAAAAAAACAAGAAAACTTTAGTGGTTTAGGCTGCCTTCAGATTTGCAGATGCCTCCGCAGCGTTCTGCGGAGGCATCTGCAAGCATCTGCATGCAAACCACAGCCCCTATCTTTATAATGGAGCGCACGGCGGTCTGCAGATGCTTGCAGACCGCCGTGCGCTCCCATTGCCCGCCATGAGTGATCTGTGCGCAGGCGGACGCCTGCGCACAAATCACACACTCTCGCCCACACCAGGGACACAACATGTCGCGTCCCTGGTGCGGACGAGACTGTGATTTGTGCGCAGGCATCCGCCTGCGCACATATCACTCATGGCGGGCAATGGGAGCGCACGGTGGTCTGCAAGCATCTGCAGACCGCCGTGCGCTCCATTATAAAGCTAGGGGCTGCGGTCTGCATGCAGATGCTTGCAGATGCCTCCGCAGAACGATGCGGAGGCATCTGCAAATCTGAAGGCAGCCTTATAGAGAAAAAAAAATGTATTTTATTTCAAATCAGTGGCCACAATATCTCTAGATTCAATTGGTCAATTGAGTTAGGCTTGTGCACACATTTCCAGTATAGATTTCCTTTACCGGAATGAAGTCAATCTTTTTTTTTTTTTTTTTTTTTTTTTACAGGTCTCCAGTTGTGCAAAAATGTAATACTCAATTTCAGCATGTCACTTCCCCTTTAACATCTGCTACCAGAGATCGCGACAAACCTAGCACAACAGCTGGGATCGGGGACACCGTTACCAATATTTTGCTTTATTTGCCCACTTCATTGCATTTTTACAGTACTTAGCCTTTCCATGATAACAATTTATAAGCATACTGCAAACGTGTAAATATATTGTAAAATAAAATTAAAAAAAATAAATAAATCAGGCTAATAAGAAAAAAAGGACAAACCTCGTCATTTAACTTTGAGTTGGTCTTCTCCAAAAGCTCAATTTTTGATTGAAGATCTCCAACAGTGCAACTAAAGTATATAAGTGAACTGATAGTTAATCATTATCAGTGATAGTAATTGCTGCAAAAACAATTATCGGTGACAAAAATTGATAAATATAAATGCTGCTTAAAGTGACATTCACTTGACATTTAAAGTGGGAATATTTCATATCAGCCCCATCACCCCCAATCTCTCAACCTAAAAGCCTTACATTTTAATTTCCTCAATATGTCCAATATATGTCAGCATCCGCCCCTGATATGGGATTCCATCTAACATTAAAGGGCCCGTTACACGCTACGATATCGTTGGTACGTCACAGCTTTTGGGGCAGAGCAACGACGTCGTTGCATGTGACACTTAGATACGACCAATGAGAAGTCGTTGATAGTAGATTTATGAACATGTTCAAAAACCTGTTGTCCATCCAACCTGCAGCATCGTTGTGTGTGACACCTTTCCAACGATCTCGTTTACGACTTCGCCTATTCAGAACTGAAGGACGTGGGCGATCAAACGACCGCAAATATCGTTTGCTTGTCGCGGAGTCGTTGCTGCGTCGTTCAATATATCTATACGTGTGACACCCCAGCAGCGATCAATTAATGATGTCCCAGCGATCTCGGCCAGGTCAGATCGCTGAGACATTGAAGCGTGTAACCCGGCCTTAAGGCCCTGTGCCTATGATGCGTATTTTGTGAGTTTTTGACACATTTTTGTGAAAAATCCTCAGGACAGAAAAAATCCAAGCAAAGTCCATGGTAAATCTCTAGACTTGTGCCCAGGCAGCCTTTTTCCCCGCAACCGGATGGTGCAGTTTTGTGCTGCGGGGGAATTGTGCATCATGTCAATTTTTATTCTCTCTCCCATGAAATGCTCAGCCTGGAAGTGATGTGACTACAAAAATCTGCACATTTTCCGCATGCACACACACAAAAAACACACCATGGGCAAAAACATGTTTTTGGTGCATTTATTTATTTATTTTATTAATACAAGAAGGTGCAGATTTGACAACAAAAACCTGCAATATAATTTTCTTGTTGGCGCACAGCCTTGGGGTTAGTTTGTACAGTGCACAAGGAAGGCCTTGGAGTGTGCATCTACAAACATTTATGAAAGAATGGGTCATCCTACACATAGATGGACTGCCAAAGATGGTTGTCCAACCAAGTTATTGGCATCGTTCGGCTGACAGCCATCTAATGTATATGGCCAGCCTATCAGCGCTGAAGTATTCTTTGATATGTGATGCGGACACTGCCTCGAGAAAAGAGTGATGTAAAGAAGGTGTGATAGTTCTTCACCCCATGAATGTCTGAGCATTTTTCTCAGTTATTTAATAAGGACTTTTTTTTTCTTGACCCCCATAGAGGAGCTTGTAGGCGGTAACAGGTAGATGAGAAATTGATAAGAGTTGATGTAAGTGTCGCGCTGTTGGAGTGATCCAATCCAAAGAATACAAAAGAAAAATAACTATTTCTACGCGTTTCAGGGCTCACACTTGCCCCTTCTTCAGGAACAGCCATCTTTCATATTCCTTGGCTATGATCATTCTGACAGTGCGGCATTTACACCATCTCGCTTACCAATTTCTCATCAGAAGGTTTTAAAAGCTTAACAGTAATTTATAATTTATTAAACAAATTTACAAAATCTGCTTCTTTAGGGATCTATTCAGATTGAAATGGTCTTTGAGGGGCATATATATGGGAATCTCCCCAAAAGTGATTCCACCTTAAAAACGCTCCCATCAAATAATTCAAAACTGTGGTCAGCTTTAAAAAAAATAATGTTGTCTCTTTAGGTGCTACACAGGAATTGATGCAAAATGGAATATAAAAAAATAGAGATATTGAATTAAAATGATGCATTAGACCCCAATGAGTTTTAACTTTTACAAGAGCTAGAACAAAAAATAAAAAATGGACCTCACAATCTGTTACTCATTTTCTTCTGGCCATGAGGACCTTGTTTGCACGATGTGTATTGCATCGTGTATTAGGCGCGGATTTAGTGCGGATTCACTGCAGATCCGCACTCAGTTTGCAGCAGTGTGTTCTCCCACCCCTGTCACCCATCCCATGTCAGGAATTTGTGTTGTCCTGTGTGCATAGTGTGCGTATTTTTACGCAGTGGGTATGCGGTGTATGAGATTGTGGAAAAATCTGCAGCTTGCCAATTCGTGATGCAGATTGTACCGTGTGTTTCATCGATAGACCCTCATGTTGGCTCAAAATACGCAGCAGTGTTTGCACGATACATATATGTTGCATATTATGAGCCAACTTTGCATTGAAATCTGCAAGTAGTGATAGCATGGAGGGGGGGGCAGGCTTTGACATTTCTTTTCCTTTCTTTTAACAAAATTATCCAGTCTTTATGGAAATAGACACAAAGCACCTAGAAATACGCACTAAATCCGCATTAAAACCACACATTGCAGAGAGGGATGGTTTTGATGCCTTTTTCTGACAGTAGGTGCAGATTTAGGAAGCCCAAAATCTGCACCACAAACTCAGCGTGTGAACACAGCCTTAAAACACCAAATTTATAATGGGTGAAAGGAGAAAATTGACCCCGTAACGTATTATGCGTTTTCTCCAGAACACCGCTAAGCTGCGAAATTTGGAAAGCAAAGAGTGCCATTTAATATTTGGAACCCAAATTAGGACACTGCTGCATTTGCGGAGACTCTGAGGTGCCAAAAAAAGAGTTAAAAAAAAGAAAAAAAAAAAAACAAAAAAAAAAAAAAACAACCCCATTGTATTCCGTGAATTCATCTACAGCTGTGGTGACTATTTTGGAACACCCATGCCGTGCCGTTTTTTCTCTCGAAGTATTGCAAATCTTCCAGCCTAGTGCCCAGACTTTATGCCTAAATTGTGCTTCTGGTTACACGCACCCCGTAGTATATTCAGTGGGCTCTCCCCTCTACAATAATACCACAAACGTGTTTGCTTACTGCGGTTAGGGCACAGTGGGGCTCAGAAGGACGGGAGCATTTGGATTTGGGAGGGCAAATTTCACTGGATTTGTGTGACATAAGTTCAGGTTCTATTGGTAACATTTTGGGGCACAGAACATTTTTTTGATCACTGTCAGTGAAAGGCTGGGATCACATTCTTATGTTCTACACTGAGCACTTAAGTTTTTCCGTACAAATTCCCAAAAAATATAATTCAGATGGAACCACTCACTAAAATGAGGAAGATGGAGACATTTTGGACTCAGTTTGGACTCAGTTTGGTGTCTGTTCCACTGGTAACCATCTTTTTAGGTGTCCACATCCCTGTGGTCGTTCAAAAGTGCTAGATAGATGGCCAACATGATAGGACGCTGCCGTAGCAGAGACAAGATGGAGTCCAAAGTGGTTCTGTCTCATTATAGTGAGTGGTTTTGTCAAGGTTTTTGTCTGAATTGCAATTTTTGGGTTTTGTGACATTGCAGCGACCTTGCCAGTGACGTCGCTGCGTGACATGCCGCAACGACCAGCGATTAGCTCGCTGATCATTGCGGAATGGCTGGGACCATTTTTCAATTGTTGGTCTGCCGCTGTCACACATGTATCGTCATGTGTGACAGGGGCAATGACCAGTGACACCCAGTGTGCGCCTGACACCCTGACCAATCCCAGCGACCGGCGGGTGTTGGCTCATCACTGGGGGATTGCTGGTGAGATCTGCCTGTCTGACATACTCAACAGCGATCACATAGCGATGTTCCGGGGATCCCGAGCGTTGGTCGGGTCGCTGGAACATCGCTATGTGTAACCCCAGCTTAAGATGGGACAGCAAAAAACCTTGCAATAAATTCCCTTTAGGATAATACAATTAACCCCTTAACGACCCATGTCAGTCATTGTTCGTCTCCCTGCCTTTGGTGCGAGCTCACACACCAAACCCGCACCTTTCCCTGCATGTCATCTGATCTGAACAGCCGACATGTGCCTCTGCGAATGGATCAGAGCTCCAATCCTGCTGTCAGAGTGGGATTTAACATGCACTGGCAGGGGGGAGGGCCACTCCTCGCTTCCATGGGCTGTCAAGCTGGTGTCTATAGGAGAGGATTTCTACTGTACAGAGCAGTGCCAAAGTTAAAACACCAAACACACATAATTCGTTTCACTTTAAAAAAAAGTCCAATCTATCAAAATCTAAAGTTAAATGATCGGATTGGAAAACAGTGTAATGAAAAAAGAACAAAGAATGCCAGAAATGCAGTTTTTCTGCCTCTGCAACAATAGAAAGCAATGTGATAACAGGCGATCTAAACCGTATACAATGAGGAGCAAGCAATAAAGTGCTCGGTACTCCGTACTCAAATCGAGAAGGTTGGACGCTCCGACTGGCTCGACTCAAGTAACGAGTATAATGGCACCATAACGTGATTGTGGGGTGCCGATGGGTCGTCATGACAGCCTGGGCTCAGGTGATGATCCCTGTGCCCGTCAAGACAATCTCCCTGGGGACTAGTTAAAAAAAAAAAAAAAAAGCAGTGTTCAGAAATGTCCGTATATGAAAATATATATCAAAACAGCGCATCTACCTAAAAGTGGTAGAGATTAAAACGTCAGCACAAGACGCAAAAAACAAGCTGTCACACAGCCCCAGATCCCCCAAAAAATGAGAACATTACAGGTCCCAAAAAGATGGTGACAAGGGCATTTATTTTCAAAGACTTCACCAATTAAGAAAAAGAAACAACTAAGAACACAAAGCTAAACATTTGGAACATATGAGTGTACTGACCTGGGGAATCATACTGCCAGGTCACTTTTACCATATAGTGAACATGGTAAATAAAGCTCCCCCTACCACCACAAAAATATATGGAATTGCACTTTTTTGCAAAGTACGTCTCCACACATTCTTTCTTTGCCCTGCCCCCTTTTATGATGTCATTTAAAAGTACAGCTCATCCCGTAAAAACCAAGCCCTCATATGGCTATATTAACGATAAAATAGAAATAAGTTATAGCTCTTGGAGGAAGGGGAGAAAAAACAAAATCTGGAAAACAGCAGAGGGTGAGGGGTTAAGTATGACTACATCTGTGAACTGATCTGTCTTGGGGACGAATATTACACACACAATGATGATAAAGAACCAAGACTCAGATCTTAGTAGTTGGTAATAAATCCTACCTCAGATGTCGGTTTAGCTCTTCAACATAATGCTTCTGATCAAGGACGCTCGTGATTCCATCTGCTCTGAGAAAGGAAAATCAATAAATCAGAAACAAAAACAAAACAATGAAATGCTGCAGTGTTTCAGAGAAAATCATACTATAAAAGCTGCTGAGGATCGACGGGAGGTAGGAGAATAGGGGGGAAAGGTGGACAGAGACTAGTCGGACTGACCGGGAGGGGCGGAGGCCAGTTGGACCAAATTTGGAGACTAGTCAGACCTACTAAGGGGGAAGGGGGATGGGTTGAGACTAGTCTGACCGACCAGGTGGGGGGGGGGGGGGGGGAAGAGACTAGTCGGGCAGAGATCCCCATCGGCTGCCCTGAATTGGGCAGATCTCTCCCTATATGAACAAGCAGGGAAAGAGTTGTCATCATTCCAGATTAGAGGCTGGAAGAAACTGTTGAAGTCTGACCTGTCCAACTAGTCTGCTGCACGGCTCGGCCTTGGCTG
Source organism: Allobates femoralis (assembly GCA_033576535.1). Taxonomy (NCBI): domain Eukaryota; kingdom Metazoa; phylum Chordata; class Amphibia; order Anura; family Aromobatidae; genus Allobates; species Allobates femoralis. The sequence goes on along the minus strand of JARQOC010000004.1, from coordinate 536,803,030 downwards.
CATTTTACAGTCAAACCAACATGTACGATATAAAGCCAGGGCCCAATACAAGCTGCTCCCATTCACTACACAGCAGCCAATAGAAACAGCTTCCTACCCTTCTATTCGCTGCGCTCTACTATGCAGAATACATACCTGCTGTGGGGAGAATTAATGAACATGTTATGCCCAGCACTGCTATACTTTGTACCCCAGCTAGCAGCTTACTATGTAAGAAAACATCAGGGCTCATTTTAAACAAGACAAGAAGGTTTTTATAACCTATACAATAAATCTGATATGCAATGGTGTGTCTCATGGTAATGAATGGTCTTTGGAATGAGCTCGTAATGAGGTATTACAAGCAGAGCCATGTGGCACATTAGTGTATGCCTTCATGGACCTCCACCTAAACATCATTATTAACATATTTATTATGACTACTTTAACAATCACTAATTTAACCCCTTTTAATATTTTAAAATGCCCGTGTCTTCATGACCATCACACTTGAATGTAACAATGTTCGCAAGATGGCATAAATTGATGTAACTGTATGCACAAATTGCAAGTGGTTTACTGCAAACGTGTGTACAGTGGCGTCAATGCAAGTATGTATGTATGTAAGTAAGTAATACACGGCTAAGCTCCTGCTACTTTATCCTGACAGCGGTTCGGGGGGGGGGGGGGCTGGGAGGGGAAGGAAGGGAGTATGACAAAGAAAGAATGCTCCTATCGGCATCCCCTGCAGCTCGATCACTGGCTGTCAACAGGCTGCTATGGCCCATTTGTGCATTCATGTTACTGCTTACTGGTGAGGACAACTGATGAGGGCAAGTTGGATGACTTTCCCCTATACCAATAGAGCCCAACAGGTCCTCATACAGCTCCATAAACAGAAACCTTAAAAAGGAGGGGCCTATTGTATAGCAACCAATTAAAAAAAGCACATTTTTTTTTAAATGGATTTGAAAAGTAAAGAAAAAAAAAAACATAAAAAGCATAACTTAGCTGTAATCATACGAAATGGCAGAACAACATTAACATCTCAGTTATGCTCAGAGGAAAAAAAAGTTATATATTTTATATTATTTGTTCCACCCCAAGTTGTTTCCACCCAAAAATGAGTAAAAATTACAGCTTGTGCAAACATTGCAAAAAAACAAAAAAACAAACAAAACACAACTGTATGCAGCTTAGTATTGCACTGATCGCTTTAAACCACAGATTATTGCCAACATGACAATTATATTGAACTAGATGGTGGCCCGATTCGAACGCATCAGGTATTCTAGGATATGTATGCAGTTCATTTATGAAGATTTAAGATTAATGCAATGAATACACAGGATTTTCCAGGTAAAATATACGCATTATCATTAAATGTTATTGCTGGCGCTGTGAGTGGGGGTTAAATTCTGCGCCAATATCGTGACGGCAATACCGGGCAGCCGCGGCTTTGTTCAATATATCAATGTGGCACCCCATGGGTTAAGTGCCACAGAAACACCACCATGGGTTAACTCCCCACACAACACCTGACACTGCACTAGCACCTCTAGGCCAGAAGGGGGAGCTAAAGCAGCTCCCTTATATATTCTGGTCTGAGTAGGAAGTAGTTAGTTGATAGTTGACAGTTAACAGTTCAGTTTAGTGCAGGGAGCACTAGGAGGAGGACCTGTAAATGGGAGCAGTGCTGAGCTCCTGACAGGGACCACTGACTACTTTCAGGCCTGAAGCCAGGGTCTGAAGAGAAGAGTACAAGAAGCAGGGGAACACATCTGGGAGACTGAGTTACCTCATAACTCGCCCCAGAGGAGCGCAGAGACCGGATACCGGATCCGAATCTGTGACTGAGACACGCAATACAGTAAACATCGGGATAGTCGGCGGGGTCAGAAGCATCTGGAAAGACTCAAGTTGCCTAGCAAAGGGGGTACACCTGTGAGGAGGAACAGGGCCAGCAGCCCAGCTAAAGCAACAGCAGGGCTACACACACAGTGCAGCAGTGTGAAGCCGAGGACCCGGACAGGGTGGGAGCAACCCGGCCCCGGTACAGACTCCGTGGAGAGTACTCTGCTACCAAAATCTGCAGTAAAGCCTTGGGAAAACTTCAAAACCGTGAGTGTGTGTGATCCTTGTGCTCAAACCCTGCGTACCCTCACAAACTTCCATCATCTTTACTACTACCCCTATCCTACAACATCCATAGCACCATCTACAGACTATTATTACCACTGCCCCGGGGAACCCAGCTCTACCTGCAAAGAGCCATTACATCCCCAGCTGCCCAACATCATCCCCGAAGGTTCTGCAGCAGCGGTGGTCACCCTGACCACAACCCGTGGGTGGCGTCACAACAAACTCCCCTGTAAATATCCCCCCATTACTTGCGGAAGCCGGGACACGGTCCAGACCAAGACTGCCGAGATATCCCCAGCAGTGCCCTGTTCCAGTACCGAGTACCCCGTCCCAGTGGGCTCCACATCTGCACGTGACACTTCAACAGTGATCAGTAAGGTACCGTCACACTTGGCAATGCTCCAGCGATACCTACAGGTCATATCATTGTCGGGATCGCTGGAGCATTGCCAAGTGTGACGGTACCTTACTGATCGCGCCGATCTAGCGATCTCAGATTGGGGGCCTGGTTGCTGCTGCATGTCACACTGAGCGACATCGCTAGCGCCGGTGAGGGTACTTCCGTTGCGAGCGACTGGGAGATGACCGGCTGCGGTGCCACTGACCTCCATGTGGCACACTTGGCAACGCTCCAGCAATACCTACAGGTCGTATCGTTATCGGGATCTTTGGAGCGTCACCAAGTGTGACTGAGCGCCGGTCACCTCCTGGCTGCGTCACCGCTGACCTCCGATGCGGGCGGGAGACTGTGAGACCCTCAGTCACGCCTGGGCAACGGCATTTGGGTGGGTACGCCGGGTGCTGACACCGGCCCTGCTCCACAGCACCGCCATTTTCCGCCACAGGGCTGCCAGGGAGTAGTGGGCGGGGCCATCTGCGGCTAATTCTGTCTGTTTCTCTGATCGGCCGGCCGGGATTTCCGTTACAGAGACAGACAGACACGATAAGACCATTATATAGTAGGATGGTGTATAAAAAAAAAAAAATAAATAAATTTCATGTTTGTGGCGATTGTCCTGCTGCAGAATACATTTGGATGTCATCAATGGGAACCTGTAATCAGGTTGTTCCTATATAACTTGGGGTCTTCCATTGCACTCCTGCACATGTGCACTTCACATTGCCCTGTTGATGGCAGAACAAAATTATTGTAGTGTGAATCAGTGAGCGTTCTTTGACCCTTTCCCAGCTCCTGCACACTAGAATACTTTGCTCTGCCCTCGACCAGTGGTGTCCATCGTAGCAGACTGCCCCCTAGAGGAGTACAATAAAAGGTACTTTTTATACTATGCAGGTTGGCTTGGAGACTTCTGTAAAACATTCTAGAATGCTGTAAACAAAAGGGTATACAGACTGCAGTTTATATGGGAAAAACGTTGTTGTACGTTCCCTTTAAGGACTATCTAGCTTTAGCATAGAGAAGAACCAGGAATCCTGGAAGTGAGTATATGGCCTGTACAGAGGCCTGATCTCAACACCATTTTCTTAAAGAGATAGGAGGACTTTCTTACTTGATTCGACAAGATGTTTGGAACAACCTCCCTACCGAGTGTAGAATTGCTTCAATGCTCTTTAATGCAAAGGGTGCTCACATCAAAATAGTTATTGGATTTAAATTTCTCTTTTGCATCTACACTTTGCATTTTATTTATTGATAAAAATATTTACTGTATTTTCCCGATTATGAAAGATCCAATTTTTTCCACCTCAAATTGGGAGAAATAGGGAAGGGGGGGCCTGATTCTATTGCATCAGGCGATTCTAGAAAGTGTGTGATTATATATATATTAGTCCATCTACTCTTACCACTAATCGCAGAGCCACAGAGGGTAGGGGGCAAGCTGCTGCACAGGGTGGTCAGGGCGGGTCGGCAGAGGTGTGAGTCACAGGAGACAGGAGCATGAACATGTGTTGAAAGATGAATATTTACTGCTCGCCACACCCATAGTCCTGCCCAACTCTTAGCACAGAAACTAGTGCTGAGAGGTGGATGGTATTATGGGCATAGGGAGCAGTGAATATTCATTCTCTTTTACTAGTGGGCACAAGTGATCACCCAGCGGCTGGCTGTCTGTAGCTGCTGCGATTGACCGCACAATCCAAAGGGCTAACGGTGACGAACAGATCGGTACTGTTAGATACACATCAGCTGCATGGTGAATGCTGGGTAGGCTCCGCCCCCCACATATCAGGTTTAGAAACAGCCTAGTGGGGACATCTTCTGGAAGGTATTTGAAAGGTTTTCTTCCAGATTTCACTTATAAAATATATCTAAAAGTTAATTATAAATCACTTGCTCTACTTTACTATTTAATAAAATTTTAAATGACCGTTACACTGTAAACAAAATTTTCACACATTAGAAAACATGGTAAAGATAAATCAAATTGAAATACATACTTTTTTTCATTATCATTTAGCGGTGCATCCTTGAGGCAGAAAGAAAAGTCAATGATGCCCACCTAAAACCGCAAAAGAAAAAGAAAAGGAAAAAAACAAAGAAAAGAAAAACAAAAAACACAAAATAAAGTACAGAAATTAAAAAAAACACAAATGTATACACAAAGTAAAAGTCAAAAAGAAAACCCTCTTTTAAGACATAGCAATAAAAGGTCCAGAGGGAAAACCTAGGGAGAAGTTTACCAAGGAAAACGCACAGAAAAGTAAAATACAAGGTATCCACCACACACCATGTCTCAGAGTCATAACAAATGGCATTATGCACACCAGTGTTCATGAACGGGGATGGGCCCAATTCAAAAAGAGGCACAAGCCACCTGATGAATTAGGTGCATCTTACAAGTGCCATGGATCTCTGGAAGAAATGTCCTCCACTCAGGGACTGGAGTATATTATACCAAAAATGCCCAACTTTCCATAAATTTCATGGGTAGGCTTAGTCAAAACCTTGCCCTGCTCAAGCTGTGCTCATTTTCAAGGAGTTGGCCAAAACTGGTGTAAACGCCAGAAGAGGAAAACATTTTGCGCAACTTCCGAGTTGTGCAAATGAAATTTGCAACTTTTTAAAAAGATGTTTTATGCCATAATTCTGGTATAAACATCACATCCGAATGAATCAGACACTTCCTGAATGCTGTTTAAAGATTTGTAGAAAAAGGGCACAGTTACATGGCATTATAAAAGAAGGCATTTTATTTTAGAAGGCATAAACGTTGTGTGCTTTCAAGATCATCAGCCATAAGGCGCTATAAGGCAGAAGAAATTGTTTAATATGCCTAGTAAGCGTGCACCATATTTTCCAAACTCATTTTAAGATGAATATTCATCTTCCAAATCCAAATATCAAAATGTATAAAAGGGAACCTGTAACCCCCCCAGGGCATTTTTTACTGTGCCCAGCAGGTTATACATAGCGTAAATGGGGTTCTAGTAACCCCTGTATATGCCCAGACATTCTCCACATGCTGCAAATCCCGCCCTGAAACTTTCAAATTTGCCACCCCTCCTCTGGCCAGCGCGGTGAGTGACAGGAGTGGGTGTCAGCGGGCCATAGAACAATGCTGAAGTCTCGCGAGACTGCTGCACTATTCACAGACACCCGCTCAACGGCGCAAGTGCTGCTGTCAGTGCCGAAGTCTCGCAAGATTAGTGAAGTCTCGCAAGATTAGTGAAGTCTCGCAAGATTAGTGAAGTCTCGCAAGATTAGTGAAGTCTCGCAAGATTAGTGAAGTCTCGCAAAACTTCAGCACTTCTATGCCCACAGACACCCACTCCACTGCGTCGGCGCGAGTGCTCCTGTCATTCACCGCATCGGCCAGAGGTAGGTTGTAAAATTTGAAAGATTTAGGGCGGGATTTAAAGCATGGAGGGGCAGCGAACCTTTGCCCCACCATGACATAATGGTTGCCTCCATGACTCAGTGGGAGTCCAGCTCCAGAGAGAATATAACTTCATATTTCAGGTATGTGGGGCATGTCTGGGCATATACAGGGATTAGTAGAATCCCATTTACATGATTTATAACCTGCTGGGCACAGTATAAAATGCCCTGGGGAAGTGACAGGCTCCCTTTAAGATGATGCCCAATAATTTACAGGAATAATAAGAAGACTTGATCGTAAAGTGTTGAAACCATAAACCAATCCATGGCAATTCTAATACTAGGCATGGGCTACCCCCTCCATGAATTGGTAGGTCAGAGATTGTTTCTTCAGTATTTTACACCTGACCCGTGGGCCTCTGCCTTTTTCATGGGGGCTGTTGCATCCTGTAGAGAATTAGCTTGATGACCTGTGTTGGCAAGTATGGCTGCCTTTTTACTGCTAAGTTTTCTGAAACCATAAACATGTGAACAGTAGACATGCTTATTTAGCTATTTGAATGAACAGCTTAAATTTCTTCTGATTGGTCTAAAAAAAGACAGAAGAATTCAGTAAATCCAATTATTTTTGTACTCTTACCTGAGAATCTAAATCTTCTCCTTTGAGGCATAAGTTTGCATCGATCATATTAAGCCCCATGAGAAGCCCAACAATAACAGCTCCTTCTTCCTCCATCATTAAAGCTTCATGCTCATAAAAATCACTTATACAAAAAAAAAAAAATTATAGCATTAGCCAAAGCTGTGATATAATGCCAAATTAAAGAGGCCAGACTAGTGCATGGAAAGAGCTGACCATTCCTGCACCCATCCACCAAGAGAGCTGCACATAGACAGGCAATTTCTACATTTGCAGATATGTTAGGGCCAAATTTTACAACAGCAATTTGAATGTAGGCTAAGATAGAATAGTAGGCAACCTCGCCCACTGACCCACAGTTACCAAGCATAACTTTTTAACAACCAGAGATATTTCTTTAATAACTGGTTATCCATTATTTGTTGCAATATGGCTTGAAGGATTTCTTCACAAAGAATGTGGCTCTCAAGGAAGAAAGGTTGGAGACTATTGCTATAGACACTTCACTCAATCTGTATCATGACATGATAACGATGAAGACCCAATTAGTCGAGCTTGAGAAGAGCTGTGGGAATAACGGACATGATGTACAAAGGATTAAAGGCTATTCTTACTAACGCGGCCTACCGTACGTGATGCAACAAAGAACAAAGCCAAGTCGAGAGAAAAAAGAACAAAGCCAAGTCGAGAGAAAAAAGAACAAAGCCAAGTCGAGAGAAAAAAGAACAAAGCCAAGTCGAGAGAAAAAAGAACAAAGCCAAGTCGAGAGAAAAAAGAACAAAGCCAAGTCGAGAGAAAAAAGAACAAAGCCAAGTCGAGAGAAAAAAGAACAAAGCCAAGTCGAGAGAAAAAAGAACAAAGCCAAGTCGAGAGAAAAAAGAACAAAGCCAAGTCGAGAGAAAAAAGAACAAAGCCAAGTCGAGAGAAAAAAGAACAAAGCCAAGTCGAGAGAAAAAAGAACAAAGCCAAGTCGAGAGAAAAAAGAACAAAGCCAAGTCGAGAGAAAAAAGAACAAAGCCAAGTCAGGAGAAAAAAGAGCAAAGCCGAGGGAAAAAAGAGCAAAGCCGAGGGAAAAAAGAGCAAAGCCGAGGGAAAAAAAGAGCAAAGCCGAGGGAAAAAAGAGCAAAGCCGAGGGAAAAAAGAGCAAAGCCGAGGGAAAAAAGAGCAAAGCGAGGGAAAAAAGAGCAAAGCCGAGGGAAAAAAGAGCAAAGCCGAGGGAAAAAAGAGCAAAGCCGAGGGCAAAAAAGAGCAAAGCCGAGGGCAAAAAGAGCAAAGCCGAGGGCAAAAAAGAGCAAAGCCGAGGGCAAAAAGAGCAAAGCCGAGGGCAAAAAGAGCAAAGCCGAGGGCAAAAAGAGCAAAGCCGAGGGCAAAAAGAGCAAAGCCGAGGGCAAAAAGAGCAAAGCCGAGGGCAAAAAGAGCAAAGCCGAGGGCAAAAAGAGCAAAGCCGAGGGAAAAAAGAGAGCAAAGCCGAGGGAAAAAGAGCAAAGCCGAGGGAAAAAGAGCAAAGCCGAGGGAGAGAGAGCAAAGCCGAGGGAAAAAAACAAAAGCAGAGAGAAAAAGAACAAAGCAGAGAGAAAAAGAACAAAGCAGAGAGAAAAAGAACAAAGCAGAGGGAAAAAGAACAAGTCCAAGGGAAAAAGAACAAGTCCAAGGGAAAAAGAGCAAAGGCAAGAGAAAAAAGAACAAAGCCAAGGGAAAAAGAGCAAAGGCAAGGGAATAAAGAGCAAAGCCAAGGGAAAAAGAACAAGTCCAAGGGAAAAAAGAGCAAAGGCAAGAGAAAAAAGAACAAAGCCAAGGGAAAAAGAGCAAAGGCAAGGGAATAAAGAGCAAAGCCAAGGGAAAAAGAACAAGTCCAAGGGAAAAAGAGCAAAGGCAAGAGAAAAAAGAACAAAGCCAAGGGAAAAAGAGCAAAGGCAAGGGAATAAAGAGCAAAGCCAAGGGAAAAAGAACAAAGCCGAGAGAAAAAGAACAAAGCAGAGAGAAAAAGAACAAAGCAGAGAGAAAAAGAACAAAGCCAGGACAAAAAGCAGTATCCATATTGTCCATTCTTTATCTACTGAAAAATGGTGGTCCCAGAGTTGCCATGAATGACAGAATGATAATTTTGGTTTATGAATATGCTTTTGCCTTTAACAGTTACGGTATATATTTCAGAAATTTTATAGAAAAAAAAAAAGTGAACCTTTTTCCAACTCGTATCATCAGGAAAAGAACATGAATATGCATATTATGCCATAGTAAAAATACCTTAGTAGATCTTTGTGTTCGATAAGAACTTGCAAGTAATCAGCCATTTTCTTTTGCATCAATGAAAGGTGCAACCAGGCTCTGCCTCTACCGAGAGACGTCCTTAAAAACAAAACTTAACCTTTACAATAAAGTTTGAAGTCAAATATTTAGATTTTTTTTTAACTAATAAGGTTAAAAAAGCTATTGGCCCAATTCTGGAGTGAAACATTTTTTTTTTGTTTGTCCTCCCTCCCCCAATGTTAGGTCATGGCACATTATTATACTAACAATATAATTTGAGGATTCAGAACCATTTTTTTTTTTAAATTGTACAAAAAAAATGACCGCGTCAGTCAATCATCATCATCAATCATCATAATCATCATCATCATCAATCATCAAATGCAGTTAGAGGCTGTATAGAACAACAACAAGTAAATGTTCAGGAGACAAACAGAATAGAGCCAATGAAATGATGGGGGAATAGGTACATTAGTTGGCAACCAAATTATCAGACTACTAAGTAATTTTTCAAAGAGGTTTCTGCAAGAGAAAATTACTTACCAGCAATGGGATTTTCCAGAACCCATAACGACACCATGGAGAGAAGGGCTATGCCCTTCATGGACAGAACACCCACAGAATCAAAGGGCAGAGCCTCTCCCACGCATCAGTTGGATTAAATAGGAGGACACCCTATAACAGTTACATACAAACAAATACAAAACTGCTTCTCCAAGCATTGTATAAAACGAACACCATGAAGGAAACAAGTACCGTAATCACCCATTGCCAGTGATGGGAGGGAACAGAAGGGCGCTGTCATGGGTTCTAGAAAATCCCATCACTGGTAAGCAATTACCGTACATCTTTTCCAGTCAACCTTAACAACACCTTAAAGACATTTACAGAGAAATTAAACTTCACGGTGTAATCAAAGCCTGTACAATCCTTCTCCCCAAGGATAATTCAGAAAATTCACAATCAAGCCTATAGTGTGTACCGGAGGTGCAATACCTACTACTTATTTATTTGAACATGTTTTCTCTGCAGAGGAGGTTGGAATGGCCTTAATAGAATGAGCGTTCAGGCTCCCTACAACAGCTCTATTACCTGGAGATTATGTTATGTGAACTCAATCGCTTCTTTAATCCATCTATCTAGTAAGCGTCTAGAGACATCAAGACCTTTCCTAGGGCCCTGGAAGGAATGAAAAGTGAGTGCAATCTCCTCCAAAGTCCTGTGGTCCAGACATATTTTCCAAGACTTCTGCTGACATCCACACTATGGTATTACCCTTCCTCATGATTCATTCAGTTATAAACAGTTATAACAGAAGGAAGGGTGCACTATTTTCTGACTCCTACAGAACTTGGAGGCTACCTCATGGAGGTAGGCTGGGTTCCATTTCAAAGTCACCCTATTCCCTAGGACCTGTGTAAATGGAGGATTAACAAACAAGACCCAAGTATCACCAACTCTACAAGCTGAAGTCAGAGCCAACAGAATAATCTTTAGTGCAAGGATCTTAACAGATAATGACTATAGGCTCAACTGAGGTTTAGTTGGAGCTGTGAGCACCAAATTTAAATTCCAAGGTGGCATCTTCAGATTGAGTATATGGCCTCTATCTAACGCTTGCCTTAATAAACAGAAATCCACTAGTTTTGGCCAGATCATAAAAATATTAAACACCCAAAACAGAAACCTGGACTTGATAGTCTATGTCTTCGCCCTTCTGGAGGCACTCCAAGATGACATTGAGCAGTATTCCATCCACAATGCTTTTGAGCTTATCAGACATTTTCTCAAGGGACTCCTGTCATTTTTCCATGCAGTTAAATGTAATTTAGCCACCTGAGGATTCAGAATTGGAACAGCAGGTCCAGGATCTCTGGCAAGACACATGGCTTGATTGACAATCATCTCTTGGGACTATCATGATTACACTTGTTTGAACCTCCCTCATCTTCAGAACTGCTGGAATTAACATCACAGGCAGAAACGCATACAGAGCCCCTAGTGTAAGAAGGTTGCCGACATCCTCTGGGATCCAGCGAACAGAATTTCCTCACCTTGTTCTGCCTGTCTGCAAACAGATCTTTGTGTGGAACCCCTTAGGTCCACTATTGACATTAACAATCCAATTAAAAGCCCACTCTGCTTGCTTTAGCTGGGTATAGTTCAAAAAGTCTGCAATTTTCTTCCCCCTTGATGCACAGTGCTGTTTAGGATGAGGGATGAGAGAAGAGTTGCTGCTATCAAAAAGATATGATTGGACACTCAGAGAACTGGACCCAGATTGTAACTTGCATAAACGGTCACCCTTACGCAGTGCCCTTGTATGGATGAAAGCAACTGATTTTAAGAGAGACACTTACTGAGGGTAGCTCTTTTAGTTTGGGGTTCCATACCTTCTCTTCCCTCATCCATTGACCTTGGATCAGGAGATATCCCTAAAGCGGCCGTCACACGCTAAGATATCGCTAGCGATATTGTAAGCGATCATGTGCACGCGCGATCGCTTACAATATCGCTCACATCGCTGGTGAGCTGTCACACAGACAGACTCACCAGCGATGTGGAGCCGCGATCTCGCTGGTTACTATGGTACACATCGGGTTACTAGGCGCCGCGCGTCGCATAGTAACCCGACGTGTACCATAGTTACCATCTCCCAGCATAGGCTCTGCCGCTGGGAGATCGCTCATCGTGGTGTTATACACCACGATGAGGCAGATCGTCAAATCGTTAATCGCAAGATCTGAGGTCCGGAGCTCAGATCTCGATCTTGCGATTTGATCATGTATTGCTCGTCGTATCTTGCCGTCACACGCAGAGACATCGTTCAAGCGATGTTTCATCTGGCGCGTTCAAGTGATATCTTTCAAGATATCGTGGCGTGTGACGGCCGCTTAATGACCCATGATATTAGATTTATCCAAGGAGTTCCTATGGACATATTTCACTGTTCTACATATTTTCAAGTGTTCACAGGTTATGAATTAAGCAATTTCTTAATTTTTGGTTGGCTCCTGTTTCTATGATACCAAAGAGTTGTCCTTTTACTGTTACATTTAATGAATGCATAAAAGTTCACTACTTTGAAACATTTTTGCAAATAAAAAGATACATTGTATTCTCAATTTCAGATGCACCGTATTTTTCGGATTATAAAACGCACTTTTGTTCCCAAAATTTGGACTAAAGTGGGGGGTGAGTCTTATAATCTGAATCTGATGTGCAGGGAAAGAGGGGAAGTCTTTGGAGCGGTGTCCGGGAGCTGGAGGAGGCTGCAGCTGTGGCCGTGGTCACGTGGGGCCGCACATTAGGCCAACGTAATATTCACTGCATGTGCCTGTCAATCACTGGTGGGGGGGGAGCGGTGCCTATTGCATTAACTCCTTGCCGACACGACGTTGTACAACGTCCTGGGCCGGTAAGGGGGCTTTGATGCGAGCTCCGGCGCGGCGCTCACATCAAAAGCTCCGACATCTCAGCTGATCTCATCAGCTGAGATGTCGAGGTAACAGTACCGATTGGATCCGATCGGCACTGTTAACCCCTTGGATCTAGCAGTCAATCGCTGACAGCGGGATCCAAGGCGGCCGCGGCGGGGAATGCACTGTTCCACACCTGCTCCGGAGATCCCGCGATAGTATCGCAGGATCTCCGGCGCTCACATGACAGCCCGGGGTCCTGGCTAGACCCCGGATGCTATCAGAGCGCAGTTACGTGGCCGCAATTCTGGGAGATACAGATGTATCTCCCAGAAGCGATCAGATTGTGCAGCAAGGTGCCTCTTAAAGAGGCAGTGTAAAAATAAGAATGAATTGATTAATAAAGTTTTTAAAAACCTGTAAAAAAAATGAAAAAAAATTAAAAAAATAAAAACATAAAAGTTCAAATCACCCCCCTTTTTTCCCCAATCACAATAAAAGTATTAAAAAAATTTAAAACAATACACAATTGGTATCGCCGCGTTCAGAATCGCCCGATCTATCATATTAAACTAATAATGAGAGCAGTAAACTCCGTAATGGAAAAAATGGTCCAAACACCAAAATTCCGTTTTTTTGGTCGCCGCAACACTGCTATAAAAAAATGCAATAACGGGCGATCAAAACTGCGGATCCCCCAAATAATGGTATCATTAGAAACGTCAGCTCAAGACGCAAAAAATAAGCCATCACACAGCCCCAGATTCTGAAAAATGAGGACGCTACGGGTCGCAGAACATAGCGCAAAAAGTCAGTTTTTGTTTTTTTTTGCAAACTTCAGAATTTTTGTTCACCACCTAGATACCAGTTAAGGTATACATGTTTGGTGTCTACAAACTCGTACCGACCCAAGGCATCACCCTGTCACGTCGGTTTTACCATATAGTGAACATGGCGACTAAAATACCCAAAAAACAAACGCGTGATTGCCCTTTTTTTGCAATTTCCCTGTACACTATGTGGCAAAATAAATTATTGCATATGAAAGTACATCTCGTCCCGCAAAAAACAAGCCGTCATATGTCTATATTGATGGAAAAATAAAAATGTTATGGCTCTTGGAAGCAGGGGAGCAAAAACCGAAAATGAAAAATTAGAGATTCCCCGGTCATGAAGGGGTTAACCTATTCAGCGGCTGCAGCTGCAGCCCCGTGCAATATGTGGACAGTCACTGCCTCACATGCTTTCATTACGTGGGAGGCAGTGACTATCCCGGCGATGGACGAGCATACTAACCTCGCTCCATCCCCGCTGTCTATGCCGGCATCTGGTCATGTGACCATCACTGAGCGCACTGCTCACAAGCCTGGATGCCGGTATAAGCAGAAGGACGGAGGGATGGCGCAGGCTGCAGAGAGCGATGGAGGGGGGGGAGAGTATGATCGGTTATTATATATTACGTTTGTGCCAGTGTGGGGGTTATATACCATCATGGGGTATGTGCCATCATATGGGGGGGCCATTTGCCATCATAGGAGGGGCATGTGCCATCATAGGTGGCCCGTATCCAGCATGAGGGGAACATGTATACCAGGATTAGGGACATATATACTGATTGTAAGACAGACACTGGCATTTTAAGATACACTTAACATTAAAAATTATTTTCTCTCTTCCTTCACCAAATTTGGGGTGCAACTTATAATGAGAAAATTTGCATTTTTAAAGACATTTGCTATAAATATACCATATACTGTATTTTTTGGACTATAACACGCACTTTTTTCCCTCAAAAAGTTAGAGGAAACTGGAGGTGCGTCTTATAGTCCGAATATAACATTCTAGCATCCTGGGTTGCTTAGGAGGGGGGGGGGGGTGAGACAGCGGTGAAGTGGGGTCAGAAGTGGCAGGGAATGGTCCCCGCTGAAGAATCAGGCCGCAGGAGCAAAACAAGTGTCCTCGGCTCATTAAGCATATGAATATTTACTTCACTTGATGCCCATGCCCAGCACTCTGCACTGAAGACAGCAGAGAGATGAGCAGGGAGTGCTCCGTTACTCTAATAGCCGGCACACATGGGCGCTCCTCAGCTTCCTGCAGCTGCTGGAAAGATTGTGTGCTGGAGCTAATGAGAACGGAGGAGAGGGATACACCTGTGGCAAGTGAATGAGCACTGAGCTTTGTGCTGAATCACTGCCATGAAGACAGGGGCAGAGCAGATCGGTACCTTATCACAGGTACCTTGTCACAGCATTGTGCCTCGCTCCCTCTGCTCACTGTAATGTCTCCTCCCGATGAGCCCGGCTATCACCGTGCAGAAATCCAGGAAGTGGGCGGTCTGCAGATCAGGAGCTTCAGTCTATGGAGAGCAGGGCTGGAACTTGCATAACGGCAGTGTACAGCTCCCCTGGCCCTGCATCTACAGGTCCAAGCTCTGGTGTGATGAACTGTAATTAGGAGGCAGGGCTGGAGCATCGTATAACAGCACAGTGTACAGATCAGAACTTGATCTGCAGACTGGCCACTTTCTTGATTTCAGCAGGGTGACAGGGCAAAGCAAGACACATTAAAGTGAGTACATATTTATATGTAACATTAACCACTAATAAAGTTAAAAAAACACTACCAATACTGTGCTGAATTATAGCTCCAAGCATTCTATAGGATCTACAGTACATGCTGGGAGTTATAGTTCTTAAAGTCGTTGCTACTACATGAACAAAGCCCATCTCATTCCCCTTGTTGGCCCTTGTAAAAGTAATAAAGACCATACTTACCCCTGATGCTGCAGCGGTTCCAGCGTTGTCAGAAGTTGCATAGTCATGTCCCATGTGACATTGACAGGAGACTCAGGCCCCTCCGACCAGTCAGTGCTGGCGTCTGTCTCCCCTCCATGAGACACTGGAGCAAGAAGTCATTGGTGTTGCTCACATGCTGCTCCTGCGTCCGAAGGAGACAGACCCCAGCACTGACTGGTCACAGGGCCCAAGTGTCATATCAAAGTCATATTTTGCTTCAAATATTTATCCCCTATTTTCCACCTCTAAAATCTGGGTGCATCTTATAGTTCAGTGCGCCTTATAGTCCGAAAAATATGCTATCTAAAATATGCCTAAATACTATTGCAAATTATAAGCAGTGAAACTGCACTATGCAATGTGGTCCTCATTCAGCGACAATTCTTTTTTGCTTGCCTCTTGTACCCCTGCATCAGATCATCCCTTACAATTTGTCCAACAGTAATCTGCAGGCATTGATGGATTCATTTTACTTGATCTTTTTTCCAGAAGCTGCAATATCTTTGTGATCTGGCATCGTGCTCGTCACTCACTGCTCCGCAGTTTGGAGAAACAAAACAAAAAAAAAGTTTAGATGCGAATATAAAGAATTAATCTTTACGCATGTTTTACAGCCAAGTTCCTTATAGGTTTTGAATAGATTTGACACCAAATTTCATAGTTATTTTACTATCCAATTTCCCAACAAATTAGTTGCCATTAATGCAATTGCTACCTATGCAGCTTTTTCCTTGCAACAAAATAGAGAAACTCCTTGTCTTAAAGAAGCGTACAAATCTAAGGACCAATAAAAGACTCCTTCCTTTAAAGATCTTTGCTTCATTCAACCTTTGAAATGTATCAATGAGATACTTGAATAGCGAATGTCAGAGGCCAGAAAGCAGCAGTATTTGTGCATCTACCCTGGTGACCAAGTAAGAGGGCAACCAGCTTTAAGTCACCACAGAGGGGCCACAAATGTTGGTCCTAGTTCAGGCACCTGAACAGCTGTTTCACATGGACTGCAAAACCAACTGAAATTGAAGGTCGCACATTGCCATTATTCAGCAAGATGGCTTTTAGGCTTATTTTGAATAAATTGATGAACAGCTTCTATTCCTTTGGATTAGGACTTCTCTAGAGCTACCATTAAACATTTGACGTTGTTGCGAGTCACAAGATTGCTCTTCATGGAGAAATATTGGACAAGATGTTTATCACTGTTGCGAATCAAACAATCCAAACATCGCCCTCTATAGCCTGGAATCTGAGAGCTCAGTCTTAAGGGCCCATTACACGCTTCAATGTCCCAGCGATCAGACCAACGATTCGACTTGGCCTGGATCGCTTGAACGTTGTTCATTGATCGCTAGTGAGGTGTCACACGTACAGATATATTGAACAAAGCAGCAACGATTCCGCGACAAGTGAACGATACTTGCGGTCATTTGATCGCCTACGTGCTTCATTTCTGAATAGGCAAAGTCGTAAACAAGATTGTTGGAAAGGTGTCACACAGAACGATGTTGCAGGTTGAACGAAAGATGGACGACTGATTTATGATCGTGTTCATAAACCTGCAATCAACGATCAGCCGACTTATCATTGGTCATATCTACGTGTCACACACAACGACATCGTAAAACCGTCGCTGCACCGCCCCAAAAGCCGTGATGTACCAACGATATCGTTAACAATATCGTAGCTTGTAACGGGCCCTTTACTCTTGGGCAGATCCAAATTTCTACCAAGATGGTTTAATTCATTTTGTGTTATAAGATGTGGTTCAGTTGGGGTTGCTGACAGATTGCCTAAGTCGTGAGAGGAATATGCTTCATGACACCAAGCGCACTCTTCTTCCTCACTTGACTGAAAATGTTTCTGGCACTTTTGGAACCACAGTCCTTCTGTACGTGATACTGGGCATTTTGCAGATGGAATGTTTGGATACTGGAAAGTCCACTTCTTCCTTGAAACTCCTTTCCAAATGGGGAGGCACCATACAGAAATAGCAATTGGTTGGCTCTCGCCAGTTCATTGGGACTGCAAAAAAACAGATTGCCTCTTTCCATGCAACCACTGGGTAATATGATGTACATCTATTACAGCATGTGTGGAGCCCAACATTTGTCCTGATCTCCTATTCTGCAGCCAAAAGACACGCCGTAGGCTTTCCTTGTGATACAGAAGTAAATGCTCCACATATATAGCAAACACTATCCACTTTGTTAAAGCAATAACAAGGAATATCTAAAAATACATATAGAAACATGACAATATGCTACTAAACTAAGCTACGAAATCCCAAAACTGCATCCCTTACACAGAGAGCATTTATAAAATTAGGTGGTGCCACTGTAACTTGGATTAAGTCATCGGAGCTGAGTTGGCGTTTTTTGATTAGTCACCCTAAGATGATAGAATTCGGAAGGCTCAATAGAATAATTACAGTACATTATGTAATTGACTACCTATTAACAATGCAATAATAATAAAATAAAGATGCAATTTTTCTATAAACCTGTAAGAAGAGTGCAGTAAGTAATTATTACCTCCTCTGGATCTTGAAAATTACAACCAATCAGCAGATTGAAGCATTACACAGGTCAACAAAAAAATTTTTTTTTCTGGTGCCCAAAATATTTTAATGAATTTGGGGTATTTTTGGGGTGCTGATTCTGAATATGCTATCAGTTTTGCCAGATTGGCTCAAGTTTGAGATTTTTGGTATCTTATTTATAGCACTTGTTGGTAAATGCGACGCATCATCTCATTAATTTCTTTGGATTAGTACTTGAACTGAGCAGTTCTCAATATAGTTTTGTGTTAGTTAGTGTTCTAAAAGTTTGTTCATAGCTTGATTTTTGCACTAACTTTATGTTGTTGTCTGTTTTCCAGTGAAAAGCATGAACTCATCAAGAAGAAGTTGTCTTAACGATCCAGACTCATTCTGTTACATTTGTGGTGAATATACACTGACAAAACATAGAAGAAACATAACAGACTTCGTTAAAAAAGTGTATTTTGCCTATTTTGGGGTTATGCTTGGGGACCAAGACAAGTTTTGGGCACCACACATAGTGTGCAAAGCATGTATCGAATTATTACGAAAATGGAGCAAAGGACAAAGAACAAGCTTCAAATTTGGTGTTCCAATGGTGTGGAGAGAGCAAAAAAATCATCATGATGACTGTTATTTCTGTGCAGTGCAAGTACAAGGATTCAATAAGCATAAGAAACGAAAATGGGAGTATCCTAACATGGAATCTGCAAGAAGGCCTGTCCCTCATTGTGAAGATGTGCCTGTACCTGTGTTTACCATGTTACCTGACCTTCCCCCACCTGATGATGATGATGAAATGCAGGGTATGGAGCTAAGCATTAGTTCTGGAAGTGAACTAGAATATGAAGGAAGTTTCAGAACACCTACGCAATTTACCCAAGGAGAGCTCAACGATCTAATAAGAGACCTCAACCTCTCAAAAAGTGCATCCGAACTTTTAGCTTCAAGGCTAAGTGAAAAAAATTGTCTGACGCCTGGAACTAAAATTACATCTTACAGGACCAGAGAAGAAGCACTTCTTCCATTTTTCTGTGAAGATGACCTACTTGTATATTGTAAGGATATTCCTGGCCTGATGCTGCAAATGGGTTTACAAGTATATCGTCCTGTAGACTGGAGGCTTTTCATAGATCGTTCTAAAAGGAGTTTGAAATGTGTTTTGTTGAACAATGGCAATCAGTGTGCATCTCTTCCAGTAGCTCACTCAACTAAACTTGCAGAACAATACCAAAATGTCAAAATGGTCTTGGAGAAACTGTGCTACCATGAACATTCGTGGCTGATATGTGTTGATTTAAAAATGGTCAACTTTTTACTTGGACAGCAAAGTGGATACACAAAGTATCCTTGCTTCATCTGCATGTGGGATAGTAGAGCAAAACATCAGCACTGGGAGAAACTGAATTGGCCTCCAAGGGACACCTTGACAGTAGGAGCATCAAACATAGTGAACGAACCTTTGGTGGACAGGGAAAAAATCATTCTACCACCACTTCACATAAAGTTAGGATTAATGAAGCAGTTCGTCAAGGCATTAGACAAAGATGGTAATTGCTTCATGTACATCTGCAGATCTTTCCCTGGTCTTAGTAGCGAAAAACTGAAGGCAGGAATCTTTGATGGTCCTCAAATTCGGAAACTCATTAAAGATTCAAATTTTCCTAAGGAAATGAATGACATTGAAGCTGCTGCATGGTGTAGTTTTGTGTTGGTAGTGAAGAACTTCTTGGGAAATCAAAAGGCAGACAATTATGAAGAACTGGTACAAAACATGCTATTGAGATTTAGAAATCTGGGTGTACACATGAGCATTAAATTGCATTATCTTCACAGTCACTTGGACAGATTTCCACAAAACCTTGGAGATTTTAGCGAAGAACAAGGGGAGAGATTTCATCAGGATATTATGGTGATGGAGGAAAGGTACCAAGGCAGATGGGACAGACATATGATGGCTGATTACTGCTGGAATCTACAGCGTGACTGCCCCAATAGCTCACATAGAAGGAAATCATATAAAAAGCGCTTTTCCAGCGATTAAATGTCTATCTTTCATGTCTTGTTCATTTTTGAAGATTACTTTCTAAAACTAGTTAAAATAAACTAAAATCAACATTTACTTTGTTAAATTTATTGTATTCATGACAATATCAATAAAGTTAATGCGCGTGTAGCAAAAAAACGTCTTTTTTTTTTTTACACATTTTACGAAAAATCTCAAAAACTTGAGCCAATCTGGCAAAACTGATGACATATTCAGAATCAGCACCCCAAAGTTACCCTAAATTCAATGAAATATCTTTGGCACCAAAAATGCTGTTGACCAGTGTTATGTTTGTTTTAAGCAGCACAAAATAAGGTTCAACAGTCTTCATCTCTCCAACCACAAGAGGAGAGACCAAGTCATGGAGAAATTAAGTTTCACTTCCAGTTGCCTCTTTATTACACATCTGTCTGACAGAATGACTGATTGCAACACCAGGATGTGTACTGGAGTCCCTCACACTGCTGGAATGCAGGAGGTTAGAGTTCCTAACAATGACAATGCCAGTCTTAGGGCCCTTTCACATCAGCGTTTTCGTAATTCGCGGCAGATGCGGTGAAAAAACCGCATCTGCCGCGTTTGCCGCATAACCGTTCCACTTGCGGCGCGGTTGCGGTTTTTCCCATAGGAAGTATAGGGGGACTTGCGGCTGATGCGGCAAGTGCGGTTTTGCACTTGCGGCAGGTGCGGTAGCGAAAAAAGAGAATTTTGTTTACGTACCGTAAATTCTTTTTTCTTGAATCATCAATGGGAGACCCAGACAATGGGGTTTAGGGCGCTGCCCTCCGGAGGTCACACTAGGTACTACAAGTTTGTAGCACCGCCTCCTCCGCTTATAAACCCCCACCGTAGGAGACATCCTCAGTTTAGTCCATAAGCTGCGAGGAGAAATAAACCACACCCGAAACATCGGGAAGAATGCCGTGCACAGACGGTGTAACAACCCGGAAACACTGTCTCAACAGAGAACAGATCAAATGCAAACATGCAACGGAACAACTGGGTGGGTGCTGGGTCTCCCATTGATGATTCAAGAAAAAAGAATTTACGGTACGTAAACAAAATTCTCTTTTTTCTGATCATCATAATGGGAGACCCAGACAATGGGGATGTCCTAAAGCAATACCCCAGGGCGGGAAGAGTTCCTCAACAAGACGGATAACACATGGTTCCCTTTTAAAGGTGGGCAACCGCCGCCTGGAGAACCCGCCTGCCCAAACTCGCATCCGCAGAGGCATGGGCATGCACCATATAGTGCTTAGAGAAAGTGTGCAGGCTGGACCAAGTGGCCGCTTGACACACCTGTAGAGCAGAAGCTCGATGTCGCAAGGCCCAAGAGGCACCTACAGCTCTAGTAGAGTGTGCCTTCAAACCCACCGGGAGAGGCAAACCAGAAGACCGGTAAGCCTCCTGAATGGGAGCCTTGATCCATCTGGCCAAGGTCGACTTTGAAGCCGCGGACCCCTTACAGCGACCCATCGTGAGGACAAATAAGGAATCCGAACTCCTAAAGGAGGCGGTCCTGGACACATAAATGCGTACAGCTCTCACGAGATCCAGAGTATGGAGGTCGCGCTCAACCTGATGAACGGGAGCGGGGCAAAATGATGGGAGAACAATCTCCTGGTTCAAGTGGAATGTTGAAACCACCTTCGGCAAAAATTCAGGCCGTGGGCGCAACACCACCTTGTCCTGGTGAACCACCAGAAAGGGTGACTTGCACGAAAGTGCAGCCAATTCTGAGACCCTTCTCAGAGACGTAATTGCCACCAGAAAGACCACCTTCTGGGACAGACGAGAGAGAGAGATGTCTCTCAGTGGCTCGAACGGCGGTTTCTGCAATGCCGCTAGGACCATGTTGAGGTCCCAAGGGTCCAGCGGCCGCCTGTAGGGCGGAACCACCCGAGACACCCCCTGCAGAAATTGGCGGACCTTCGGGAGGAGCGCCAAGCGCCTGTCAAATAGCACGGAAAGTGCTGAAACTTGACCTTTCAGAGAGCCAAGGGATAATCCCAACTCCAAACCCGACTGCAGGAAGGCCAACAATGTCGGAATAGACAACGGCCACGGTGAGCGACCACCAGATGCACACCAGGTAAAAAAGATTTTCCCGTTCTGTGGTATATCTTCCTGGAAACAGGTTTCCTTGCCCGATTCATAGTGGCAACCACTGTAGGAGAGAAACCTCTGGATGTCAGCAGCCAGGCCTCAAGAGCCATGCAGTCAATCTGAGGGCCCTGGAATTGAGGTGGAAGAATGGGCCTTGCGCGAGAAGATCTGCGCGCTCTGGAAGAGCCCACCGGTGTCCGCCTGACAGTTGCCACAGGTCCGGGTACCAGGACCTCCTGGGCCAATCTGGAGCCACTAGAATGGCTACTTTGCATTCCGTCTGATCTTCCACAGGACCCTGGGAATCAGAGCTAGAGGCGGGAACACATATGGCAGCTGGAAGCTGGACCAACTCAGGATCAGGGCATCCGCCCCCAGAGACTGAGGATCCCATGATCTCGCCACGTATTGGGGCACCTGATGATTCAGCCGCGAGGCCATCAGATCCACGTCCGGAGTGCCCCATCTGCCGCAGATGTCCCGGAAGACGTCTGGATGAAGGGACCACTCTCCGGCGTCCATCCCCTGTCGGCTCAGATAGTCGGCCTCCCAGTTCTCGACCCCTGGGATGTGAACTGCGGAGATCAGGCAGCCGTTTTCCTCCACCCAAGCTAGAATGCGGTGGACTTCGGTGAGGGCCTGAGCACTTCTGGTCCCTCCCTGATGATTTATGTAGGCGACGGCCGTCGCATTGTCGGACTGTACCCGAATGGGTTGTCCTGACAGGAATTTCTGAAACGCCCGGAGCGCCAGATAGACCGCCTTGATCTCCAGCACGTTGATCTGCAACGCCGACTCCGACTGAGTCCAGAGGCCTTGAGCCCTGTGGTGCAAGAACACCGCACCCCAGCCCTTCAGACTGGCGTCGGTGGTCACCACTAACCATAACGGTTTTAGGAAGGACCGTCCCCGTGACAGATGATGTGGCTGTAGCCACCACTGTAGGGAATCCCTGGTTGGTTGTGACAGCGTCACCAGCCGATTCAAAGAAATCGTCCTCTTGTCCCATCTGCGAAGAATCTCCAGCTGGAGAGGACGGAGGCGAAACTGTGCGAACGGCACTGCCTCTATCGCCGCTACCATGCGACCCACCAGTCTCATCAATACCCGTAGGGATGACTGTGGAGACAGGAGGACATTCCGCACTCCTGATTGGATCGCAAGCTGCTTGGCTTGAGGTAGGGACACCAGGGCCGAGTCCGTGTGGAAGTCCATGCCCAGATATGTCAATGACTGGGTCGGAACCAGGGTCGACTTTTGAATGTTGATAAGCCACCCGAACCGTTCCAGGGACTTCATGGTCACCTCCAGGCTCACCCGACAAAGGTCTTCCGATGGCGCCCTGACCAACAGGTCGTCCAAATAGGGTATGACGGCGTGTCCCTGCGCATGCAGGAGAGCCATCATGGAGGCCATCACCTTTGTGAACACCCGTGGTGCTGAGGCTAGCCCGAATGGCAGTGCCACAAATTGGAAGTGCTCTTCCCCCACTGCGAATCTCAACCAGCGCTGATGAGCTGGTGCAATGGGGACGTGAAGGTAAGCGTCCCTGATATCGATGGACGCTAGGAAGTCTCCCTGTGACACAGCCGCGATCACTGAGCGCAGGGATTCCATGCGGAACTTCCGAACCAACACGTGACGGTTGAACAACTTGAGGTCCAACACCGGGCGAAAAGAGCCGTCCTTCTTTGGGACAATAAAGAGGTTGGAGTAAAAACCCCTGAACCTCTCTTCCGTGGGCACAGGGACCACCACTCCGTCTCTGCGGAGTCCCTCCAACACCAGGTGAAAAGCCTGAGCCTTTTCTGGGGATGGAACCGACCGATGGAATCGGTGGATTGGTCGTGACGTCAGCTCTATCCTGTAACCTCTTGAGACTACGTCTCGAACCCACTGATCGTGAATGTGAAGAAGCCACTTGTCCTGAAAGCGGGACAGGCGGCCCCCCACCTGTGGGGAGGCAGGATGAGAGAGCGAGTCATGTCGAGGCGGGCTTGGGGGTGGCAGCCGCTGCCCCCGCCGGCTTCTTCTGACGACTCTTGGAACGCCACTGAGTAGCAGGCTTGCCCCCTCGGTCTGAGCGAGTGGACGCCGTTGATGACTGTGAACCGGAGCGAAAGGACCACTGCTTAGGGTTCCTTTTCACGGTGTACCGTGGCTTAGGCTTGTTCTGCGGTATCTTAGACTCAGCAGAATCCTTTATCAATTTGTCCAGTTCGGTGCCAAAAAGCCTGTCACCAGCGAACGGAAGATTTTGTAAAATCTTCTTAGATGTGGCATCTGAGTCCCAAAGACGCAGCCACAACAGCCTGCGGATCGCAATTGCATTGGCCGAGGCCACAGCAGAGCGAGTGGCAGTTTCCAAAGATGCCGTCCTGGCATAGTCCGCATAGGCCCTTGCTCTCTCAGTGAGAGCCAGGACCTCTGGACTGGACCTAGCTAGATCAGTGATACCATCCAAACAGATAGTAATCGCTTGTAGGGTCCAGACCGCGGCAAAAGTAGGGGCAAACGAAGACCCCACAGCCTCATAGGAAGACTTGGCGAGTTGCTCGACCTGTCTATCAGTAGCATCCTTCAACGAGGAGCTATCAGAGGCAGAAAACAAGGAGCGCGCAGCAATCCTAGTCATGGAAGCATCCACCTTGGGAGACTGCGACCATTCCTGGAGCGCCTCCTGGGGAAAGGGAAAGCGATTGTCCTTAGTTTTACGGACATAACGCCGCCCAGGATGCAACCTGGGAGCTTTAATCACCCTTCCGAAATTAGTGTGGTCCATGAAGGAGCCACTTGGTCTAGCCTCTGGCCGCAGCCATTGGTATATCTCCTTGGGGTGTACAGTCACCTCCTCAGGAGGAGTGACAAGACGCAATGTCTCATTGATGGAGGACACCAGATCCTCCACCCCATCTGGAGGTTCAGACATAGACCCAAGAGTAGAACCCCCATCATCTTCCTCACCATCAGAGGAACGCTCCTCCTCAGAGAGAGTCTGGAGCTCAGGAGAAGCCTCACGGGCTCGCTTAGGGGGTCTTACAGCAGAAGTAAGAGACACCCGGGGGTAACTAGGAGGAGTAGCTGGGTTCTCCAGTCTCCTATGCAGTGCCTCCAGGGTTTGCGACATGGAGGACATCTGGGACAGCAGAGATTCATTAATCTTATTCTGCGTTTCCCATGGCCCTGGGATCACCTGAACCTCAGGGTATAATCCCGGATTTGCAGACTCAGTAGTAGCAGACCGGGCCTCTGGGCGTCCGCAGTTATTGCAGGACCCCTCCACCAGTGTCCCGTTGCACGTAGCGCAGGTAACGGTGACCACTGCCGCCTTAGCAGCATGCTTCCCAACTGAGGACATCTCCACAGTGAGGGGAATATAAGCCAAAGTTCACAAACAAACCGGAATCCCGGTGGCTTACCGACCGCAGTAAAGCGGTAGGAGGAAGCGGTGTGTGTGTGTGACCTCCGCGAGTTCCGGTCTCCCTTGCAAGTGCAGACACGCGCTGCAGCCAGATCCCAGCCGGGAAGTGAGAGAGAAGATGGCCGCCGACAGTGAAGATGTGGGCGGAGCCAGGAACACGCGGGAAGAACACACAACACGCCCAGCGGTGATGTCACCATAAGGGCTGCCTCCTCCTCCTCCAGACTGCCTCAGCAATGGAGGTGCCGGAGCCCGCAGCGCGGGAAAAGAGTGTGAATATCACCACCCACACTCTCAGACTGCATGTACACATAAAAACACTCGCAGTCTACAGCCTCAGCCCCTGTGACACACAGGGCGGTCAGCCAGGGCGACCCCAGCACAGGGTCACCGCCAGAACCGCGGACCCGAGGGTAACCGCGCGGTCTGAGTGTCATGACACCACAGTGGCAGACACTACCCCCAGGCACACAGGAGACACACCAGGTGCCTCAGTGCCGGTCCGGTCTGTAAGCACCTTTAGGGAGGCCTCGGACGGGGGTACAGCACCAGTCCGGAGTGTAAGCACCATTTAGGGAGGCCTCGGACTGGGCTGGCTCCGTCCGGTCTGTAAGCACCATTTAGGGAGGCCTCGGACGGAGCGGAGCTGTGCAAGGCTCCAGGCTCCCCCTTACCAGAGCCTCCATGGAGGGATGGAAAGGAAGGAGCGCGACAGCGTACCGGGAGAACACTGAAGTGTCCAGGCTAAAAGCCCTCCGGTACCTCCACCAGCGTGTTCCGCAGAGGGTGAGCGGGGAGGCTGTCGGGGATCCCGAGCGGGACCATTTTACCTTGTCTTCATACGCCATCACGTAAGCTGTGAGAATGCAGTGAAGTGCAAGCAAAGCGTGATCCTCCGAGCACACTAAGTTTAAAACTGAGGATGTCTCCTACGGTGGGGGTTTATAAGCGGAGGAGGCGGTGCTACAAACTTGTAGTACCTAGTGTGACCTCCGGAGGGCAGCGCCCTAAACCCCATTGTCTGGGTCTCCCATTATGATGATCAGAAAAAAACCGCGGTCAGCCGCAAGTCCCCCTATACTTCCTATGGGAAAAACCGCAACCGCGCCGCAAGTGGAACGGTTATGCGGCAAACGCGGCAGATGCGGTTTTTTCACCGCATCTGCCGCGAATTACGAAAAACGCTGATGTGAAAGGGCCCTTAGAGTTGTGCCAGGCTTGGTTATTATATTGGCACTTTGAAGAACACATTCTCTGAACTCTTTTGGCTCTAACATTGATTTTTTTTTATTGAGCAGGCAACCCAATTCTATCAAGGTAGCCCTGATCTCCACCAAGTGGGTCTGCAGTGCTCAACTGATCTGCCCATGTTGAGAAAATCATTGAGATATGGTATCACCAATGCTTCTTCCATAGATGAGCCATCATCTCCACTACAATCCTTGTAAAGGCTCAAGGGGCTATTAACAAGCCGAAGGGAAAGAACTGAACTGAAAATGTGATTTTCTCGTCATACTGAGAGCATTCATCTGGAACTCTATGTGAATTGAGACATTAGCATCCTTCAAATCTAGAACTACCATATAGCAACATGGAAACAGAAGTTTTAAGGCCGATTATACAGGCAACGGATCAACATCAATTAAAACCATTGTACTGGACCGCTCCGTAAGTGTATGTAATAAAAAACGTATTTTTATGCTAAGTACATTGATTTGGGGACTTATATATATATATATATATATATAGCCTTCTAGAATGCTGCATACAAAGGGCTTCTTGGTGATGACCACACTTTATATGGGAAAAATCTGGTGGCAGATTCTCTTTAACAAGAAAAAGGGCAAGAAACCATATTACAAGGTGAACATTCACAAAGGTCACTCACAGTTAAGGTGCCAGATTAGGAGAAGGAATCATTTCTCCCAAATTATCTCCTCTGGTGGATTCACCTTCCTGACACTGTTGCGGCTGCTGGCAGCCCTTTCTGCTGCTCTTCTGCTTCGGCTTTCTTGGGTCGCAGTCCCCCAGGCGGCTCACTCTAGGTCCACTCTAGGGTACAATCACCAGGGCGGCTTGTTATTGAATTCACTTCCGGAATTACCTGGAGGTGGATTCACAGATTCTGGCGCTTCTGACGTCACCAGCACACTCGTCATCAGAGCACGCCTACCTATTGTTGTGCTCTGCGCATACGCAGACCTGGGACGATGTGGTAGCTGGTCGACACACTCGACATGCCACCGCCGCCCATGCCCGCCCACCTACCAGGTACTCCAATAAAACTGCTGTGGCACATTCAAATTCTCCATTTCAGCTGCTTAAAACACAGTGTTGCTACCCCAGGTGAACAGGCCAGGCCATGCACAACATCACGTTGGGTTCTTCCTTCTGGACAACTCTAGGATGTAAGTTCCTCCCCTCAGACAAGAAATCAACTGATGCATGGGAGAGTCTCTGCCCTTTAATTCTTTACATTTCCTGCTCTTAAAGGGCAGATCACCTTTCTCTATGAGGTCATCACTAGTGGATAGGAAAAATGGTTATAGATCAATACAGGTCTTCTCTCATTTATTTTGCAACCTTTGCTTTACAGTCGCCTTTGTACAGGGAACAAATCACAACACAAACAAAATCTTGTTTGAAGTCAGAGTTTCACTTCTGGGTTGTACTTACTTAATTTCTGGAAGATTCCGTATATTTGTGAATATGTCAGCAGACTCAGGGCAAAGCTTTTCCACCAACTCCAAAGGGCCAAAGAAAGATTTATTGTGGCCAATAAAGGTCTTCTTAACTGCAAAATAATACAATGAAAATTGCAGAAAGCACATAGTTATACAGGGGCAGATATATCAGTTCACACACGAATCTCTGTATGTCATATGTCAGTACATCCTATTTTGAAGGGACTTCCCATGAAAGACACAGTGATCGGGTGTGGATGGCCATGGCCCCCGACAGCAGGCCATCAGCCTCAGTGCCCACTGGGGTGTCACCACCCCTACACATGGGCAATCACTGTGACCAGTGAACTGAAGCAGTAAAGCACTTCATACCAATGACATTTCTTTTTACATTGGTGTGAGGTGTTGATTGGTGCCATCTATGATTACACAGAAAACAGGAACCCTCAGTCATGCGGCGGTGGTTATAAAATGTTGAATATTGCTATACAGATTTTGTATTGATGGTTACTTAATGTTTAGAGTATACGAATATTAAACATGTATAAACGCATATAATTTTTTATCAGTAGTTTTATCAGTAGTTATGTAGTGTACGTGAACAAGGACATCATACAAGTGAAAGGAGAACAAGACTAGGGGAGCTAGGCTATCCTTGGTAACCACATTTACAGCATTAGTGCCTACCAATATATTAGGCAGAATGGAGTTTTCAAGTAGCACTCTATGGCGTCCATCTGATGCTACAGGCACATAAAGGGGCATCTCGGACAGACTAGGCACATGCTATTCCAATAGGCAGAACCCCCGAGAAACCCTGACACTTTAACCCTTATACAGGGATCTGGATTTATAACAGAGTCCAGGACATTCCTGCCTATGGAAGGGCAAAAGTCCAGTAACAAAAAAAGTCAAACAGGGTCCAAGCCGGGAGGTCAGGAAAAGAAAAAAAAATAAGGATCAGTTAGCCCGGCTTCACACCACGATTTTCGGCTGTCAGGTTGTGTCCCCGGTGTTTTGCAGGATGCACCGGACACAACCTGACAGTCCCGGGCAAGCAGAACTGTAGGGAAAATCTGCCCTCCGATCCTGCTTTTTGCCGGCTTTGGTCCTCCCGCTGTCCATTGCAGCACTGCTGCTGCAGGGGAGCTGGCCGCAGTGCAGTAATTTCAGCCATGGAGCTCCCCAGGTGCTGAACTTCAGTGGCGGCTGCTTTTAACAGCCACCACTCTTTCAGCACCAGGCATTCGGGATCTGGCACGATTTTCTGCCGGATCTACTCAGGTTGAAGTACAGCAGGTCCCAGTCACTCTAAGTGAAGGGGACTTGCAGAACCTGTGCTGATCAGAGGTTCTGACTTCTCCACTATCATCAGCACCACCTACAGTGTGAATATGGTGGTGACTGGTGACAGAAGCAGATGTCGGTGGGGCAGACTGTGGCGAAGATGTGACCGTTACAAACTAAAGATGCACTTCAGTGGGAAGATCCAACTATACAAAGTGATTGGAGTTTGTATACTGGCCTGATAGTAGCTAATAGGAGCAGAATGGTTGTTAATTCACCTCTTTGACCTCATACACCATCATATTACTTACAGTCTAGCAAAGTAAAGGTTAAGAAGCCGGGCACCAAATCCTGATATACAAACTATGGACCAGCTAGGCCCTGCCTGTACTCCTCCAGGGGTCACCCTCCACACAGTGTTGCACGTCAGCAGACTACAAACTTTAATCCGAATAGAGAACAAAAGATGGCCCTCACCGGAATGGTGCAGCTTTACTATTCAGATTGATCATCAAATTACTTATTTAGATGCTAATTTGTTTCCATATCGTAGGGTTTTAAAATTCCATGAGGCACCTTTGAATTCAAAAGTGTATATCCCTATATATCAGTATAGCCCTAGGTAAATTCTCTAAGGGGGGGTAGTTTTTTTTTGTTTTTGTTTTTTTGAATGGGGCTGCTGGTGGATTGTGAGTGACATGTAGGAATACATGCATGTTAGAAGAACAATTATACAATTCTGTGATGCCCCTGTGGGTTGTGCTCTTCACACATCTAGATAAATGCCTTGAGGGATGGAGTTTCCAAGATGGGATGACTGTACTTGTGGGAGATTTCTTCTGTTTGGTCGCTTTGCAGGCAAATCACATTTTCAGAGCCATAAATGTAGTCCAGCCAAAAGGCAAACAAAGCCCCTTCCCTTTCGAGCCCAGGAACAGTGAGGGGTTAATGATCACACATGGGGTGGTATCGCATTTGGAAGAAATTATAACAAATGATGGGGTCCATACTATAATTTTTTTCCCCCTTCTTCATCCAACCTTCATCCAAGAAGTACCTGATGGGTTGAACTTCCTGACAGTGGTTTTGAATGCTTTGACGAGTGCCAACATTTTAACCCTGTAAAGGGGAACTCCGGGGAGAGAAAACGTTTTAGTACAGTTCCTGCCCTCCTACATAATAAAGCAGAGTTGTACACTGCAATTCTAGGATCTATAGATCTCTTTTAAATTGATAAAATCAATGTCTGCCCTTTGGATCTCCCCCCTCCATTATAGGACAGAAAACTGAGAGCTTCAAGCAGCAGCAGAAAACAGAAGGTGTCAGGGGCATGGACTCTGGGGGCTGCAGTATCATCCTACATTTCAGTGAGTGATGATGGTGATCCATTGAAAGTTGGAGGGATAGGAAGATACCATGCTCCTATGGGGGAGAGGAGACCATGTAGAGCTGAATCGATCAACGTAATAATTTGCCTCTGCTCCCAGCCTCACAATAACAGTAGACATTATGCATCATCATACAGCAGAGGATTACAGCATGCATTTCTATCTGCTTGGTGACATGATTGCTACTTCAAGCCTGGGACCCCTGTCACATAGGATGGTATATTAGGGACAGGATTGTAGTGTGAGCATGGGGTCGGCGTCCACACCCCTTCCCTAAACAGAAATGGGAGGGGGCCTGAATGTAGGTTAATCTTGCAGCTCCCAGCATCCAAGCCCATAACACACCTCCTCTTCTCACCAGCAGCATGAGACTGTCAGGCTAAAAAATTCTCTGTCTCAAGAGGGTGGGGTCATAGTAGAGGAGCAGGTATGATTTTATTGAATTATAAGTGATCTATAGATCCTAGAACTGCAGTGTACAGCTCTGCTTCATCATGTAGGAGGGCAGTAACTGTACTTAAGAGGTTTCTCTCACTGGAGCTCCCCTGATCGTCACTATGCCTTTGTACAGCAATCATTAAGGATCTTAAGGGTGTAGTCATTATAATGGGGTGTTTTGTAGGGTGTGAGAAGGTGGACTTGTCTGACATCCAAGACACACAATAGTAACTTAGTGAATATGTACCAGAAAAAATAAAATAAATTTGCTTTGTAAAATTTAATTGAAATAAAAAATTGCTACTAAAATTTAGCACCCTAACACAAGAAAGGGATTTTTATATTTTAAATGATGCTGACAGTAAATATAAGGTTGCATTTATTACCTTTGTGAGGTATATCTACTAGAATGTAAATATCAATAAATACATATCATAACCTAAATTTACTGCCAACATAACCCCACACAGCCACCCACAGCTTCCTTAGGCCTTGTGCCCACCTAGCAGATTATTTCTGCACCAAATCTGGAATTCCTGGCAGGTAAAATGCTTAGTTTTTAGCATTTTTGGTGCATTTTTCCACATGTGTTTTTATCACAGTCTATGAGAAAACCGAAGGGAAAAACGCAGAAAGGAAAAAACCTGAATGTGGGCACTTGATAATTCTCAATTACTTTGTTGGCATGCGGTTTACCTTGTAGATTTAAAGAAAACCATGTAAAAAACAAACAAAAAGAAAAAAAAAACCCTAGGTGGGTACATTGCCTTATACAGTATTATGTCCCCACCAAAGCCCCACAGAGAATGATGTCCCTGCCCAAGCCTGTTGCACCGCATTATGTCCCACACAAAATTAAGTCTTCACACAGTCTCCTTACACAGTATTATGTCCCTACACAGCCCCCTCCAGCGACACAAAGAAAAAGCCATCTCCCCCCCCCCCCCCCCCCACTGCTCTGTGTCATGACTGACGTAATGTGATGATATCATGGCACCTGCTGCACTCTCAGATTCTCAGGCTCAATGATGGAAGAAGCTGAAGGCTCCCTATTACATCATTATATTCATTGGTATCTCATCGTGAGGATGCAGATAATAGTAAAGGCCCCGTCACATGGTAAGGTATTGGGAACGATATCGCTGAAACGTCATGGGTTTGGAGTCATTCAAATGACATCGTTAGGACGTTGTTGCGAGTGACAAATCAAACGATCCACGATCAGCTAACCTGCAGTTTCGTTCTCTGTGACACTGCGATAATGATATCGTTAACGACTTCCCCTATTCACATCAGTGAACAAGTATCGTTCACTGGGTTAGGCTGGCTTCACACTACGGCTGGGATCCGATCCGTGGCTGTCCGCTTGAGCCAGACAGCCCCAAACCGGATCAGCACAAAGACCTGGAGCGCTAATTTGCCCTCCGGTCTGGTGTGCAGCCGTACGCAGCTGTCTGGCTCAAGCGGATAGCCACGGATCGGTTCCCAGCCGTAGTGTAAAGCCAGCCTTAGGCTGGTTTCACACTGCAGTTTTTTCCCTGATCAGGTTCGATCAGGTTTGCGTGTCAAGACCAGGAGGAGTGTCTCCAAAACTCAGAACAGGTGTCAATCTTTCAAATATACTTTTTCTCTGCAAGTTCCTCTCACGGTTTTGACACACAAACCTGATCGAACCTAATCAGGGAAAAACCGTGGTGTGAAACCAGCCTTATGCAAATGATAGCTGCTCGTTACATCGTTGGTGCGTCGTCCACGATATCTACACGTGTGACATCTCACCAGCGATGTCAAAATGATGATCTAACGACCGCACGCTCATGCAATAGTGAGATCGTTACGACATTGTAGCGTGTAACGGTACCTTAAATGTGATGCAGGGCAGGGGGCGGCTGTATGGTGTGGGATGTCATTACAAAAAGCCCTTTGGCTGTCCCGGTCCACAGGCTGGATGATAACAGCAAAAAGCCCCATGTAGGCTGTGGGCTGCACTTTACACATGTCTGTTGTGGTGACTTGAAATACTTAGTAGGCATCTCTTAGTATGTTTGTATGTAACTTAGGAGTTAGGCTAGCTTCTCACCACGGTTTTGGTGTGTCAGGTTCGGTCCGGTGTTTTGCAGGAAACACCGGACAGAACCTGACTGGCCCAGACAAACAGAACCGGAGGGCACATATGAGGGATTCGGCAGATCGTTGCAGCAGGAGCTGTTCCCTGCTGAAATATCAAGATCGCAGCTAGCGGGGAGCTAGCCGCAGTCCTGAAATCTCTGCAGGGGGCAGCTCCAGGTGCTGAAGTTCAGCGCCAGCCTCAGCACGAGGCGTCCGACAGCCAGAAGAGATTTTATGTTGGATCCGGCGCCATACACTCCCATGTTAGGGGGCGCCAGATACAGGAGGATCAGATTTGTTCAGATTTTTGTCCCGGACAGAAAAATCGCAGCAAGCTGCGATTTTGTGTCCAGGAGAAAAACTCGCATTCTCCTGGATCCTCCCGGACAGCTGAAAACTGGATGGCAAACAACTGCCATCCGGCTCCATCCAGCCCCATAGGGATACTATGGGGCCGAAATCGGATCTGGGCTGTCCGGTTCACACCAGACAGCCCTGGATCCTGAAAATCATGGTGTGAAGCCAGCCTTAGATAGCAAAAAAATAAAAAATAAAAATCATCAGTGAGAAGGGAGAGTGACTTCTGAACCTGTCCCAAAATCAAAATTACCTTTTAACCCATGTTTCAGGCAATGCTCCAGCACATAGAAGAACTGCTGTAGTGGAGGGAAGTCAGATTCCAGGCTTCTATCTAGATTGAGAGCCGACTGGATCAATACCTTTATCGTAATCTTCATCATATTCATTAAGTTAGTGCGTTCATCCATACTGAATACTGTATAACACACTGAAACAAAAAAAATATTACATGTACTGTTTCCGTCATAATATGGCTAAATTCACATTAGCATATGACTTGTGCGAGGATGGCATCGCACTGCTGGACCGGCGGCGGCTCTACTGACCAGAGTGTGACAGCTGCATAGAAGTATATGAGGCGGTCACAACTGGGTCAGAAGAGCCGGGATCGGTCCAGGCAGTGTGACGCCGTCCTCAGCTGAATCATACGGCCATGTGATTCCAAACTCTCATGATATTGTATGAACTACAAAGTAAGCAATGAAGAGCGGGAGGTTTTCCTGTGCGATGCGGATTGTGTTTCAACAAATCACTTGTTAATTGTGCAAAGAACAGAATGTAAAAATCATCCGACACCTACTGAAAACCCCCAAACTCAGGTAATACTGTATTAAGGCAGAGTAAGCTTTACCTCTACGACAGGCCTCAGACTTCACTCACTTTTCATATGCAAAATACAGTAAGATTCTCGAACAGTGATACTTTTCACATGCAAAAAAAAAAAAAAAAATGTAAAACCCCACTCTAGGTTTTTTTTTTTTCCATCATCGGAGAATCGGAGAGGCGCTTTAAAGTAAGACCCTGCTCCTGATATAATACTCATCCTCCAGCGTTTTCATCCTTTTTTGATGCCATCTATTGCATGTAATTCCTGGTTGGCTGCAAGTCAGAAGGGTCATCACAAGCGCTAGATACAACTCTATGAAAGCCAGGTGGAGGCTCAGAGTTTCATGGAGTTTCGACCTCCATGAAAGACTGGGGCTACTTACAGGCCACAAATTGCCAGCAACGGTGAGGAGGAGCAGGGGTGATAGACAATGAAACCGCCTGAGGGTGAGTGTAATACAGGGGACTTAAATTTAAAGCTCCACCCCAGCAGTGCAAAAAAAGTTGAAAAAAAAAAAAAAAAGAAAGCTGGACTGATGCTTTATAAGGTGAAAGTACACAGATGGCATCCATGGGGTATCTGTGATTGTCATGGGCCCATAGACATGCAATGGAGAGTTTAATCAGCAAACTGAATGAGAAATAAACACCTAGAATCAATTCAATAGTAAAGGCTCATATACATACAAAATAAACTCCAATAGAATGGTATAATAATAAGTAGTAAAATAAGCTACTATAAATATTTCCATAAAGCACACACATACATATCTCCAGGGCACACCAAGCCAAGCTACAATGCTTCCTCCCTGCTGCCATTGTCCAGGGCACACAGAGCCAAGCTACAATGCTTCCTCCCTGCCGCCATAACTGGGGCACACAGAGCCAAGCTACAATGCTTCCTCCCTGCCGTCATAACTGGGGCACACTGAGCCAAGCTACAATGCTTCCTCCCTGCCGCCATATCCGGGGCACACAGAGCCAAGCTACAATGCTTCCTCCCTGCCGCCATATCCGGGGCACACAGAGCCAAGCTACAATGCTTCCTCCCTGCTGCCATATCTGGGGCACACAGAGCCAAGCTACAATGCTTCCTCCCTGCTGCCATATCTGGGGCACACTGAGCCAGGTTACAATGCTTCCTCTCCCTGCTGCCATATCTGGGGCACACGGAGCCAGGTTACAATGCTTTCTTCCGGCTTTTCTAAATCCATTTTTTGGACAATGTCAATTCTGCTCTCTGCATCTAGATGTCATTACACAAGTGCACCACTCTGAAACGCTGAGATATGCAAACAATGAATATAAAAATATGTACATGCATTACTGCTAAGGAAATACATTGAAAAATGAAGACACAGCACATAAAAAAATGAAAAAAAAAAAGATTTGTGTGAGCCCAGCAGCCAGAGACAAGGTACATCTCTTTGCAGGTCCCCATCTAAATGCCTCTATCCAGGTTAAAAAAAAACCTACAATTTATGGGCACGCAGGAATCCGCTAATAGAAGATTTAAAATCGCCTGAAGCTGAAAGGGAGAAAGCGGAGGAGAAGAGGAGGAGAGCACAGTCAGAAGACATGACCCATAATGTAAACAAGAAAGCTGAGGACACTTCCTAAGAAGTGTGAACTGGTGCAAACTGAACTGGAATATACTCTAATACATAATTATGGGGTGAAGCCTTCTGACTGTGCACTTCTCCTTTCCAGCAGATTTAGGGGATTTCATTTTCTATTAGCTGGATCCTGCCTGCCCATAAATTGATTTTTAACCCAGATAGAGGCATTAGCCAGGGACACAGCAAGTAGATACGCCCTGACGCAGGCTGCTGGCCTCGCATAACACTGGCCTTTTTTATGCAATAGTGTACTTCCTTAGCAGGTCAGAGTATAGCTTAATATAGATTTTATGCTCAGTTTTGCACCTATTCACACTTGTTAGGAACTGCCAGCAGTTGCAGCAAGTGCAGGTCTGGGGCTCATCTAGATCTGCATTCAGACTTCAGAGATTTTTCTGGTTTGCAAACAACTCTCCATCACTGATCGGTTAGGGTCAGGCTTCGCTACCGGCGGTCAGTCGACTGTCAGGCTTCGCCACAAGCTATTTTGTCATATGAAGATACAGGTTACAAAGCTTCTCCCTTCTGTTATAATGGTGATCATGGACTCAATCTTGCAGGGGTAACTTGACCCGACTCAAACACATTACTGGGACTGTATTGTTTAGACACAATCTATAACAGCCATGTGAACAGCCCTGTAGACTTTAATGGGTGGGTGCTACCCATGAAGAACATATATGGAATCCACAGATGTCTGAGCGAGGCCTGAACCCAGTCACACTACAGGTGTAATAAATCCCAGACACCTGTGCCCAGGCATGACACCAGCAGCAGTGACAGCACACATTGCCAGGACCAGCAGGTGTGGCACAGGGTACAGGTGGCACTGAGTGCTCCTATCTTGCACCACTGACATTGGACAGTGCTACGTAGGCACCAGCTATGATGTCCTGAGCCCATTCTCTGCACCCACAGCACTATAGGTGTAATAAGCTGCCCCAGACACCTGTGCCCAGGCATGGGATCAGTGACAGCACACATTGCCAGGACCAGCAGGTGAGGCGCAGGGTACAGGTGGCACTGAGTGCTCCTATCCCCTCACCACTGACATTGGACAGTGCTATGTAGGCACCAGCTATGATGTCCTGTGCCCATTCTCTGCACCCACAGCACACTATAGCTGTAATAAGCTGCACCAGACACCTGTGCCCAGGCATGGCACCAGCAGCAGTGACAGCACACATTGCCAGGACCAGCAGGTGTGGCACAGGGTACAGGTGGCACTGAGTGCTCCTATCTTGCACCACTGACATTGGACAGTGCTATGTAGGCACCAGCTATGATGTCCTGTGCCCATTCTCTGCACCCACAGCACACTATAGGTGTAATAAGCTGCCCCAGACACCTGAGCCCATTCTCTGCACCCACAGCACACTTTAGGTGTAATAAGTCCCAGACACCTGTGCCCAGGCATGGGATCAGTGACAGCACACATTGCCAGGACCAGCAGGTGTGGCACAGGGTACAGGTGGCACTGAGTGCTCCTATCTTGCACCACTGACATTGGACAGTGCTACGTAGGCACCAGCAATGATGTCCTGAGCCCATTCTCTGCACCCACAGCACTATAGGTGTAATAAGCTGCCCCAGACACCTGTGCCCAGGCATGGGATCAGTGACAGCACACATTGCCAGGACCAGCAGGTGAGGCGCAGGGTACAGGTGGCACTGAGTGCTCCTATCCCCTCACCACTGACATTGGACAGTGCTATGTAGGCACCAGCTATGATGTCCTGTGCCCATTCTCTGCACCCACAGCACACTATAGCTGTAATAAGCTGCACCAGACACCTGTGCCCAGGCATGGCACCAGCAGCAGTGACAGCACACATTGCCAGGACCAGCAGGTGTGGCACAGGGTACAGGTGGCACTGAGTGCTCCTATCTTGCACCACTGACATTGGACAGTGCTATGTAGGCACCAGCTATGATGTCCTGTGCCCATTCTCTGCACCCACAGCACACTATAGGTGTAATAAGCTGCCCCAGACACCTGAGCCCATTCTCTGCACCCACAGCACACTTTAGGTGTAATAAGTCCCAGACACCTGTGCCCAGGCATGGGATCAGTGACAGCACACATTGCCAGGACCAGCAGGTGTGGCACAGGGTACAGGTGGCACTGAGTGCTCCTATCTTGCACCACTGACATTGGACAGTGCTACGTAGGCACCAGCTATGATGTCCTGAGCCCATTCTCTGCACCCACAGCACTATAGGTGTAATAAGCTGCCCCAGACACCTGTGCCCAGGCATGGGATCAGTGACAGCACACATTGCCAGGACCAGCAGGTGAGGCGCAGGGTACAGGTGGCACTGAGTGCTCCTATCCCCTCACCACTGACATTGGACAGTGCTATGTAGGCACCAGCTATGATGTCCTGTGCCCATTCTCTGCACCCACAGCACACTATAGCTGTAATAAGCTGCACCAGACACCTGTGCCCAGGCATGGCACCAGCAGCAGTGACAGCACACATTGCCAGGACCAGCAGGTGTGGCACAGGGTACAGGTGGCACTGAGTGCTCCTATCTTGCACCACTGACATTGGACAGTGCTATGTAGGCACCAGCTATGATGTCCTGTGCCCATTCTCTGCACCCACAGCACACTATAGGTGTAATAAGCTGCCCCAGACACCTGAGCCCATTCTCTGCACCCACAGCACACTTTAGGTGTAATAAGTCCCAGACACCTGTGCCCAGGCATGGGATCAGTGACAGCACACATTGCCAGGACCAGCAGGTGTGGCACAGGGTACAGGTGGCACTGAGTGCTCCTATCTTGCACCACTGACATTGGACAGTGCTACGTAGGCACCAGCAATGATGTCCTGAGCCCATTCTCTGCACCCACAGCACTATAGGTGTAATAAGCTGCCCCAGACACCTGTGCCCAGGCATGGGATCAGTGACAGCACACATTGCCAGGACCAGCAGGTGAGGCGCAGGGTACAGGTGGCACTGAGTGCTCCTATCCCCTCACCACTGACATTGGACAGTGCTATGTAGGCACCAGCTATGATGTCCTGTGCCCATTCTCTGCACCCACAGCACACTATAGCTGTAATAAGCTGCACCAGACACCTGTGCCCAGGCATGGCACCAGCAGCAGTGACAGCACACATTGCCAGGACCAGCAGGTGTGGCACAGGGTACAGGTGGCACTGAGTGCTCCTATCTTGCACCACTGACATTGGACAGTGCTATGTAGGCACCAGCTATGATGTCCTGTGCCCATTCTCTGCACCCACAGCACACTATAGGTGTAATAAGCTGCCCCAGACACCTGAGCCCATTCTCTGCACCCACAGCACACTTTAGGTGTAATAAGTCCCAGACACCTGTGCCCAGGCATGGGATCAGTGACAGCACACATTGCCAGGACCAGCAGGTGTGGCACAGGGTACAGGTGGCACTGAGCATAGGCGCACCCAAGGGGGGGGACCTACGTGTCTGGACCCCCCCCTTTGGACGGCTCTGAGAAGTGGTGCAGTACACAAGGAGCTGGGCCCCTATGTCAGGAGACAGGAACAATTACACAGCACCCAAGGGCCCACAAAAGAGGCTGCTTTTAGGGGGGCTTCGCTCCCCCAAACCCCCCCACCGGGGGCTTTGCCCCTCGGAACCCCGCTGCGGGGTGACACCCCCCTTTCAGGGCCGGTGTGTGTTTCTTGGACCCCTACCTTGGGAAATTTCTGGGTGCGCCACTGGCACTGAGTGCTCCTATCTTGCACCACTGACATTGGACAGTGCTATGTAGGCACCAGCTATGATGTCATGTGCCCATTCTCTGCACCCACAGCACACTATAGGTGTAATAAGACCCAGACACCTGTGCACAGGCATGGCAGCAGTGACAGCACACTATAGGTGTAATAAGTCCCAGACACCTGTGCCCAGGCATGGCACCAGCAGCAGTGACAGCACACATTGATAGGACCAGCAGCTGTGGGGCAGGGTACAGGTGGCCCTCAAAAGGCATCGGGCAGAGCTGTGAGGGCCTGTGCCATCCTCTGCACCCACAGACACACCACTGACCTCACAGAGCAGAGCGATCCTGTGCTGCGGCCCAGCTACAGCTCCCTGTGAGGGCCAGGGGGGATGACATCTGATCATGTGATCAGTCACGTGGGCGGAAGAGAGCAGACTGAGCTTAGCTGATGGGGAACGCTACAGAGTATGGGCTCCGGACAGGTGTGACGTCATTCGGTGGTGACGTGGTCACCTGTAATAAGCGTCTGCTTCTGGCCCCTGACCCTGGGGCCCATCATCCTGTGTTCCTGCTTTTGCTCTCGTTCACTGCAGTAATGTGAAGCTGCAGGAGAAAAGTGTCGAGCAGTGATGTGCAGAGTGTAGACAGGGGTGAAGCCAGCCTCTCTGCTGCTGAGACCAACTGCAAAATAGCGCCCCCCCAGACATAAGGATGTCAGCGCCATCACAGGCGGGTCATTCCATGTCAAGTGAACCAATGATTATTACCTCTATATTTTTAATTCTTTTGAGATTTTGTTATTTGATAATAGCATGTCAGACAATGCAAAATGTGAAGAGAAAATTTTTTAAAAGTTCGGAAAAAGTGTGAATTTCGCTGTTGCCTGCCTTTACGTTTCTCCTCATAACTCAGGCTAGGAATAAGATAGAGAGACAAAATAAACACCATTCTACTCAGAACTATACAGGCTTTCACCAGATATGTCACAAGAGGATCTTTGTTAATATTTTACCCATGTGATCGCAAGCGCAAAACTTTAAAACGCATTTCCGAAAAATCGGCGCGCTTTAAATATTTCAAAAACTGCCCATGTGTCTGCTTTGCTCTTAGCCACATCTGTACCAAATTTCAAGTTGGGATCGCAATGGGATCATATTTTAAAATATTTTACTAGTAATAGCGTCAATGGGTCATTCCATATCAAGTGATCTAAATATGAATATTTTTTTTTACCTGACGTCTTTAGATTTTTTTTATTTTTTTTCCTTTATGAAGTACTACTTTAGTTAATTACAAATTAAAAGTTTAGAATTTTTTTCTTCATCAGTTAATTTTTTACAGATTTTTAAAGTTTAAAAAAAGGTGAATTTTGGCCTGGTATGACTTTACATTTTTTTATCTTGGGCTAGAAATAAGATAGAGAAACAAAATAAACAACATTCTACTCAGAACTGTCCAGGCTTTCACCAGATATGTCACAAGAGTATGTTTGTTAATTTTAATTTTTTACCCATGCGAATGCAAACGCAACATTTTGAAACGCATTTCCGAAAAAACGTTTTAATAAAAATTTTCCAAAACTGCCCATGTGTCTTTTATGCTCTTAGCCACATCTGTACCAAATTTCAAGTTGGGATCGTGATGGGATCATATTTTAAAATATTTAACTATTATAGTGTCAATTCAAAAATCTTGAATTCAGATCTGTTCAACCTGTGGTCTAAAAGCGTGGGGTCTATATTTATCAAATCCATTATTTTTAGACATTACTGTATTATTTTGATATGTTACAGCTTAGAAGCAGGAGAGGACATATAGGAAAAAGCTTTGTTAGGGCTCAACCTGAGAAAGCACAGGGATAGACAGTGAATGCAGAGCAGATGATAGGCCAGCAGCTCTGTCAATCATGTTAAGTGTCTACCCACTGCATTCAGGAAGTAAGACAGCTCGTTCAGACCTTTCATGTCCTGACATGTCTGGACATCTTCACTCCTGAACAAACAATAGTCTGTACAAAGCCATCAAGGCTGTGTACTAAAATATGGGTGAGTAAATATATTAATAGTTTAATGCTTTTATTATTAAGGGCCAATACACACAGTGCTATTCTTAGGGATCTTCATTCAGAAAAACAGCCCTATTGATTTCTATGGGGTTCACCACATGCAGTGTTTTTGGAAACACTCAAGAGTGAGTAAATCACTGCTTGAACTACTTCTTAATCGCTGCAATAAACGCAGCATTTATCATTTATATAAAAAAAAGCTGCCATTTTTTTCACTAGCGATTAAAAAAACTAACGCATATGTGGTAAAAACTTGGTAGAAAAACAAGCTGCCAAAACTGCAGCGTGTATCTGCAGACAGAAAAAACTGTGCACGCTAGCCCTAAAACTCACTTTATAGTAATACAGTTCTATCTCAAGTGTACTGTAAATCTTTATTTTTATTACCTATCTTCCTTACTTAATATTAACTGTATTTTTCCCACACAGCAATGGCTGCTACTTCTCAAGAAACAGCATTTTATCATAGACACTGTTGCAATCCTTTTGAAAAAATATGAATATGATTGGCGCTGGTGGCTGGCTACTGTACTCTCCAAAGATTGTGAAAATGACTTTATTGCATCCTTCTGGTCCAGCGCCATCCTTTGTGTATCCAAGAAAGCCAGACATTTTAAAAGTGCACAAAAATCAGATATTAACTCAGGCGGAGCCTAACACCGTGACAGGCCGGACATACTCTTTGACACACAAGGAAATGGCGATTGCTAGTAAGCGTTTATGGACAAGATTACATTTCACCCACTAGAAGGGACAAATTGATAAAATGCCACTTTAAAAACATACTATTAATTGTTTGATTAGTTCATAATTTATAGAACGATGATTTAACTACTGTACTATTCTTATTAAACACTTCATAAATCACATGTTTAGTGATAGAATAGATAACAAATTTATATGTATAAATAGGGGTTAACATTTTTGGTTCTTTTAATCTTGTTTAATCAAACTTGAGGATATGATCACCTTTCTTCTTTTGGTTTGTTCAATACATTCAAGTTGAAAATGCTGAGCGTTGTGTTCTGATGATTAAGATGTATTTATCCTGGCACTTATGGGATTTGTTTTTTGTGTTTCTTTTTTGTTGCATATAAATGTTTTATTCAATAAGTTGTGATAACTCATACAACCATAAAGTAAAAAATATATAAATTTGACAGGTCCCAAGTTGAATCTCTGCACAAATATAACCAAGAACACAATCAGTTATTTTTTCACAATTGCCCGT
Source organism: Allobates femoralis (assembly GCA_033576535.1). Lineage (NCBI taxonomy): Eukaryota > Metazoa > Chordata > Amphibia > Anura > Aromobatidae > Allobates > Allobates femoralis. The sequence continues at coordinate 536,760,181 of JARQOC010000004.1, read as the reverse complement.
CAATAGTTTGAATTTGATATAAAAAAAAAACAAAAAACAAAGAAACATAGTCTTGTAACATATCAAATGAAAGCTGTTACCGTTCTGAGTAAAATGATGCCTCTCCCACTTCATTATCTTATTTCTAGTCTGAGAGAAAAAAAATGTAAAGTCATACCAGGCCAAAAATCTGTAAAAAATTAACTGATGAAGAAAAAAATTCTAAACTTTTAATTTGTAATTAACTAAAGTTGTACTTCATAAAGAAAAAGAATAAAAAAAATCTAAAGACGTCAGGTAAAAAAAAATATTCCTCCCTTGATATAGAATGACCCATTGACGCTATTAATATTAAAATATTTTAAAATATGATCCCATCGCGATCCCACTTGAAATTTGGTACAGATGTGGCTAAGAGCAAAGCAGACACATGGGCAGTTTTTGAAATATTTAAAGCGCGCCGATTTTTCGGAAATGCGTTTTAAAATTTTGCGCTTGCGATGACATGGGTAAAATATTAACAAATATCCTCTTGTGACATATCTGGTGAAAGCCTGGACAGTTCTGAGTAGATTGGTGTTTATTTTGTCTCTCTATCCTATTCCTAGCCTGAGTTATGAGGAGAAACGTAAAGGCAGGCAACAGCGAAATTCACACAGTTCTGCACAGTTCTGAGTAGATTGGTGTTTATTTTGTTTCTCTATCTTATTTCTAGCCCGAGATATGATATAAAATGTAAAGTCATACCAGGTCAAAATTCGCACTTTTTTAAAACTTTAAAAATCTGTAAAAAATTAACTGATGAAGAAAAAAATTCAAAACTTTTTTTTTGTAATTAACTAAAGTTGTTCTTCATATAGAAAAAAAATTAAAAAAATCTGAGGACGTCAGGGAAAAAAAAATATTCATTTTTGGATCACTTGACATGGAATGACCCAGGCACATACAAGAATCACACAGAAGAATCCAGCACAAGGAGCATTATTATTATTATTATTATTATTATTAATACAGCACCATTAATTCCATGGTGCTGTACATGAGAGGGGTTACATACAAAATTATAGATCTGGTTTACAGTAAACAAATTAACAATGACAGACTGGTACAGAGGGGAGAGGACCCTGCCCTTGTGGGCTTACATTCTACAGGACAATAGGGAGGAGACAGTAGGTCAGGCGTGCAGCAGATCTGGTGGTGGTGAGGCGGCAGCTCCGGTGGCGGTGGGGCAGCAGCTCCGGAGGCGGTGGGGCAGCGGCTCGGTCATTGCAGGCTGTAAGCTTTCCTGAAGAGATGGGTTTTCAGGTTCCGTCTGAAGGATCTGAGTGTGGTGGATAATCGGATGTGTTGGGGTGCAGAATTCCAGAGGATGGGACTGTAGACTGTGAGCCCTCGTGGACAGGGTCCCTGCCCCTCCTGTACCTGTACGTCCTGATCGCCTAGATTTAGTGTACTTGTTCTTGTCTCCCTCATCCTCATGTAAAGCGCCATGGAACCTAATGGCGCTATATAAATAAATAATAATAATATTCAGGAGAAATCTTGGAGGCGGTTGTGTGAGGAACGGATAAGTGTGGAGGAGAGGAGGAGGTCTTGGGAGGATCAAAGATTACATGAGGGAAGATAGTGGGAGCAGTGGTGTAATTACCGCAGTCGCGGCTGAGACTGGGCCCGCCCCCTGGGGGGGACCCGAGCCCCCCGGTTGGGCCCCGTGCTTCCAGCCGCCCGCCGCAACCGCAGTAGCGCTGTCCCGAGGACGAGGAGTGGAGGGGGACGGGGCGAGAAGTGAGAGAAGCCTCACTCCCTGCAGCTGTGCCCGCCCCTGTGCACAACGACCACCCTCCCCCGCTCCTCAAAATCTTTCAGCAGCATCCAAAACCCCCCGCTCCTCATAATTTTACATCTTCACCACCCCCCCCCCCCACCTCATCCCCCCCGGTCCTCACCTAAGGGGCCCCGGACTAAATCCTGTACCCGGGCCCGCTCAAATGAAGTTACGCCACTGAGTGGGAGATTAGTTGAGCGATATAGGGAGGAGACAGTTTATGGATGGCTTTGTAGATCAGTGTTAGTAGCTTGAACTGGATTCATTGGGGAAATGGGAGCCAGTGGAGGGATTTACAGAGGGGAGATACAGGGGAGTAGCGAGGAGAGAGGTGGATTAGTCGAGCAGCAGAGTTGAGGACAGACTGGAGAGGTGCAAGAGAGTTAGCAGGGAGGCCACACAGGAGAATGTTGCCGTAATCGAGGCGGGAGATGATGAGGGCGTGTTTAAGAGTTTTAGTAGATTGAGGACTGAGGAAGATACGAATTCTGGAAATATTTTTGAGTTGGAGGCGACAGGAGATGGCAACACTTTGAATGTGCAGTTTGATGGACAGGGCAGAGTCAACTCTGAGGCAGCAGATTTCGGGTGCGGGAGAGAGTGTTATGCTATTTACCATAATAGATAGATAGGGTAGGGAAGATGCATGAGATGGAGGAAAGATGATGAGTTCGGTTTTGCCTATATTGAGTTTTAGGAAGCGGGAGGTGAAGAAAGACACGGCTGATAGACACTCCAGGATTCTGGACATCAGTGAGGTGACGTCTGGCCCAGAGAGGTAGATCTGAGTGTCATCAGCATATAGGTGGTACTGGAAGCCATGGGACTTTATGAGTTGTCCTAGGCCACTGGTATAGATAGAAAAAAGTAGGTTCCCCAGGACAGAGCCTTGTGGGACTCCAACAGAGTGAGGGCGCGATGAGAAGGTCGTGTGGGAGTGGGAAACGCTGATGGCCCCTTTACACGCAGCTACAGGTGACAGGTTTTCCACAGGTAACTTACTGGTTGCAGTGAAATCATGGAGACATAGTTCTAACTTGGTGCTGTGTACAAATGGAACTATGTCTCCATGATTTCACTGCAACCAGTAAGTTACCTGTGGAAAACCTGTTACCTGTAGCTGCGTGTAAAGGGGCCATAAATGTGCGGTTGGAAAGGTATGAGGCGATCCAGGAGAGGGCAAGGTCTTTGATGCTAAGGGAAGAGAGGATCTGTAGTAGGAGGGAGTGGTCGACTGTTTCAAAGGCAGAGGACAGGTCTAGAAGGAGGAGGATGGATAAATGTTTGTTAGCTTTGGCAGTAAGTCGTTAGTAATTTTAGTCAGGGTAGTTTTGGTGGAGTGGTGGGGGCGGAAGCTAGATTGGAGGTTGTGAAGGGGAGAGCTAGATGACAGGTGGGAGGAAAGTTGAGCAAGGACATGCTGCTGGAGGAGTATTGAAGCAAACAGAAGCATCGATATGGGGCGATAGCTGTGACTCACCGTAGCCGGGGTGTGCACGTCTCAGGCTGTCGCTGCTCCCTGTCACAGTTCCGCGCCCAAGGCTGTGTAGGCCCGTGGTCCAGATCAATAAATTTGGCTGAACAGTTAAGGGGTTAATTCTTGTTGTGACGCCACCTGCGGGTGTTCCGGTGATTTCACCGGCGCTGCTTGGGCCTTTGGGGAATGTAATGCAGCAAGATGGGACGCTCCCCACAGGACGAGCGGGAGAAGCTGCACTTGATGTTGTGAGGCAGCTTAGTTACTTTTAGTATGAGGAGTGAAACAGTTCTGAAGAAACACGGACACCAATAGTCTCTGTAACGGGTCTTTTACTGTAACCAGCAGGTGATACATGGCATACAGGTAACGGGTAACGGACTGGGTGGACTTAGCAATGACCGGTGTTGTCTCAGAGCTCCGCGGTGTTCCTCCATTCTAAGCTTGTTCTAGGTGAGTTGCTGATGTCGCCTTATGGTACCTTTACACGCCGCTACTGGATGGTGGCAACAACCGGCTACTTCACGTGCACGAGCATGTACAAACGGTTGCAAGCGGTAATCGCACCACCTTTACACGCCGCAACAAGGTGCGCTACGGTAGGTTACATCTATCTCTGGATACACCACCGGGTGTCTCAAGTTACCTTCTGCAGAGCACCTTACTTCATTTACACACCGCTACAACAAGCTAATATGGGCGGACCTGGTGCAGCAGGGACAACACATAGGCGTGCCACAATTGTGGATTACGAGACGCTCGTACGCTGATAGGACAATGCAATAACATCATGATTGGCCAGCCAGCGCAGGAGGCTGATTAATACATGACGCTCGAGCAATTGTGTAGTGGGACTGGTCAGCTCCTTAAATATGCCTCCCTATACAGCGACTACCAATCGTAACGCAGAAGCTTCCTCCAATGATCGCTGATGGGGCGCGGTAACCCGGAGCCTGTGTCACGCCCCAGCTACATACCAGGTACATAGCCTGGTGTCGAAACAACCCTTCTGTTCCTTCTTTACACGCCGATACAGGTCGCTACCATCGGCTGGGTAACCACCTGTTTTAGGGCAGTGCTCTGAAACAGGTGCCGCCACTGGCGGGTGGCTACAACCGTCTTCACACGCCGCTACCTCGGGTTGATTTGGCGGTGCAAGATACATTTCTCTCATGTACCCGGTTGTTGCCACGATCCAGTAGCGGCGTGTAAAGGTACCATTAGCGTGCCAAGTTCGGGTACAAGGGGCTACTTAAATTTCCCTGCCGGTGTGTACGTTCCGGTGTGAGGGGTAGCCTGGTCTTTTTGGTGGGTACTCCGCTGGCAAGACGGCTCTGTTTGCGGCGGTGGTGGGGTACTCCTATAGAGCGGTCCCTCCACTCCTGGTTTGCTAAGCAGTGCTGAACAACTTGCTTGCTTCGGAACCAGTGATCCGGTTGTAGATGGGCGCGGGTGTAGTTTGACCTGTACATGTTTCCCCAGAGTCTGGTTGTTGAGGCACCAGGTAATGGCGCCAATTGGTAGGTGGTCTAGGGGCACTGCACGGGACTGTGCAGGGCCCCCTCTCCTACGTTCCTCCCGACCACTTCCTTCTCCTTCCTCCTCCTACATTCTCCTTCAACACACTATTCCTACACTCCGCCCACGAGGACCTTATTGGCCCTCTATTCTGATGTGCATGTACAGTTAGGGCCAGAAATATTTGGACAGTGACACAATTTTCGCGAGTTGGGCTCTGCATGCCACCACATTGGATTTGAAATGAAACCTCTACAACAGAATTCAAGTGCAGATTGTAACGTTTAATTTGAAGGGTTGAACAAAAATATCTGATAGAAAATGTAGGAATTGTACACATTTCTTTACAAACACTCCACATTTTAGGAGGTCAAAAGTAATTGGACAAATAAACATAACCCAAACAAAATATTTTTATTTTCAATATTTTGTTGCGAATCCTTTGGAGGCAATCACTGCCTTAAGTCTGGAACCCATGGACATCACCAAACGCTCGGTTTCCTCCTTCTTAATGCTTTGCCAGGCCTTTACAGCCGCAGCCTTCAGGTCTTGCTTGTTTGTGGGTCTTTCCGTCTTAAGTCTGGATTTGAGCAAGTGAAATGCATGCTCAATTGGGTTAAGATCTGGTGATTGACTTGGCCATTGCAGAATGTTCCACTTTTTTGCACTCATGAACTCCTGGGTAGCTTTGGCTGTATGCTTGAGGTCATTGTCCATCTGTACTATGAAGCGCCGTCCAATCAACTTTGCAGCATTTGGCTGAATCTGGGCTGAAAGTATATCCCGGTACACTTCAGAATTCATCCGGCTACTCTTGTCTGCTGTTATGTCATCAATAAACACAAGTGACCCAGTGCCATTGAAAGCCATGCATGCCCATGCCATCACGTTGCCTCCACCATGTTTTACAGAGGATGTGGTGTGCCTTGGATCATGTGCCGTTCCCTTTCTTCTCCAAACTTTTTTCTTCCCATCATTCTGGTACAGGTTGATCTTTGTCTCATCTGTCCATAGAATACTTTTCCAGAACTGAGCTGGCTTCTTGAGGTGTTTTTCAGCAAATTTAACTCTGGCCTGTCTATTTTTGGAATTGATGAATGGTTTGCATCTAGATGTGAACCCTTTGTATTTACTGTCATGGAGTCTTCTCTTTACTATTGACTTAGAGACAGATACACCTACTTCACTGAGAGTGTTCTGGACTTCAGTTGATGTTGTGAACGGGTTCTTCTTCACCAAATAAAGTATGCGGCGATCATCCACCACTGTTGTCATCCGTGGACGCCCAGGCCTTTTAGAGTTCCCAAGCTCACCAGTCAATTCCTTTTTTCTCAGAATGTACCCAACTGTTGATTTTGCTACTCCAAGCATGTCTGCTATCTCTCTGATGGATTTTTTCTTTTTTTTTTTCAGCCTCAGGATGTTCTGCTTCACCTCAATTGAGAGTTCCTTTGACCGCATGTTGTCTGGTCACAGCAACAGCTTCCAAATGCAAAACCACACACCTGGAATCCACCCCTGACCTTTTAACTACTTCATTGATTACAGGTTAACGAGGGAGACGCCTTCAGAGTTAATTGCAGCCCTTATAGTCCATTGTCCAATTACTTTTGGTCCCTTGAAAAAGAGGAGGCTATGCATTACAGAGCTATGATTCCTAAACCCTTTCTCCGATTTGGATGTGGAAACTCTCATATTACAGCTGGGAGTGTGCACTTTCAGCCCATATTATATACTAGCTGTGAGCCCGATGCAAATGCATCGGGTGTCTAGAATATTTTTTTTTTAGATTTTCAAATAGATTTTCACTTGCCGCACCTGCCGCAAGTCCCCTATACTTTCTATGGGGATTACCGCAACCGCGCCGCAAGTGTAGCGACTCGCAATGGCCTCGCGGCCATTGCTCGCGCTACACAGCGAGTCGCAATAGATCCCCATTGAAAGTATAGGGGGAGTTGCGGCAGGTACGCGGTTGCGGTAATCCTTATGGAAGCGGGCATTGCGAGTCGCTGGCCGAAAATAGAAGCAGAGGCTCGGCCACAAAGCTAGCGATTTCCCGCTGAGGCTAGCGACTCGCTACCTGAGCGGGAAATCGCTAGCTTTGTGGCCGAGCCTCTGGTTCTATTTTCGGCCAGCGACTCGCAATGGCCGCTTCGCGGCCATTGCTCGCACTAAAGCTAGCGACTCGCAATGGCCTCGCGGCCATTGCTCGCGCAGCTGACGCCTCGCATTGGCCGCTACGCGGCCAATGCTTCGCCGTGGTGACGTCACAGTGTGACATATCCACGGCACGTTTTTTTGGTCCGACACGAAAATGTCTTAGACAATTATATAGTAGATATAATTGTCTTTCTGAACATGTTTTTGTAAACAGCTAAAATAACAAAACTTGTGTCACTGTCCAAATATTTCTGGCCCTAACTGTAGGGTATGAAGCTCTGAGTTTTAACCATGTCAATGCTTAGTCAGAGAATATTGCATCTGCAATCAGGGATGCAATACACTCCTGTGACGCACTCGTTGCGGGGCGCCACACTCCCCCTAGGGAAATTACACTTGTCCCCAAGTGTCACGAAACCAACATTACAGAGAATTTTTACATTTTTATTGTAACAGAAAATAAAAACTTTTATTATCAACAGGTACGCTTGCTTATTTGCTTCCCCTAAGGGAGGTGCATGGCTTAAACTGTTGCAACATAAACAGGTTTATAAACGGTAAACAGGTTAACCATTGCGGACCCGGCGGGCAGGTAATTGTCCTTAGTACAAGTCCAGGCGTAGCCGCCGGCCGCTGTTCTGGCATTTTAACAGAAAAATGTTCAGGACAAGTCATTGTCAAAGGTTACACAAGTTACTGCAGTTCAGGGTGTAAACAGCACTTCTTTACCCTAAATGCATACCATCCTTCTGAATCAGCATGACGTTCATAGGTGATCTTTTCTCCCCTATAAAGATCGCGATTGGGATGTCCAAATGGGAGATGCGACTCAACGTCTCTACGTCCCACAAAGATCTCTTCAAAAACACCCTCCTCCCTGGCTAAACCCCACCCGGTAGACAGATTGAACAAGGTCACTCTAACTGCTTTGCGGAGTTCCTCCAGTAACGGGGGTTGGCGACGGGCCACAGCACGGGCTCGCCGATTCGCGAGTTCTTGCGCCCACAGTTCCGTGCTACGGCACCGACGTACATCTTCGTCAGGCCGACACGGATTGTGCTCGTAGTTCCAGCAACGGGAAGGCTGTTGACAGGGTTGAAGCTGGCGGCAAGTTTGTAGCGGCACCCGGACAAGACGCTCAGGGGAAGAAGCTGCAGCAGCACCCGACCACTGTACCCGAGCTGGCTGCTCGGCCGAATCCTCCGCGTCGTCTCCCCATTCTGCACCGGTGTAGCTGAGGTCTTCAGGATCACTGTGGGCCTCGTCGTCCTCTTCCTCCACTCCTTCGACGACTACATCGGGTTCGGTCTCTGGTGGAGATGCTGGGTCGGAGTCATCCGGATAGGTGGGCGTTGGGGCTGTGGAGTCCTCCTCGGGGTCATCTCTCAGGGCTTCTAGGCAGCCTGCCTCCTTGTCTGCGCTGGTGGATGGTGGTGGTTCCTCTCCATTAACTGGGTAGGCCTCAGAGGTTTCAGATCTGGCATCCGGTTCTGGAGATAAACAGGTCACAGTCTCTGATTCGGTTGAGATGAGACCGGTAGTGGGTTCCACTGCGGGAACTGAACAGGTTTCGGCTTTTGTAGTGGAGCAGGTTGCAAGCTCCGGCTCTGGAACAGGGTAGGTCGTGGTCTCCGGTGATGAGACAACGCAGTTCATGGGCTCCGGTGATGAGACAGGGCAGGTCGTGGGCTCCGCTGCTGCAACGGAACAGGAACTGGACTCCGGCTCTACAGTGGGGCGAGTTGCAAGTTGCTGCTGGACAGACCTATGGAGTCGGCTGGCCAGACCCGCACTGCAGCTGCGGATCGCCCACTCTGTGGTCTCCATTAGCCTTACTCTTAAGTCTTGCAGCGCCGCTTCCCAGAATTCAGGGTTTCCATCGATCACGAGGACGGGACCTGGACCCGGGTGGCCTATGGCTGCTCTGGCCTCGGCTTCGACCTCCTGCATCAGTTGGTGGATTTTCATGCTGGCCATCGTCACTTTTGGGAGAACTGCACCCGTTCTACCTGGTAACCGTTCTGGTGGAAGAGCTGTTGGTAAAGCCTTGACACAGCTACTTCCTTGTAGCTTTGTAGTCCATAGGTGGGCTGAAGTCTTTGGCCCGCCCCCATGGTTGTTTCCAGCAATCGGGGCGGACAATGATTTTGGCGCCTCTGCCTTGGCCCTCCTACGAAGAGGGGCAGAGGCTCACCCCTAGGCCAGCACGTAGTGGTTCACATGGCGGGGACCGCCATCTTTGTCGCCATCTTGGCCCAATAGTGAAAAGGCGGGAAAAGTTTGTTTTGGACGAACAAAGTCCTTTTTGATGAAATAAAAGTTCTTTAAGCACACAATACCTGTTAAGGAACGGGCCTGCTCGTATCCTGTTCGTGACGCCAAAATCTGACTCACCGTAGCCGGGGTGTGCACGTCTCAGGCTGTCGCTGCTCCCTGTCACGGTTCCGCGCCCGGAGCTGTGTAGGCCCGTTGGTCCAGATCAATAAAGTTGGCTGAACAGATAAGGGGTTAATTCTTGTCGTGACGCCACCTGCAGGTGTTTCGGTGATTTCACCGGCACTGCTTGGGCCTCCGGGGAATGTAATGCTGCAAGATGGGACGCTCCCCACAGGACGAGCGGGAGTCCCCAGAGCCAGAAGCTACACTTGATGTTGTGAGGCAGCTTAGTTACTTTTAGTATGCGGAGTGAAACAGTTCTGAAGAAACACGGACACCAATAGTCTCTGTAACGGGTCTTTTACTGTAACCAGCAGGTGATACATGGCATACAGGTAACGGGTAACGGACTGGGTGGACTTAGCAATGACCGGTGTTGTCTCAGAGCTCCGCGGTGTTCCTCCATTCTAAGCTTGTTCTAGGTGAGTTGCCGATGTCGCCTTAGTGTGCCAAGTTTGGGTACAAGGGGCTACTTAAATTTCCCTGCCGGTGTGTACGTTCCAGTGTGAGGGGTAGCCTGGGTCCTTTTGGTGGGTACTCCGCTGGCAAGATGGCTCTGTTTGCGGCGGCGGTGGGGTACTCCTATAGAGCGGTCCCTCCACTCCTGGTTTGCTAAGCAGTGCTGAACAACTTGCTTGCTTCGGAATCAGTGATCCGGTTGTAGATTGACCCGTAGAAGTTCGCCCAGAGTCTGGTTGTTGAGGCACCGGGTAATGGCGCCAATCGGTAGGTGGTCTATGGGGGGCTGCACGGGACTGTGCAGGGCCCCCTCTCCTACGTTCCTCCCGACCACTTCCTTCTCCTTCTCCTACATTCTCCTTCAACACACTACTCCTACACTCCGCCCACCAGGACCTTATTGGCCCTCTATTCTGATGTGCATGTAGGGTATGAAGCTATGAGTTTTAACCATGTCATTGCTTAGTCAGAGAATATTGCATCTGCAGTCAGGGATGCAATACACTCCTGTGACGCACCCGTTGCGGGGCGCCACAGCTGGACATAGCAGTCGGGTCAAGATTTGGCTTTTTGAGGATGGGTGTGATGGTGGCATGCTTGAAAGCAGAGGGGAAGGTACCAGAAAATAGCGATAGGTTGAAGAAATGGGTTTGGGCTGGAATGAGCGTGTTATTGAGGTTGGGGAGGAGGTGGTAAGGGATGGGGTTAAGTGCACAGGTGGTGAGGAGTGATATGGAGAGGAGACGAGTGAGCTCTCCTTCAGTGATTTTGGAGAGGGAGGTTGTGAGGGAAGGGCAGAGGTCTGGTATATGGAATGATTGGGGTGATGGAACAATAAAGGTTTGCCTTGTTTGGTCGATCTTATTTTTGAAGTATGTGGCGAAGTCCTCAGCAAAGATGAGGGAGGGTGGAGAGGGCAGTGGTGGGTGTAGGAGAGAGTTGAATGTATTGAACAGTTCAGGGTTGTCGGATAGTGAAGATATAAGGTTTGTGAAGTAGATCTGTTTAGCAGAGGTGAGGGCTGATTTGAAGGCAAGTGTAGCTTGTTTGAAGGCAGTGAAGTCATCTGGCAGGTGCATTTTCTTCCAGCGCCGCTCTGCGACCCTGGACACTTTTCAAAGTTTTTTGGTGAGATTGGTGTGCCAGGGTTTCCTATTGATTCGTCACACTTTGCCATGCATAAGAGGGGTGACTGAGTCTATGGCTGATGTGAGGGTGGCGTTGTCGCGTTGTAGAAAGTTGTGTCACTGTCTCATGAAGTGAAGATATGGAGGACAGAGGTAGAAGAGAGTCTGTGAATGTCTAGGTGTGCGAAATTTCTGCAAGGATAAGCTAGTGGCTGGATATGGGGGCCAGTGAAAAGGAAAAGGATAAGAAGTCATTAATGGCAATGGCAGCTTGGCACAAGTATAAAGACACCATGATGGCTGCAGAGCGGTGGTCCTGTAGGCAGAAACAGTCCTGCACAGGAGACTGCACTTATTGACAACCTATTATCTCTGGCACACGCCTACAATACTCTAGGCAGCTCCAATGTGGCAACTGGCTGTCACTAACTAGTCAGACATGTCCACCGTGCAGCACTGTACACGTAGCTACCGCAGTGTGAGCATCAACAAGCCGCCACTGCACTAAGCTAGTAAAATGGCGCGTCTTCCCCAACAGACCACGCCTACTTCTCCCAAAACACTTAGCCAATCACAAGCATCGTAGATGAGGCTGTCCGGAGCTGATAGCAGGGGCCTTCCAATTGGGTTGTGTAAGGGATGTGGGAGCAGGAAGGGGCACGAGCACCACTGACCAACTGCCGCTTGAGAGAAACATGGCTGGATGCCTGTATGTGCTGAGGGGTGGCACCAGACATGGTGTGTAAGTTATGGCCATTCAGTCCTGCTGCAGTGGCACATGTGAAAGGGAAAATGCATCCTGCACCAGGGGCATACATAGAAATCATGGGACCCCCATAGCAGAAGTTCTAGTTGGGCCTCACCCCCTCCTAGAAAAAAGAATATTTGGCTGGGTCTTATAGGTACATATCTAACAACTTTGCAGCCCTTACAAAGTAATTTTGCTCCTATTTAAGCCCCTGGATTCCTCTTTCATTACCCCAATTATTATTATTTATTTATATAGCACCATTCCATGGTGCTGTACATGAGAGGGGTTACATACAAAATTATGGATATAGTTTACAGTAAACAAATTAACAATGACAGACTGGTACAGAGGGGAGAGGACACTGCCTTTGCGGCTTACATTCTACAGGATAATGGGGAGGAGACAGAAGGTCAGGGGGTGCAGCAATTCTGGTGATGGTGAGGAGGCAGCTCCCGATGATGGTGAGGTGGAAACTCCTGTGATGGTGAGGCGGTAGAATGGTCATTGCAGGTTGTAAGCTTTCTTGAAGAGAGGGTTTTCAGGTTCCTTCTGAAGGATCCGGGCGTGGTAGATAATCGGATGTGTTGAGGCGTGGAATTCCAGAAGATGGGGGATATACGGGAGAAACCTTGGAGGCGATTGGGTGAGGAACGAATAAGTGTAAAAGAGAGGAGGAGGTCTTGGGAGGATCGAAGATTACATGAGGGAAGATTAGTTCAGAGATAGTATGATGCCAACAAAAGTGCCGTACAAGCTCTGTATGATGCCTCCAAAGTGAATTCCCTCACAGTATCCTCCACAAACACTGTATGATCCCCTCACAATTAATTCCTCCACATGCACAGTATGATGATCCTACTGTACCACCTCAACTACCTCAGCACAGTATGATCCCAATCTGTGACCCCACACAGCCCTCCATACAGTATAATGGGCCTCCATAGTGTATAATAACTCCTGCACCTCTTCACACTGTATAACCCCCATATATATATAGCACTTCTCCAAATATATAAAGCAGACATATATATATGTACAGCTCTGGAAAAATTAAGAAACCACTCCAATATTTTCAGTTTCTCTGATTTTCCTTTTTATAGATATATAATGATGCAAAGAAAACAAGTTGTTATTCATTTAGAAACAACAATACTCATGTTTTAACTCAGGAAGAGTTCAGAACTCAATATTTGGTAGAATAACCATGATTTTTAATCTCAGCTTTGATGCGTCTTGGCATGCTTTCCACCAGTCTTTCACACTGCTTTTGGGTGACCTTATGCCACTTCTGGCACAAAAATATAAGCAGTTCTTCTTTGTTTGATGGCTTGTGACTGTCTCAAGTCATGTAAAGCTGGAAAAAAGCCTTTCATTAATGAGAAGCAAAGGATAGCCAGACTGAAGTTTGTCAAAGAACATAAAGATTGGACCATAGAGGACTGGAGTAAGGTAATATTTTCTGAAGAGTCTAATTTTCAGCTTTGCCCAACACCTGGTCATCTAATGGTTAGACGAAGACCTGGAGAGGTGTACAAGCCACGGTGTCTTGCACCTGTCGAGCCCACTGGGACAAGGGTACTCAGTACCCGACCGGGTCTGCTACTGGGGAAGTCATGGGTGGTCCTGGTCCGGACAGTGTCCCGGGCCCTGGCAATAATAAGGGGATATTTACAGGGGAATTGTCAGTCGTGACGCCACGCACTGTGTGCGGCCAGTAGTGGGGCCGCCGCTGCTGCAGAACCTCCGGGGATGATGTAATGGCAGCGTAGATAGAGTAGTTCCCGTGGGCAGAACTGTATTCCCCGGGGCAGTGTTGATTAAAGTCTATTGTGTAGTGTGCAGGCCTGGTGCTGAGTGCAGTACACTTACTGTCCAGATACTGCATGAATCCTCCTTCAGTGTTGGAGCCTGCCCGCTGTGGCTCTCCAGTTGTAGGGTTGCTGCAAACCTGTATGGAAGGAGTAGTATTCAGGCAGAGACATACAAGGGAGTCGTATTCAGGTTCACCGTGTTTACTTCTCAAGTTCTCAAGTTCAATTCACAGTTCAGTACAGTTGGTTACAGGTCTTAGTTCAATTCTTAGTACACGGGCACACTCTCCCCTCCGGGTTCCCTTATTCTCTGCAGCCAGGTCTTCCTTACTGTGACCCCTCACTCTGTCTCTGTGTCCTTCCCAGGCTGTTGTCTCTCTCTCTTTCTGTTCACTTGGTTGTGTGTGACTCCGGACAGTATGGAGGTGGCTCGGACTCCTGTGAGCCCTCCGGGTTGCCACTGAGCTGCCTGTCCTTTGGGGTAGGGACCCTAACGTGTAATTGTGGTCCCTCTTCGGTTGTCTGGGGATACCGGGTGAAACTACGGTCCCCTCTAGAGCCGACACTCTACTTCAGCCTAGCCTCCAGCAGTCCTCCCGTGTGAGGCTCTACCAAGCTCTCTCTACTGTGTCTTCAAGTATCATAGGAGGGCTACTCCGCCTCCATTCTGGTTGTCTCGGCTGTAGTTCTAGGGCTCGGTATCACCGTCCCTCTCTTCCCTCACACTCCCAGGGTGCTGGCTTCGGACGTGCTTTCTCTTTGCGGCTCACACTGGATCTGTTCAGATTCTGCGCTCCTACACCCCACTTGGCCAGGACATGTGATTCAGTCTTTACTGCTCAGCCTACCTCGGCCTACTGACTCCTATCTCCACCCCCTTCACTATTTCTACCTTCTGTCACCTGACTACGTGTTTGCCCACTCACTGCTCTAAACCCACCACCCCTCGCCTGCCTACAGTTCCCAGGCTCCGGGTTGGGTGCTGCCCTCTACTGTACGTGGATGTGTGGGCTGTGAGGGTGTTGATGTGCAACTGTCGTCCTACCTGCCTGGCTGCAGTTCCCTTTGTGGCCTCCTGGACGCAGGGGCGCCAAACACCCACTGTGAAATTTGGTGGAGAATGGGTGATGTTCTGGAGATGCTTCAGCAAGGCTGGAATTGGGCAGGTTAATCTTTGCGAAGGACGTATGAATCAAGCAGTATACAAGGTTATACTTGAAAAACACTTGCTTCTGCTCAGGCAACGTTCCCCCACTCTAAGGACTGTTTTTTCCAGCAGGACAATGCCCCATGCCACACAGCTAGGTCAATCAATGTGTGGATAAAAAAGCACCACATTAAGACCCTGTCATGGCCAGCCCAATCTCCAGACCTGAACCCCATTGAAAACCTCTGGAATGTAATCAAGAGGAAGATGGATAGTCACAAGACATCAAACAAAGAAGAACTGCTTACATTTTTGTGCCAGGAGTGGCATAAGATCATCCAAAAGCAGTGTGAAAGACTGGTGGAACACATGCCAAGACACATGAAAGCTGTGATTAAAAATCATGGTTATTCCACCAAATATTGATTGCTGAACTCTTCCTGAGTTAAAACATTAGTATTGTTTCTAAATGAATAAGAACTTGTTTTCTTTGCATTTTTTTTTAGGTCTGAAGGCACTGTATCTTTTGTATTATTTTGATGATTTCTCATTTGCTGCAAATAAATACAAAATTATTAGCTTAGAATTTCGGAGACTATATATACATTGTTAATGTGGTAAATGCAAACGTCTGGCTTTTAATGCAATATCTACAGTACACAGGTGTATAGATGCCCATTTCGAACAACCACCACTCAAGTGTTTTAATGGTACATTGTGTTTGCTGTGTAAGAAGGCTAATGGATGTGTAGGAAACCCTAGAAAACCCTTGTACAAGTATGTTAGCACAGCTGAAAACAGTTTGGCTGATTAGAGAAGCTAGAAAATTGACCTTCCTTTGAGCTAGAGTAGTTGAGAATCTGGAGCATTATATTTGTTTGTTCTATGAAACTCTCAAAATGGCCAGAAAAAGAGAACTTTCATGTGAAACTCGACAGTCTATTCTTGTTCTTAGAAATGAAGGCTATTCTATGTGAGAGATTGCCAAGAAACTAAAGATTTCCTACAATCGTGTGTACTACTCCCGTCAGAGGAGAGCACAAACAACCTCTAACTAGAGTAGAAAGAGAAGAGGGAGGCCCCGATGCACAACTGAGCAACAAGACAAGTACAATAGAGTCTCTAGTTTGAGAAATCGACACCTCACACCTCCTCATCTGGCAGCTTCATTAAATAGTACCCGCAAAATGCCAGTGTCAACAGCTATAGTGAATAGGTGACTCTGGGATGCTGACCTTCAGAGCAGAGTGGCAAAGAAAAAGCCATATCTGAGACTGGCTAATAAAAGGAGAAGATTAATATAGGCAAAAGAACACAGACATTGGACAGAAGAAGATTGGAACAAAGTTGTATGGACAGACAAATCAAAGTTTGAGGTGTTTGGATCACACAGAAGAACATTTGTGAGACACAGAACAACTGAAAAGATGATGGAAGAGGTCTGACGCCATCTGTCAAACATGGCGGAGGTAATGTGATGGTCTGGTGTTGCTTTGGTGCTGGTAAAGTGGGAGATTTGTATAAGGTAAAAGGGATTTTGAATAAGGAAGGCTATCACTCCATTTCGCAATGCCATGCCATACCCTGTGGACAGCGCTTGATTGGAGCCAATTTCATCCTACAACAGGACAATGACCCAGAGCACATCTCCAAATTATGCATGAACTATTTAGGGAAGAAGCAGGCAGCTGGTATTCTATCTGTAATGGAGTGGCCAGCGCAGTTGCCAGATCTCGATCCCATTGAGCTGTTGTGGGAGCAGCTTGACCATATCGTACGCAAAAAGTGCCCATCAATCCAATCCAACTTGTGAGAGGGGCTTTATTAAGCATGGGGTGAAATGTCTCCTGATTACCTCAGCAAATTAACAGCTAAAATGCCAAAGGTCTGCAATGCTGGAATTCATGAAAGGAGCATTCTGTAACCAAAGCAAAGTTTAAGGGAGAAAATTATTATTTCAAATAAAATCATTATTTCTAACTAGGGATGGGCGAATCTACTCACTAGGACTCTTTACTCGGCGAGTAGTAAGGGACCCGCAGGACTGGGTACTCTGCGAGTTTCCCAGTGATTACTCGCACGAGTCCAATGCAAATCAATATCAATCCTAGTTTTGTCAGAAACGCTGACAAAACTAGGATTGCCATTGTTTGCATTAGACTCGGCTACTGTGCCAGTGATAGCAGGGAAACTCGCAAAGTAACTGCTGTTTCTTTGCGAGCCGAGTCCAGCCGTCTTCTCTGTGCAGCTCCAGGGTCCTAGAGCCCGCTTGCTCACAGACATGATGTAGCAGTGCTGAGATTGTTCTCAGTCTGCTCATTCCCTGTGCATAGAGATCTATATCTATGCACAGGGGATGTAGCAGAGAGGACATCGCGTTTTGGACTACGTCGGACGGAAGAGGATTTTTTTAATTAAAGATGGAGTCCCTAATGGCTTTTTTTTATTTCAAATAAAAATTTTTCTCTGTGTTTTTTTAACCCTTTATTGGAGATTCTTAGTGGCTGGGTCAAACGTGGCCTGACATTAAGAATCTCGGGCTTAATACCAGCTTGTATAACAAAGCTGGTGTTAACCCCTTTATTACCCAGCGTGCTACCGCCACCAGGGCCGCTGGAAGAGCGGGGTTCAGCGCCAGAGGATGGCGCTTCAATGAACGCGCCATCTTCTGGGGCGGCTGCGGGCTGCAATTTGCAGCGGGGGGTGCCCAGAAAGCTTGGGCATCCCTGCGCTGCGGATTCCAGCCCCCAGCTGCTTAGCTGTACCTGGCTAGACATAGAAATTGCGCGGAGCCCCACGCATTTTTTTTTAATTATTTCATGAATTTCAGAGTCAGAGTCTCAGAGTCAGAGTCAGAGTCAGAATCTCAGAATTTCATGAAATAATTTAAAAAAAATGCGTGGGGCTCCGCGTAATTTCTATGTCTAGCCAGGTACAGCTAAGCAGCTGGGGGCTGGAATCCGCAGCGCAGGGATGCCCAAGCTTTCTGGGCACCCCCACTGCAAATTGCAGCCCGCAGCCGCCCCAGAAGATGGTGCGTTCATTGAAGCGCCATCCTCTGGCGCTGAACCCCGCTCTTCCAGCGGCCCTGGTAGCGGTGGCACGCTGGGTAATAAAGAGGTTAGGGCCAGCTTTGTATTATCAGCTGGCCCTAAGCCCGAAATTTATGGCGGTCACGCCAATATTAGACATGACCGCCATGAATTTCTATTAAATTGTTTTAAAAAAAACACAACACAAAGAAAATTTTTTATTAGAAATAAAAAAAAAAGCCATTAGGGACTCCATCTTTAATTAAAAAAATCCTCTTCCGTCCGACGCAGTCCAAAACGCGATGTCCTCTCTGCTACATCCCCTGTGCATAGATATAGATCTCTATGCACAGGGAATGAGCAGACTGAGAACAATCTCAGCTCTGCTACATCATCTCTGTGCACAGACATTCATGTCTGTACACAGGGAATGAGCAGACTGAGAACAATCTCAGCACTGCTACATCAGGCAGCAGGCGGGCTCTAGGACCCTGGAGCTGGCAGCCAGCACACATAGAAGACAGGACTCTTATCTGTGCGAGTTTCCCAGCGATTACTTACAAAGTAAACGAGTCCAATGCAAATAAATGACAAAACTAGGATTGCTTCAGGCTGAAGCTTCCGAGACACATCTGCGATTTGTAAATCTCACACTACTCGCTATTACTCGCTTCCCCATTCATTAACATTGGACTCGCTAGACTCGCAACGAGTAGCGAGTCCTGGGCTCGGACTCGCTAGAGTCAAGCGATTCCGAGTAATTTAGGATTCGCCCATCACTATTTCTAACCTTGTCAATGTCTGGACTATAATTTCTATTCATTTTGCAACTCATTTGATAAATAAAAGTATGAGTTCTCATGGAAAACACAAAATTGTCTGGGTGACCACAAACTTTTTATTAGTAGTGTATATACACACAGTTGTGCTCAAACGTTTACATACCCCGACAGATTTTTTGCTTTCTTGGCCTTTCTTCAAACAATATGAATAATAACACAATAACTTTTTTTCCACTCATGTTTAGTGGTTGGGTGAAGCGATTTATTGTCAAACTACTTTGTTTTCTCTTTGTAAATCATAATGACAACCAAAAACATCCAAATGACCTATATACAGCACCCCCAATATATATACAGCACCCCAATATATAAAAAGCACCCCCCAAGGTAGCTTAGCAGCATAATTTTCTGGGAGATGACCGCAAGGACAGTTTGGAATTTACGTCCAGGACATCCACCCTTGGTGATCAACCATGTATATAGGGCAGGAGACATATATATACCCAGCAGGGAACCGAGGAACACAAGATCTGTGTATACAGGACCCGCACACTCCTTTTAATATACAGAGGTTGGACAAAATAATGGAAACACCTAACGTTTTGGCATCATAATCTTCAAACATATTTATAAACATGCAAACCGTGACATGTTAATCTTTTGTAGATGATTATTTGGGTTAAGTGATATGTGTATGTTAATTAACAGTTTTTCTGAATTGTAAGAACATTGATGAGAACCTGATACCAATGGCAGACCTTTCGGATTTTCAAAAAGGCCAAATTGTTGGTGCTCATTTGGCAGGCGCAAGTGTAACAGAAAGTGCCCGAATGCTTGGCGTGTCAAGAGGTACTGTCTCCAAAGTAATGACTGCGTTTGAAAGAGAAGGAAAAACGTCCGCAGCAAAGCACAGGTCCGGCCGAAAGTCGAAGTTGACTGAGAGAGACCGTCGGACTTTAAAGCGAATTGTGAGAGAGGATCGCAAGACCACGGCTCCGAAAATCACTGCTGAGCTCAATGAACACCTACAGAACCCAGTTTCCACGAAGACTGTTCGTTGGGAGCTGCACAAATCGGGATTCCACGGAAGAGCTTCAATTAGAAAACCGCTGCTCTCAATGACAGATGTTTCCAAGTGTTTAGAGTGGTGTAGAAACCTCCAGAATTGGTCCCTCGAGCAATGGAAACATGTGACATTCTCAGACGAATCATCGTTTACCCCATTTTCCAACCTCCGGCCGAGTGTACGTTTGGAGACAGCTGAAAGAAGCATTCCATCCAGACTGCCTTCTGCCAACCGTAAAACATGGCGGAGGTTCTGTGATGATCTGGGGTGCTATTTCGTGGAGATCCGCCGGGACAATGATATCACCTTGTATGAATCCATACCTCGGAGAATTGAGGCTGTAATCGCCGCCAAAGGTGGACCTACACCATATTAAACTAACTTTTGTTGACTTTTCCAGGTGTTTCCATTATTTTGTCCAACCCCTGTATATGGCAGGAACAGAGGGACACATTTAAAATGTATATACAGGACCCGCAATCTAGACAAGACTTCATAAATGACAGAAACTGAGTGACATGTATAAATATGTATACAGAACCCGCAGTCTAAATAATTGAATCTTCTTATGGTAGGAAACTGAGTGACAAATAAAAATATGTATATAGAATACATGTACCAAGGTGAATGTCTTCTGTTCCTCTGAGAAGAAAAAAAAATACATGGTGTGTGGTCTGCTTGCCCCCTTTATTGGGAGAGGGTGGGGAGTGTCCAATTAATCAAGGTTTGTGTGTATTGCTAATTAACAAATCTCCTGTTCCGACTAGGGATCAAGGAGTTAACCCATGTGTGTGCTGCCATAGGATGATTAGGAAAGTAAGATTTTCAAAACATCTTTATTCAGTATCGAGTATGAGAGGCAGAAATACTTGTGCTCATAAGCCTTGTCATCAATGCCATCAATACAATCAAGCAATGGGGTTATTAATGGTGTCTAAGGCCCCTTTCACATTAGCGGTTCTGTCCGGATCCGGCCGACTTGCGTTACACTTGCGGCAAACCCCCATTCATTGTCTATGGGGCTTGCGGCAGGTGTGGCAAGTGCGGTATTGCCGCGATCCGGCACTTGCAGGCGCAATTGTTTTGCCTGGCCGCAAGTGCCGACGGGCCAATACCGCACTTGCCGCACCTGCCGCAAGCCCCATAGTCAATGCATTGGGCTCACCGCAAGTGCGGCCGTTAGGCGGCAGATGTGGTAAATTTGCCGGGTCTGCTGCAATCAGCGAAAAACGCTGGTGTGAAAGGGGTCTAAGGAATGTTATGTTTATCAATTCTGTGATTATCATAATGCCATAACTTTTCCTTCTTGTTGCAATTTCAGCCTTGTAAAGTGTTATTCTGAACAACCATGTAGGGTGGTAGCAGTGGCGTAACTTGAAGCTCATGGCCCCGATGCAAAAGCTCAACGGGACCCCTAATTATTGCAAATCTTTAATAGCAATAGTCTTTTTCTATAGGCCAAAGGGACTTTTGGGGCCCCCTAGGCTCCAGGGCCCGGGTGCGAGTGCAACCCCTGCACCTGTTGTAGTTACACCCCTGGGTGTTAGTAAAGGGTTAATAAAAATCTATACAGCTCATGTGGTGGCCCCACTGATTCCCTGCTTTTGTTATGTGTGAAACAATCTGAATAATCATTGTAGAGTGTGAGTCATAGTAGAGGACTGCAACAATGTGCAATAATGTTGTTTTTCTGTTTTGTGTAAATACTGTAATGCCCAGAAACAAAGTAACTTAGCTAGAAAAACCTGGATACAAAGTAGCAATGTGTGCTAAAAGGCTGGATTTATTTAGCCAAGGAGGTATACATATTACTGCAGGATGTTTGTACTTTATATAGGCCTCGGGTTACGTATAAGGAGTGTGGGTGTTATGATTCAGACCTAGATGCCTATAGTCTGAAAAAATACAAGAGAGAAAAGAAGTATTGAAAATATTTGAAAAGCCGTTTTGTATAAGTTTAGAGTGAAATGGTGCAGTTGAGGCTGCTTTCACATCTCGTTTCTCGGCATTTCCAGCAGATCCAGCAGTTTTGCCTGATCTGCCAGTAGCCGGGACACTTGTAGCAAGACTGCGTCCGACCTAATTCATTCCATATGGGACTTGTGGACATGTGTGGAACTGCGGCGAGTCAAAAAACTGCTGCTAGTAGCGTTTTGTCAGTTGCCGCAAGTGCCAGATTGGCCGGATCACAGCAAAATCGCAAGTGCTGCACATATACACAAGTCCCATAGGCAATGAATTAGGTTGAATGCAGTCTTGCCGCAAGTGTCCCGGCACCCGACAGATCCATGCCGGATCTGCCAGAAATGCAGAGAAATTCGCATGTTAAAGCAATTAAAAGTAGCATAAAAGCCTTGTAGCAGAATCTGTAATATGTCCTATCACTGACTTCACAACACGGTTTTTATGTATCAGGTTCTGTCCGGTTTGAACCGGACAGAACATGCTCCGATTTTGCCTTCCATGTATCCCTGTGGTGCCGGATTAGTCCTATTTGGCTATCCGGTTTTGTGTATTCTGTGCCGGATTCGTTTTTGTCCATTTTTTTCCCGTCCCCAAAAACTGAGCCTGCAGCATTTTTTGGCTCCGGTGCAAAGATTGGACAAAACCGGACAGAAACGAATCTGGGGCGATCCGGCGCCCATAGCATGAGAGTCTGTGAGCGCCGTTTCTGATCTTTTCCCGGATCTGATTTGTTGCACAGCGCATGCTCAGAAAT
The DNA here is from genome assembly GCA_033576535.1 of Allobates femoralis. Lineage (NCBI taxonomy): Eukaryota > Metazoa > Chordata > Amphibia > Anura > Aromobatidae > Allobates > Allobates femoralis. Next base: position 536,737,892 of record JARQOC010000004.1, on the reverse strand, counting down.
CCTGCCGTCCAAATTTCAGTACCATGGACAGCAGTATTTCATGCACAGGCTGTGAATCCAGCACCTTGGACAGCGGCAGAGCAGATACAGGCAGACTTCAGGACCATGGATAGCAGCAGAAAATGAATCCTGCAAAAAACAGGATCCCAGACCTAATTTGGCCACACTTTTCTACACATCCTGTCCTG